>CALZFC010000019.1:1010000-1032500 GCA_945643635.1 Allodiplogaster sudhausi | reverse complement strand
GATAAAGAGAGCAAGATAGAGAAACTAAGAAAGTGGGAGAGGGAGAGTTTATTAGAGACACAGCTGATGAATAGGAAGACCTTCATGTCTGATGGACGAATGGAAGGGACTGGACGTGGACGGTTTCAATTATGAATGCAGTTCACGGAGCTATTTGAGTGCAGTCGATGACTCACGTCTATTCTCTCTGTATGCCCTCTCTCCCTTCTCACTTTCTCTCTCTTTCTCTCTCTTTCTCTCTCTCTCTCTCTCTCTCTCTCCTCTCTTTCCCTGTCTCTCTCACGCTCTCTGTCTCCTGTCTCTCACTCACTGACTCTCCCTCTCTCTCTCTCTCTCTCTCTCTCTCTCTCTCTTTCTTTCTCTGTCCCTTTCTCTCCGTCACGTCCAGTTTCTTTTGTCCCTCTTCACTTCTTGAAGTTTGCCAGAGAATCCGAACATAAGTCAACGAATGGTTCGGTCTACCGGAGAAAATGATTGAATGCCCAGCTATACATACAGTACGGCTCAGCGGCCAGGGGTCTCGGCTATAGCGGCTATAGCGGCCGCGTGCCAAAGAGGCCAAGCGAAATTAAGCCATTTAAGATTTTTATTTTCAGAATTCGTTGTTATTTTTGTGTTCAGGGTAAATTGCTGCTTCGATTAAGCTCAAAAACTTTATAAAGTGATGCATATTAGCGAAAATAGAAAATCTTGTAAAATTACTGGTGCAGTAACACCTCAATTCGTAGTGTGTGCGTGTGCCATCGTTTCAGTGAAATTTATTAAGGCAGTTGCATGAACAGCATTACTTTAACTTACATTTACAGACTTCCTTTTAGTATCCTTTTGTCTTATCAATTGACTTTTTAACGCATCAAGTGATAAAGGTTGCCAAAAAAACCTAGCAAAAAAACTGCAAAAATGTAGCTCAAAAGAGGGACCGAACACAAGCACTTCTCCCAATGTGCAGAGAAGCATGCCAATGCTCTATCCAGACTCGTTCTTACCCTAAACAATTTTAGTAAGCATCTTGAGGCTATTTTTAGGTACTGTCTACTTGACAGTCCAGCCACAAAAATTCCATGGCATCCGCAGTGTTCTTTTCTCACGATCGCTTTTCACAGAGCATTTGGATCACATCTTGGGACCGCAAATGAGCACTACCAAAAATATTTAGATTGGCTCGAAAATATAAGATGTTTGAATTCGATTGGGTGACCTGCTGAAATATTTCCATCATGAGGCTTTCCAAGAAAAAGCTAAAGGAAATCAAAAGAAGTTTCCCCAAACTAAAATGGGCAAAACATTTTGCTACGTGACGGAACCGAACCACTGCCAGTTATGTCGATTGTGTGTAACACAACCACCCAGCCATGATGCTTTTGCATCATGGATGGGTGGACTTCGTACTTTTGCCATTGTATTCATCACAACGGAAATCTTGTCTGCCACACCCAGTACATTTCATTCGAAAGCATAAGCAGAATTCAGATCCAAACAGGCTGGTCAGAATTATTTCAGGTGAATACCCAACCAAATTCAAAAATATTAAATTTTCGCGCCATTTATAAATATTTTTTGACAGAGCTTCGCCGCGGTCACCCTGACCGTGATGGAATCGAAAAGAAGAAACTGTTCAGCAAGGCACGCACCCTATTGTGGCCGGCGTTTTGAGAGTGTATGCTAGTCTATGTCAGCTAAGCGGCTCACCAAATGCTCTGTGCAGAGCGATCGTGAGAAAAGAACACTGCGGATGCCATGGAATTTTTTTGGTTGTACTGTCAAGTAGACAGTACCTAAAAATAGCGTCAAGATGCTTACTAAAATTGTTTAGAGTAAGAGAGTATGGATAGAGCATTGGCATGCTTCTCTGCACATTGGGAGAAGTGCATGTGTTCGGTTCCTCTTTTGAGCTACATTTTTGCAGTTTTTTTGCTAGGTTTTTTTGGCAACCTTTATCACTTGATGCGTTAAAAAGTCAATTGATAAGACAAAAGGATACTAAAGGAAGTCTGTAAATGTAAGTTAAAGTAATGTTGTTCATGCAACTGCCTTAATAAATTTCACTGAAACGATGGCACACGCACACACTACGAATTGAGGTGTTACTGCACCAGTAATTTTACAAGATTTTCTATTTTCGCTAATATGCATCACTTTATAAAGTTTTTGAGCTTAATCGAAGCAGCAAGTTACCCTGAACACAAAAATAACAACGAATTCTGAAAATAAAAATCTTAAATGGCTTAATTTCGCTTGGCCTCTTTGGCACGCGGCCGCTATAGCCGCTATAGCCGAGACCCCTGGCCGCTGAGCCGTACTGTACATACATCTAATGAATGGTTGCAATTGATTTTCAGAAAAGATAATGAAGGAGAAATGAGAGAAAGCCTAGTCTGGCTGCCCTTTCTAATCTACAATTTGTTTGGAGAGATCTCTTTGATGCATGGATGAGTAGAAGACTTCTTGGCTTTGGGAGGGGCATTCCTGGAAAGAATCTTCCACCCTGACTCTTCCTTCTCTGAAATGTAAAGCATCTCAACTCTATATAAACGTCCATTTTGCAACCTTCATCTTTCATATCTCGACTCGTTATCACTTAAGGAACTTGAATTCATGACTGCTTCATCTTTGTCGTTTCATCTTCTTAATTACTCTCTGTGATTGTCGTTCAAATATTTGCAGCAGCATAATATATAGCTAAAAATGCCCCCTGTGCGTTGTTATCACAACCATCAAATTAATATGTCTCGACGAATGGCGGAAGAAAAGCACCACGAAAGAGAGAGAGAGAGAGAGAGAGAGAGAGAGAGAGAGAGAGAGAATGTTCGTATACAGTTTCACTCTTCTGCAGACAAGTCTATCGAATGGACAAAAGAGGAGAGCTCGTTGTCCCTAGGAGGTCCACTCAAAAAGAAGCTGCTCTTCTTCATCTTGTGCTCTTTCGCCTTCCTCTTCATTTCCCGGAATCTATTCGGCGCTGAAATGATGAGGAAGAGATGCGCATGCACGTGGAATACTTGTGAGGTCTAGGGAGAGACGGAGAGAAAGCGAGAGTGAGAGACAGAGAGTGCGAGAGTGAGACAAAGAGAGAGAGAGAGAGAGAGAGAATAGAGAAAGAGAAAAGAGAAAGAAAGAAAAAAGACGGAAATGACTTAGAGGAGGAGAGTAATGGTAAGAACGGAGGATGAGGGCACTCTTCCTTCTTCTACTTTTGGCCTTTTCATGACACGCCGTTCTTCCTCCATGCCCTTTGTCGCCGTTATCTCTTCCCACTTGATCTCATTATCTCTCTATCCCTCTTCTCTGCCAATCTCTATCTCTCTCTCTCCTCTATTTCTTTCCCCTCTCTCTTTCATCATGATGGTTTTTAGACATTAAACTGTAGATACTTGAACTTATCAGTTGTGCGTCGTCTTGTTCTTTGAAGAGCCTCGTGCCTTCTAATCTTGTCCTTCCCTGACAACGTCAGCGCCTTCGCAATGAAGGATAACGAGCTCGAAATGTCCGCTGTTTTACGAAACTGTCTATTTTGAGCGAGGAACTACGAATTTTAGAGCACTCTCTTGCATATGCCAAGGAGAATGGATGGAGAGAGATTAGCTGCAGAGCACAACAGTGGTGATGTGTAGTGAGGGAGATCGTCGAAGAATCATGTGACAGAGAGAGAGAGAGAGAGAGAGAGAGCGAGAGAGAAAGAGGGCTAAAGGTTCGTCACTCTCTGCGTATGACTGTATGCCAATGTGCGTAAGCGTGGACACAACATTGGACGTGCCTTCCAATTCCACTCTACTTCCTTTCCTTTGTCGTACACATCATTTCTTGGCCCTCTCCTGTCTTCTCCGAATGACGTCCACTGGCCATTCTGATGCTGCTTTGTACTTTAAAAATCAAGCTCTGTTCCGTCTACGTCTACTGCTCTTTTGTTGTTGTTGTTTCTTGTGCACCTCTCTTCTCTGTCTCTCTCTCTCTCCTAATCTCTCTGACTTTGAAATTCTCTTTCCATCTCTTCCAACTCCTCGTCTTCCTCTCTCTCTCTCTGTCTCTCTGTCTCTCTCTCTCACCTCTCTGCAACCTGCAATTTGTGCGTGCACTCCCCCAGACAGGGAGTAACACGGAACGCGTTGAATTGGTTTGTTTGCCATTCATTCTCGCATTAATCAAACGAGAAGCTTCCGCTCTCCTCGCGGGCCGTTTCACTGCTATTTAATTTATCTCTTTCTCTCTACATCTGTATATCTTCCTATCATTAAGCAGAAAAAGGCACACTATTGTTCCCACTCAACCATCTCATGGTCAGAAAGGTTGCCGTCCATTCTTAGCGATTCAGATGCATTTTATATTATTTTTTCTCTTTAAGCTTCCTCCCTGTTTCGCCGTCTCTCGTTCACTCTCTTCCTCTCTATCTCTCGCTCACTCTCTTCCTCTCTATCTCTCGCTCTCACATGTTACCTTATCATCACTGGATTTTCATTGCGAAGCGCCTATTAGCCGCCCACTCCTCTGAGAACCCAATGATTTGCCAGCAGATGACAGCTTTTGAAGTGATAAAGAGTTCCCTTCCCCCTCTTAGCTTTCCGATAATCTTTCGCCATCTCTTGTCCTCTGCCTGACTTCTCCTTTAAAACAGGGAGAATGAGCGGTGTTCAAATGGGGTCCGGAGAAGCTTGAGAAAACAACGAGCATTTGCTGATGAAACTGATAAAAATGCGATCCTCTAGAATTATTGCTACTCGTATTTGAAATTCACTACCTCACTCTCTCGCACACTCTCTCTCCATCTCCCACTCTCACTCAGACTCTTTCTCTGTGTCACCAAATATCCGATCTCTTTGCTCTGACTACTATTCTCTCTCTGTATGTCTCCCCCTCTCTACCTCTCTAGAATCATTCTCTCTCATGTCTCTCACCATCCTCTTACCTTTCTACTGCTACTAAATAGGCAGGTTGTTTGAGAAGCGTGGGTGCCATTCTCACACTTTCTCTCTTTTAGCTTCCTCATCTTTCCAGTAGTTGCTGGGTGAACAAAACTCGACGCCCAGAAAAAGGCGAAAGTCTGTTTCCTCATTATGGACCCCTTCTGTTCTTCTTCTCTTTCTTTTCCACCTGTTATCTCTCTTTCTCTATCTCTCTCTCTCTCTATCTCTCTCTCTCTTTTTCTCTTTCTCTCTACTCTCTGTTCACTGTATCTCTCTCTCTCACACTGTCTCTCCCCTGTCTCTCTCTCTCTCTCTCTTTCTCTCACTACCAACACGCCCCTGAGGTCGCGCCCCTAACCCTACGATCCCAGTCTACGGAAGAAGATGAGTACGTAAGAGTCGGGCATGGCCACGGCTGCCCAGTGAACCGGGCACTTAATCAGAGAACCGTTGTCCGATAGCCAGAGCAGGCAGATGAGAAATGCCTTCCAATGCTGTCTTTCCCTCTCATTCTTCTCTCTCTCTTTCTCTGTCTGTCGGCCTCTCCTTCTCTTCCTTTGTCTATTTCTCTCTCTGACTCTTCAAATCTAAAGTAGCCATGCGTTGTAGAAGGGCAGATATTGACTAACCCTCTTAATTTTGCTTCTGTGAGTGATTGCTGAAGAGTCGTTCCATCTTCTCAAGCGTGCCCTCGTACGTTGTTCTAGCTTTTGCACTCTTTATTCCAAAGAGAAGAGAAAAATAGAGAGATGGAAAAGAGAGAGAGAGAGAGAGAGAGAGAGACAGAGAGAGAATTGCGATATGAATGAAGATATCCTCACGTGATGTCCTTCTATTAGCAGTTTTACATGCTACATGACCTTCGCATCTTCTCTTTACCCTCAACGATCACTCGATCACTTTTCTTGAATTGTTCTCAGACTCTGTCTCCTCTCGTTGATTCTTCTCGCCACCTCTCCTTTCCCTTGGTCATTCGGAATCGTGCGATGAGCGTGGGTCCCGCCGCTCTTTGCCTGCCCACCCGAGTACGGTAGATGCTGCTCTACCTCACAATCGGCATTCTCTTCACGTACACACTACTACTTATCGCATTCTTCATGGGATGGTGCACTCTCATCCCGACCAAGTCAGACTGGAGAGAGAACGAGAGAGTGAGAGAGCGAGAGAAAGAGAGAGAGAGAGAGAGAGAGAGAGAGAGAGAGAGTCCTGGTTAGATTAGCCTCTCTAAAAATATTTTGGTAGACGATTTCCAATATCTAAGAAATATAGTAGCTTCAAATAAATATAGTGAGGAGAATGTTTGAACTATTGAGCAAGGAATAAAGTCGACATCCATAGAAAAATGAACTCTCTCTGTGTTGAGATGCCACCCTCGGAAGGGGATTCCCTTCTCTTCTGTTCGCTCCCCTCGTCGCAACACAAAGTTCATAGAGATCAGCGCCGTCTCCGCCAGGTCTGCTATAGTACCCATCCATGAGATGGCTACCGTAATCCTTGCTCCAATTCCTTACTCTGCAGTCACTCGGCCGAGTCCCTCCGCCACATTCTGCCGCAGCGAAAGTTCTCTCGAGCCATGAAGAAGCACTCGCTGACCATTCCTCCTCCCGTGCGGCCGAACGACTATCTTCATCCCAAGTACTCCCTCCCTCCCGTGTCCATCGATGCCGCTACCCAGGTTGGAGGGGGTGAGAGAGAGAGAGAGAGAGAGAGAGAGAGAGAGGGAGAGAGAGAGAGAGAGGGAGAGAGAGAGAGAGGAAGGATGGGGAGAAAGAGAGATGGAACGAACGAGAATGACAGATAGAGTACTGCTATGATGTTGAAACAATTAAATGAAATGGAATGTTGATTTTCAGTGGCAATTCGAGTGCCTTCTGCGGTCGAAAGCCGCTCGCGACCTTGCGAAGAAGCACGCTTGTCAGAGAGAGCAGATCGGGTCGGAGGAGTCCCTCCCCCCGGTTGTCCCCGACATCCGAATAACTCTGCCCCCTCGTCCGCTTAATGACATCTTCGTCGTCTAACTTCCACCTTTTATCACTCATCTTTGCTTTCCCTTCTCAGCTAATTACCCGCATACTTTTCTACCAGTTGTGTTGTTTTCTTTCACACTTGGGCTTTCAATCACATCAATTATATCTCCACCATTTTTGTTTAAATCACGCTATTAACTAGCTTTTATATGTGATGTATTTTCTCATCGCCTATTGCGGGTAATATCCCCCACGAAAACACAGCAGTTTTCATCGAGTAGGAACTACAGTTTGCCTCCCCTCCAAATAGCCTTTGCACCGACACAGGTAATCACTCACAAATCTGTTATTCGTGTACTCCACACTTCTTTAGCAATATTTGCACGGAAAGGCTCAAAATGAAAATATATAAACACTTTTCTTGGCGAGCAGCAATACAAGTTCACCAAGCAAAAAGAGCATTCGCAAAAAGGATTGCCACCTGCAGGAATCGAACCTGCGACCTTCGCTTTACGAGAGCGACGCTCTGCCCCTAAGCCAAGGTGGCACGCCGAAGATTTCAAAGCGCTCGCTGTTGCTCTAGCAGTAAATCACAGTCAATCATGATTGAAAGCAATGCCAGATTGATGGAACAGAGGATCCATCTATAAAATGATACAAGGGAAATCGTTAGCGAAGCTTGGAGACAACAATTACAGACTAAATTATCCTAACTTTGCTGTATTGTTAACATAATACAAAATAATATATATAACTAGGTTAGATCAGGTACGAACAGGAGAGATGGCTAGATCAAGCTGGAAGCCATAAGTCTGCTGCAAGATTGCGGACCATTGCAGCAAGGTCAGGAGGAAGGGAAATGGGAAGACGTCCGGGGAAAGGGTCGGGAGAGAGCCGAGCGGCAACTATGGAAGTGGAGGAGAAAAGGGAAAGCGAACCAGGAGAAGGAGTTCGTGGAGGACGTCCTATTGGTGTCACTGCCAATGGTTCCTCTTCTCCTTCTCCCCTCGCCTCAGGCACTCCGTTGTCCTCTTCCGCCTGCTCTGCTGAGGTGACTGAGATTGAGATTCGCTCAGAGGAGCCAGGCCGGGTCAAGTCAGACTCCTCGTCCATGATTACTACTTCTTCATCGACTTCCATGCGTACATCCTGCAGAGAAGAAAGCGGATCAAAGGGGAATAGTTAATATTAGTAAAGTCGGTACTATTCAGTTACTCCTGCTCCAGCAAAATTTTTTTTTAAAAAAAATTTTTTTTCTCCAAATTCACTCCAGGGGGGTTTATGAGTACGAGAAACACGAATATAACAACCGTTTTGCATAATTCCGTCGAAAAAAAAAGTTATGACAATTTGTCATCAAAATATGTTTTTCACTCCAAGCTGCTTATAAATCGCTACACTGGGGTTTCTTGACGCGGGGAATACGAATATAACGTTTATATAGCGTGATTTTAAAGATGTAGCTAGACAAACAACAACAACCGACAACGTCAGTAACAACAAGAGAGCTACAACAACAACGACCGAGACAAATTTTAAGGTGGATAGAGATCAGCCACTTGCTTCCAGAAGTTGTAGAACACCTCATTAGGTTGTCCGAACTGTTCCTTCCACAGGAACTCACTCAGGTAATCCTCATAGCGAGCGTTGTTTATACCGTACTTCTTCTTGGCCCCACTCTTCAACTTCTGCCAGTGACTCTCTATCGTTTGCGTGTGAGCACCGGAACGAGGGTCAACAAAATTCAGCTGGTGGTTTACGGTAAAGTGCTGGAAACCCTGGGGCAATGAGGCAATGTTGGCATAGGCGCGCCAACAGTCCGAATGGATGGTAGTTCCAGGCCTTATGTGGGTAGTAATGAGATCAATGAGAGTGGCGGCGTCCCTCTTTTTCACCAATTTCAGGAAGGATCTCCCGCTGCATCTTTCGATTCCGCCAAAGAGCCATTGGTGCCTCCGCACATACCGACCTTTGTTATACTTTCGCTTGGCGACGAGAGTTTCATCGATCTCAACTATGCATCCAGGTCCCCCTAGGACAGGTTGGTTCCCCTTGTAGAACTCGGCGCAGACATCACGAAAGTACTGTTCCCATTGGACGAGGCCATTTGGGGAGATGCCGAGCTCGAACTCCTTGTTCGTGAAGAGGCCAAGATCCTGCGTCCAGAAGTAGGAATGCAGCAGTATCTTATCAATCGGAAGATGGCTCTTCTCGAAGAAGCTTCCTAAAGGACCAGGGATTCACCAAAGATCTCCCCCCCCCCTCTCTCTCTCCCTCTTTCTCTCTCTCTCTCCCCCCCCCCTCTCTCTCCCTCTTTCTCTCTCCTTCACTCTCTCCTAGGGAACGATGCCGTTCTAATCGGAAAGGTTCAGTCAACCTTTTCTGGCAGAGACGAACGGCATCGTTCCCTTGTCGGATCGACACGCTCTACGGTAGCACACAAATCCGTCGTCCTTTTCGGTGAACCGCTCGGTCATTCCGCCCTGACAAATGGGGCAGCAGGGTACGTGAAGTATGCCCATGCTTTGCAGCCATCGATAGAGGTCTTCCTTGCCGGAGTCGATCATCGCGTAGAGTTCTTTTAGGGTCATTCCGGGCAGCTCATTTTGCATTTGTTGGTGATTAAGCCATTGTAAAGCCATGATGCAACTGGCCTCATTTTCTCAGACAATGACAGCATATTTTAAACCGTGGGAACAGATTTAAGGATAAGTCCTCACTTTCCCACGCTCTATGCGAGAGGGAGAGTCCGCGGTAGGTAAGCCACGCCCACAAGTTTCCCACGCTCATGGTCAAGAAGGCAAGTCCTGGGCCTTCTTCAGAGCTCCTGTACTTTTTTATAACGACATAGTCACGCTATATAAACGTTATATTCGTATTCCCCGCGTCAAGAAACCCCAGTGTAGCGATTTATAAGCAGCTTGGAGTGAAAAACATATTTTGATGACAAATTGTCATAACTTTTTTTTTCGACGGAATTATGCAAAAAGGTTGTTATATTCGTGTTTCTCGTACTCATAAACCCCCCTGGAGTGAATTTGGAGAAAAAAAAATTTTTGAAAAAAAAAATTTTGCTGGAGCAGGAGTAACTGAATAGTACCGTAAAGTCAAATAGAAATGTCACAACGAAGAACAGAGTGTACCTGGTGAAACCGTTGAGGCGGTAATTCCTTCCGGTTCTCAGCTCTTCTGTCACAAAAGGAGCCAGCTAACCAATCCTTGAGAGTGTGGTTCTTCCGAGTGGTGGATGGTTGAACGGGAAGTCTTGGCCATGCCCGATCCGGTCTCTTCCCTTCTTTCTTCTTCTTCGGAATAGCAAAGGCTGTTGGGTCGCGTTCTCGAGTCGTCACAAATGGCCGTCTACTTCGAACAGGAGCCATTATAAGGGCCATTACTTTAAATGCAAAAAATAGCTCTCATATGGTTGTGAGTTTTTAAAAATAAAAGTTTCCCGCCGATAGTCGGGTTGTTCGAAAAACAGTAGTAATTTGAGTATTTTAGAGCATATCTAGTTCCATCGGTCAAGTAGTCGTCAACGAATAAATCCCGACCCATTTCTTGGAATTAATAAATGGTATATGCGGTCTTCTTTTTCAATTGTCTTTGTTGTCAGTTACCTATATCTTGCACTGTTGTTGAACCATTTGCTGTTTTGTTGCTAAACGGTGTAGATAACAACCATAAATTCCTTATGAATTTTTTTGTGGGCGGATTTGGTAAAAGAGTTATCGTTTTAAGAAAAAAAAACGATGTTTTTTTCACTTTCAGGTGATTCAACTGAGAGTCCCATCGTAACCATGCTGCGAGTTGTTGCTGTAAGTTTTCTTCCTTTCACGTAGGAGAACTTCCTAGTTACAAATATGATGTAACTACACTGCATACCTTTTGAGAGATCCGCGAAGAACGCGCGGCTGCAGTCCACGACGTCTCCCGCGCAGCCCCCCGTTCCCCCTCCTTCCAGGTGTCTCTTCTACCTTATTGTTACTGCGTCTATTTTCTTTGTATAATGCTATACTTGATCATATTTAACGAATGGTTGTTTAATGTCATTTGACTGGGGGGATTTTATCCAAATATTCCGATGCAATATATACCGATGTTTAAAGATTGTTTGTTTTGCAGAAAGCCTGGCGGCGGTGTCGGCAAGGCCGTCTTCTTCACCCTGGCGGCTGCGGCGACGACCACGGGGGGCGCTGTTGGCTACGCGTATGTCGACCCCGAGTTCCGCCAGAAGGTAAGCCAGCGACTGGAGTGGTGATGGCCGAGCAAGGAATCATCTTACTTCTTCTTTACTATCGTCGTAGGCAGAATAAGAATTTAGTGGCTTATGCTATGAAGAGTTTTTTTCCTTTAGTGTTTCAACCAATCCCTTAGGACCCAAATATGACCTTCTCCATTCATAGGCACTTCAGCTTGTTTAGATTGAAAGAACCGTGCCGAATTCTAAGCCCTTCCTTGAGAAGGTTCTTGGAGACAGCTCCCTCGAGTCAGTGTTCTATTCTACTTCTATCATTCTCATGATTGTTTCATTTGGACGATTTCTTGTTTCTTTGCAGAAAGACGAAGTCGCAGATTTCGGATGCCAAGGACAAAATCATGGAAGCGATTCCCAAGAAGAAGGTGCAGTCAAGCTTCCTTGGCGGAAAAATTCCAGCTCTTGTATTTTGCTGAGAAGGAGTTGTTTTGTGAGGGAAGGATTTCACTCCTTGATTATTCCCTTCCCTGACAGGATCAGTTGCTCACTCCACTGCCCATCGACCGCCTCCCTCCAATCGAGAAGAAGAAAGCCTCCGTCCATGTTGACCCCGTTGATCTCCGCCAGCCCAAGTCTGGCCAGCTGAACGAAGAGAACTTGGCTCCCGAGCAAGTGGCCAGGAAGAATTCTCGTCAGTCGAATATTCCTCATCTGTTTTAACTAGGACCGTCTTTCTGTCTTTTTCCTGTGCTTTCCGATTTGAGTGATTTGCCCGCTGCAGATTTAATAGGACGATCTCGTAAGAAGAAGTTTATCAAGGCATACTTCAGTCAACTTAGTTAACTAATTTCTATTTCTTAAGAAATGGAGGAAAGTCTGCTGGCCGCGATCTCATCGGCGGAGAAGGAAGTGAAGAGGGCGACGGATGCGAAGATGAAGACAATCCAAGCAGTCAGGGAACACGCCGCACTCCTCAAGCAGACTGTCAGCTCTTTCCGCTCTCTCCTTTTCTTTTCTCCTTCCGTCTAACTATTTCGTTTTAAGCTACATTAGTCTTCGAACAACCTCATTGAAGTATTTCGTGATAAATACGAGATCATTCAACTGTTTCACTCTTTGCTTCTCTAGCTTTTCTCATTTTGGTTTACCTGGCACCTAAAGTTAATATTTCTCCATACAAGTTTAAGGATGACTTGTACAGGTTGATGCGGGCAAGAACGGGGACTGGGAGGCGGTGACTGCGGCGTTGAGCGATACGGAGAAGCAGGCGCAGAAGGACGCGCGCGTCGAGGTCGATGGCCGTAACTTTATCCACAACTTGCGCAAGGTGCTGTTCTCTCCTTCTCCCTTCACCACTCTTCTTGTTTCTTTCAATGCAATGCTGCCTCTGAATTATAACTCAGAGGTATTCTGAAGTTGGATTGATTGTGGCTCCGAGGAAACTTTGTGCAAAAGGCTTCTCGATGTCGATTAAATTGAGGAAGTAGTTTCGAATGTAATTTTTGCGCGATCGAAGTCGCCTTTTGTTGTGGTAAGTCACGATTAGAACGGGAAGGGGCACATATGTTATAAGTTTTCCACAAAGAACAAGCTGTGATAAGAAGGGGCGATACGAGTAGTTTCCTACGAAGACACTGAACCTAAAGCTATGCTTCATCTCAGATTATTGCGGATGGAAAGGCCTCGAAAGCGACTGAATCAAATCCACTTCTTCTGAATGCAGCGGAGACGGCGAACAAACTCAGCCATCAGATGGATGAACTCAACCACTTGGTCAACAAGGTTGGCGATTCTTTCAATATATTCTCTGTTACTTTTTTTGAACAACTTCCGGTTTACAGCATTTCACGCAGTTCCTAAAATTGAATTAATTTGTCTTTTACAGGCTCGACGAGAAGCACAAGTCTTCACTCAGTACAGAGATCTCATTGACAGGAGCAGGGAACAGTTCGCAAGGGAGATGCAGGTGAGAGGAGAAGGAATGGAAGAGGGTGAGAGGAAGAGGAATGGAAGAGGGTTGGGAGGACTTGGGAGTGCCACTCTTATTCGATTCTTTCAGAGCTTTGTGAAGAAGTCGTTGAGAGAGGATTTCTACGAACGGGAAAGTGTAATATTGTTTTCTTAGGCGATTCTGCCGCACGTGGACGTGCACGCGAGGGGGAAGGAGCTGTCGGGAGATGAACTGAACGCGCTCATCGCTCACGCTCATCTCAGAGTCGATCAGCTACGGAGACAACTCGTGGAACAACAGGCAAGTCAACAGAAAGGATCAAGGGGATCTGCGTATCAGGGAGACTTCTTGTCAACGGGGTCTGCTCAGGTGCTGGAGGAGCAGAACATCGTCAAGGCCTTGGAGGAACAGAAGAAGGCGGACGAGGAAGCGGCGAGAGAGAGACTCGCACTGGAGTTGAAGAAGGTTTCCGAGCAGCAGGAGGTCCATGTCGAGAGAGAGGTTGTTGCCTCATTTTTTTCAATGTATATGTAACTCTGTCTTCTCTCTCTTTTCTTTCTCCACTATCTCTGCTCTTTCCCTCCTATCTCTCTGTATATCTCTCCTTTCTCTCTTTCCTTCTCCTCTCCTTTTCTATATCTCACTCCTCTCCCTTTTTTGCTGCCCGTTCTACCAGGAGTTAATGGTTTGAAGTAGTTTGCGCTGTATGAAAGCATACGACATTACGATGAGTATTGAAAGGTGTCTTCGAGTCGTTCTGCCTGGGAGTCTGAGACGGAAGAGAAGTTGCGACGCGCGGCAGCAGCGCATGCCGACCATCTCGAGCAGGTGATCCGCACTCAGAGACAACTCTTCGAGGTCGAACACAACCAGAAGGTCGAGGAGGTCAGGACACTTCTGTGCAAGTTCTTCCTCCATCCCTCTATGATTGCAGGCAGTGTCTCGGGAGAGAGATCTGCATTCTCGCCACGTGGGAGTGGCCATCGGCCGCCTCGAGGGGATCGAAGCCGCGCTCTCCACGCGCGTCGCTCTCGTACGTTATTCTACTTCTTCTTCTATTCGCGAATACGGTTCAGTAATGTTATAAAATTAAAGATAGCTTCAAAACAGTAATTATGAAGTTACCATTCGCTTCTTTGAAGGTGAGAGTTTTGTTGCTGTTTAGTTAACAAACAGATACTCTTGATAAGGAATAAAAATGAATGTGGAAAAGTATTTTTAGGACGCGGAGAACCGGCGCTCGAAGCAGTTGTGGATCGCGTGTCACAACCTGATCGAGAGTGTCGTGAATGGCTTCCGAGCAGGCAAAGACATCGACGGAAGACGCGCTCCCCTCGAAGGCCAGCTCAGCATTCTCAAGGAGGTCAGCCAACTTCCACCCCCCACCCCTCCTTCTCAATGAAAGTCCCCCTTCTAAGGTGAACCCGGAGGACTCATTCGTCCAGTCAGTTATTGCAAGCTTCCCCGACCAGAGCATCCGCAGGAGAGTCTACAAAGAATCGCTTCGACAAGGTTGTTATTTTGTATCTTTCCTTTTCTTCTATCTGCGGCCTCGCTATCAGCTCTCTCTCTCTCTCTCTCTCTCTCTCTCTCTCTCTCTCTCCTTTCCTCATCATTTCTCTCTTCCTAATTCAGATCTACTCCACGGGCCGCCGTACCTCGGGAGTGGACGAGTCGGGCGGTTCAATCGGGACGTACGCCTGGTCCTTCGTCCGCTCACTCTTCCTACTCGATCTGCCCCGACGCTTCACTCCAGAAGACAAGATTGACCCGACCTCCATTGGCAACGTTGAGGTTTGCATTGAGTCAAGTAGAGAAGATAATGGGGGTAGAAGTGACAGAATAAATGAGAAAAGCTCCAAAATTAATTCGCTAATTGGTCGGTCATTCAATCGATATTTAATGGTACTTAAGGTGCTGGCCCGCGCGGCGTGGTTCGTGGAGAGGGAAGACCTGGAGAATGCAGCCCGTCTTCTCAGCCTCTTGGAGGGTCAGCCTCGGCTGTTGGCCTCTGACTGGATTGCAGACACTCGCGCGCATCTCGAGACACGGTTCGAGCTCATCAATTCCTTATTTTTCTGCATTTCTTGCCTTCTTTTCAACGTAAAAAGATCCAAGGCTACCCCTGTAGCTCAGTAGACGGGCTCCTCTTTCTCTGCTCAGCAGGGCATTCCTAGTACTTCTTGCAATCATCGCCAAAGAAGAAGCAAGAGATGCTCTTCGTCTTCGTCTGCAGCCCTATTTAAATGGACTCACTTTCAAACATTTATATGGGAGGGCTCGATGGTGTTGGGCTAAAATTGCTTATACCATCGTTCCCAAGTACAATTTTGCGTCCGAACACCTCAAATTGTGTTGGCTGTCCACGCGGGTGAACGTTAACTGCTTGGGCTAATGGAGAAAGTTATGAAACAAATTATTTAAAAAAAAATGCATGTTATTTCCATTGTATTTGTTTTCCGGGGGTTTCACTTTTTCTTCAGCCCAAGATCCCTCGGATGTAAATCACAAAGCGACAGCTTTTTACGCAGTGCATTGCAGATTCCTGTCCCAGTTGCTGGTGGCCCACGCCGCCGTCCAGAGCATCCGATCAACCTACTAAGTCATCCCTTCAATTTCTTCTTCTCCGAGTCTCTCTTCGGTTCCCATTCAGTGACGTGGTATTCTCTATCTGCTAATCTTATCGATTCGATTTGTGCCTCTTCAGCCACTTAGAAATTGAAGCGCGTAGTTAAACGGCCGTGGCTATCCTTTTTAACGCCTTTCGTGATCGATTCATGTTTTATTCCTTTTCGGTATTATCAGAGATTATAATTTCTTTCTTGGTTATTTTATTCCTTCCCGGTAAGTGGCAGTATTATTGGTCTACAATGTTATACTCGCAGGATTGTTCTTCTTTGCTAGGTCCTGTTCATTATGTTGATAGTGAGAAATAAACATTTCCTAGGGCTACAGAGGTTGGGAATCGGAATCATCACAATTCTAAGAGGAAATTTTCATTCTGTCAGTTTCCTTGCCTGATCTGTATGAAATGAAAACCGGAACACAGTCGACAGCTTTATATGGGCTAATTCACGGAGGTGGTGGCGGGCTTCTTCTCACCCCTCTTGCTGCCTTCTTTCTATTTCCCCTTTCCGCTCTCCTGCTGAGTCTTCTGCTCTTTCTCTTACTCCTTTTTCTCTTCCTCTTTTTTTCCTTCTCCCTTCTCCCTTTTCTCTCCATTCCCACCCTCCGCCTCCACTCCCTCCTTCCTTTCTTTCTCTGGCTTGTCTCTCGCCGTCTTCTCCTCGTTCTCCCTCTCCTTCACTTTCCCTATCGCTTTCTGCGTCTTGTCCATTGGAAGCTCATCCTTCTGAAAATGAAGCATTTTACCCTCATTTATGAGCGATCAATTTCTACTGGAAAATTTCATCCAGTCTCCGTTAGTCTAGAAGACGGGTGGCCTTTTCTAGACGAAAATATAATGTAAAGCAAGTAGACGAAACTCTCGAAGCGCACAGTCCTGAATCTGTCAGTTTCGAGGTTAAGGGTGACCTCGTATTCTAGCGGTGTCGATCGCTGAGTGCCTGGAGTCACCGAAATTGTCGATTTGGTGTTTGGACTAGCCGGCACGGGCTGAGAGATTTTTTTTTTAAACATTTTTTGTTCCCTTAAAATGCTTAAATATCGATATTATGGACTGAAGTACATATTTAAAGCTAGATTAGAAATATTTTGCTAGCCTTTTTAGAACTTTTTTTAAGGCATTGAAGAGCCGCGAAACTTGCGGCAGTCGCAACGAAGCACACTACTGGAAAAGGTATTCATTAGCTCACTTTCAAAATGACAAAAACAGTTAAAACAATAAGTCAGCTGCGTCGGCCCTGAAGAGCCGTCCACTCGCAGTAGAAGAGTAATAGGAAAGTGACATCTCTCCCTTTTATATTCTTCAGAGAAGCTACTTTGCATGTTCTTAAAAATATTGTTCTGAAAGGAATAATGCACTTTTCGCATTTGTTGTGGCTCAATCCAAAGAGATCAGTCTACATTTTATTCTTCAATTGAAAAATATAACATACAAAGGAATAGAACCCTGTTTCTTTCGGTCATTTATTCGCAATCAGCGCCAGTAAATGGTTATGACCACCAAAAGCTGAGAATGTAGTAGAGATTGGCCAAGTTGATGGCCTGGAAGACGAGCATGAAGACGATGTTGGCAGTGAAGCTCTTCGCTGTCCTCCGCTGCCTTCTGATCAGAGTGGCGACCCACGACTTCGGCCTCCCCTCCACTTCGTTCTCCATCGTCACGGACGCCGCGTTCTCGGGCAGCGCCGCCAGGGCCGCCAGATTTCTTACGTATATGTTTAATATTTAATTGAATATTTGATAGTTTTTATAAAGTATTCAACTGACAATCTCGATCGAATGGCCTGTATCTTGGGGTAGAAGATGCGCGGGTGGAGAATGACAACGAGGACGGAGAGAGCAGTGAGAGTCACGTCGATTGTCAGGAAGATCGCTGTAACTCTTCTTCATTATACTTCGTGTTCTTGCTCTTAAAGAGTGATACAAATGAAATAATAAAGAATGACTATAGAACGAGAAGGCGCACAAAGCACTGGAAGAGTGTTTGTCTTGGGCAGCGAGTCGGCGACGATTCCGAGCATGACAGTGAGGGTCATCAGAGAGGTCAGGCCGAGGCTTAGCTGCAATTAGAAGGGTCCTTCAACGCTCTTTCTCAGCATCAGTTACACTTCTTAGCGACAAAAGTTCTTGGAAACTTTTGTAAGCCTTTTCCTTCTGGAAGATATGAAAGCTGAATAAGTATAAAAGCAAACCTCTCCTAGAAAGTCTTCTCCGGTGAGTCTTTTGGAGAAGACTCCAGTGATGGAGAGAGTTGTAATGATGAAGGTGGGCACGATGATCACCATCACGTAGAAGTTTGCTTTTCTTTGCAATTTAAAGTCAAAGCACATCTAAAGCAATCCTACTTTAATTTTATTATTCGGTTTTTTCCTGTTGGGTCGCAATACGAATACTTTTTAAACACCAGCAAGTCAACATTTTAAAAATACGAACATAATCAAATTCGACGTTAAGATAGTCTTGGATGGTTCGTTGGCTGACATTCATTCCAGTCACTTCCCATTCGCCGTTTCCCTTCGATGAGGAAATAAGCTTACTAGTATGCTAGTTCAATATATACATGTGTATGTATGCACATAGTTATGTACATATAATTTCATAAAGGAAAGTGTTAGAATGTTTGAAACCGACAGCTCTCTGGAGACTGATACGCGGAGCAATGGAGATGTCGATCGCGGACTCGTTCTTGTTGAAGAGATTCTCGATGAGACAAAGAGAGCAAGTCTGCTCGTCAAAGGGGAAGTCGTGAGTCTGCAGAGAAGAGCAATGATTTGGTGGCTGGCAAGGGGGGAGGGGGGTACCTGCAAGGGACACACGCTGTGGGCGACCAGCGAAGTGTAGTGGAGGACGTGGCCAGTGAAGTTCAGCTGCACGTAATCAACTTGTGCAATACGCAGACAATGATATGCCAAAGGGACTGACTAAGACGTTCTGCTTGTGCTCCGGAGTCACGTCGATGCTGTTCTCACTGTAAATATCTCCGATAAAGGAGACAAAATCTCAATATTGAATTCGGGCTTTTTTGCCTAAAATATGTGCTTTAGAGAGACGCGACTACAAAGTCAGAAAAATTTAATTTAAAAAAATTACGGTTGAGTTACGGGCACATTTTTAGGAGATCTTTGTTAGTGGAGTGACAAACCAATCGGCGACGTTCAGCTCCGGCACCCAGACATTCGCCCGGCTCATGTAGACATGCTCGATGCCACCGAATTCTGCAGGGTTCCAAGTCAGACGGTAGTCGCGCCAGATCTACAGAGGGAAGAACGAGTAGAGGAAGATATGTACATAGGGAGGGAGTGGGAGGGTGAGATAGACGATGGGGGTCTGGTTGTTGCAAAGAGAGAGAGAGAGAGAGAGAGAGACAGAGAGAGACGGTCAGAATAACTGATTGTGAGAGTGGAAAGATATTGAGGTAAGGAGGAGAATGTAAAACGCACTGACTGTTCTCAGTTCAGCAATCACCTTCATTACTTGCTCCATTTGATCCTAAGTGCAAAGTATTCACTCGAATTGTATCCATGACGTATTTTGTGATATATGTACATACCACTTTGATGATGCGCACATAGCTGAGAGTGGTTGTCGTGAGCATGGGTCCTGGATGCTCCGCCCCCTCCGGCAAGAAGCGCGCATCTGCAGCGGCTTACAACAACACAACTATGTGTATTGCAAAAAAAGTAATAATCTTTATTCCCACACGTTAAAAGCACTCGATAAGCTTGTTACTAACAATTCGTATAGTACGGCGACAGTTGCTTGTGGTAGTCATTCATGAGATGAATATAAAGACGAGAGTTGTGATCGTGGAAGACGCGCAACGTCTCTTCAAAAAGAAATCAAATAGTTCACTGTTGTGAGAAGATGTATTCATCTATGTATGTATGCCCAGGATCTTGGTACCAAGGAGGGGTCGGAGGGGTCGGAGGGGTCCAAATGCATCCTCGGTAATAACTACTTTCCTAGGAAAGAGAAAAATATTTTAAATGGTACGTTGGTTTGCTAATAGAGAACGAATGTTACTATTAAAAAATCGATAATTTCTAATTACTTGATAAGAAGTTATCAGTTTTATAAAAAATTTCATTTCTAATATTTTAAATGAAATTTCTTCTGTACCATTATTTTGTCTCTACCCACATCCCCAAATAATAAAATTAGAGATTGTATCATTGATAACGGAAATCGATAAATCAGACCTTATCACGCATGATCAATAGCTGAGCAGATTCGCCCAACGATTCTGAATCTAGTTATGTAATCAGTTTTCAAATAGAGTGCCCGTTAACAATATATTTTTTATTGTGTGTACTTTCCATGCCTTTCTTCAGGATTCCCCATAGTCTTGTACTTTTTCAAAATTTTGACCCGGTATGATGCGTCCAAATGTAGGTTGCTGCTGTAGCATTGAACCTCAGAAATTTAGCGCGCGCCCTTCTGTACTCGGTTTAATTACCCAAGTTTGAGGTAGCGAAATAGCACAGGCAGAGAAAAAAAGGATTAGGCCCCGCCCCCTCGGCCTGAAAAGCCTCCCTGCCCTATTCTTTCTGAAGAAAGGCATGGAAAGTACACACAATCAAAATATATTGTTAACGGGCACTCTATTTGAAAACTGATTACATAACTAGATTCAGAATCGTTGGGCGAATCTGCTCAGCTATTGAACATGCGTGATAAGGTCTGATTTATCGAATTCCGTTATCAATAATACAATCTCTAATTTTATTATTTGGGGATGTGGGTAGAGACAAAATAATCGTACAGAAGAAATTTCATTTAAAAATATTAGAAATGAAATTTTTTATAAGCGAAAACTGATAACTTCTTATCAAGTGATAAGAAATTATCGATTTTTTAACAGTAACATCCGCTCTCTATAAGCAAACTAACGTACCATTTAAAATATTTTACTCTTTCCTAGGAAAGTAGTTATTACCGAGGATGCATTTGGACCCCTCCGACCCCTCCGACCCCTCCTTGGTACCAAGATCCTGGGCGGGACTGTATGTACATAATTGAATTTGTATTTTGAAATGAGAGGAGCATAACATTTATCGAGCAATAATGGAATAATGACAGAACCTTGCGCAGAGAGGGAAACATTGACGGAGACATTAGAAGTCAAGGAAGACACGCCGTGAAGGCGGCAAGGGACGAGCGTGAGAATCACCAGGAGAAGAGACATCTGGAATGATTCAACCGAGGCGCGGCTTCATGAAAGGCACTCGTACGCAACGACCTCTCCTAGACTTTGCTCTGCTCCTCTTTTTCTACTCCTCCCCCCTTCCCTCTCCTATTTTTTCGATCTCTCGCCGTCTCTTTCTCATTCTACATCGCTCTTTCTCTCCTTTTATTTCTCTTTCACTCCCTCTCTCGTTCTTTGACCTTCTCTCTCTCTTCGCATACAATGGTGATCTCAACGAGGATTGTCCTTTTACGGAAAGAGGAGAGAGGGAAAAGGAATCTCGCGTTTGGCAGCAGTCTTATTGCGTTCGGCCACCCAGAGGCAGAAGCCACATTCGGGATGAGAGAAGCAGAATCCAAAGTAAGGAAATGGACTTTTCAAGGATAATCAAGAAACCAAATAGGTATTTTCCTCCAGAATGTCAACTTTTTGAGGCAAAGATCACGAGTTGATGTGAAAGACTGATGAAAGAGATAAAGTGACAAGGTTTGAGATTGTCGAAACTATGAATCAGGCACGAATCAGCCGGTGAGTGAAGGAGAAGAAGTGATAAAACATAATGTAGAGAAAGAGCGAGGGATAGAGAGAGAGAGAGAGAGAGAGAGGGAGAGAGAGAAAGAATGGGAGAGAGAGTGAAAGAGAGAGGTGAGAGAGAAAGATTAAGTGCGTCTTGAGGACGTCTGCCACACTGAAACACTGCCCATCCATCATTAGCCCGTCTCCTCCGCATAGCTAAGAGAGGTCCTTCATTGTCGATAACTCCTCCTTTATCCGAATATCTCTCCCTCCGCCCCTTCCCGTCTCTTCTCTTCCTTCCTCCTTGAACACTCGTTGCTCTCATTCAAAGTGCAAAGATAATTGTTTTATTGGCAGCACCCGACAAGGAAAGAGAAGCTCTTTTTGTAACAGCCGCAAGCAGTGGAGAAGGAATCATTGCCAGTACGAGAGAATGTAGTAGAGATTGGCACAGTTGATACCCTGCAATTGAGGAGGAAGGAGTGAAAGAGAGGGAGAGCAAGAGACAGTGAGAGAAAGAAAGGAAAAGAGATAATGAGGGCGAGAGAGAGAGAGAGAGAAATAGAGGGAGAAAACCTGGAAGAGAAGCATGAAGATGAGATTGGCGGTGCGGTACTTGCGTGGCCAGCAGCAGTGTTCCTTCGCGTCCTCCTCAGGCGAATCTTCGAGGCGGCTGAAGAGAAAGACTCTTGTTCTACTCAAGAATTAGATGATGAGTAATATTTGAAGTGAAAATTGCAGTGCAAAGGACAAACTCCTTGAACTGGAGAAGGAGTGCTGACAAGACTTTGGAGCGGATCTTGCGATATCTCGGGTAGATCACACGGGGGTGCATGATGACGATGAGCACGGCGACAGCCATCAGAGACACGTCGATCGTCAGGAAGGTCGCTTAAGGACCAATTAGGTTAGAGCTTAAGGTAGAGAGAGAAAGCTGACAAAGAACGGGCAGATGATTCGTCTTGGGCAGCGAGTCGGCCACGATGCCAAGCATGACTGTCATTGTCATGAGTGATGTCAGCCCGAGGCTCAACTGCAATCACATACTTGATTCCCCTTAGTGAATGGCCACCGATGAACCTCTCCGATGTAGTCTTCAGAAGTCAGCCGCTTCCCGAAGATGCCCGTGATGGAGAGAGTCGTGATAATGAAGGTGGGGATGA
>CALZFC010000019.1:500000-1007500 GCA_945643635.1 Allodiplogaster sudhausi | reverse complement strand
AAAGTGGGCGAGAAAGATGCACAAGGGAGCAACTCTTAACAGTGTGATTGATTGCTGTTAACATAACGAGAGGAAGGGATGAAGTCGAGGCGGAAAGATGGAAGAGCCTACTGGAAGAAGAAGTAACTATGTTGGATACTCATTTAAAAGTTATTGCGTGAGACAATTCGACATGATCTCAGCGTGGAAAAGATAAAAAACGAACCGCCAGTCAAGTGGAGGAAGAAAACCAATGAAACTATTGCTTCTACATATCACGGCTAAGCCCCTCCGCTATCGACCTAACTTTGCAGGAAGAGAAAGAGGGTTCTTACGGAAGGAAAGAATAAAGAGTAGGGAGCACCAGTGAAGGAAAACAGCTGATATTCCTTCCCATCAGAAGAAAATGAGCTATCGCATGACATCTAATCACTTCAATAGATGCAGTAATTTTAATTTTTGAACAATGCTTTTTTTAAAAGCTTTTTTCATAGGTATGTATGAGCTCAACGAAGCAAAACTAGTTACGGTTACTGTGGAAGCATCGTTTGTCGATATTTGCGATAGAATGAAAAAGTCAGCTTAATCATACACCCAAGAAAGAAGCACTGAGGGAGTGAGGGAGCTGGCCTGTCGAATGTATCCCCGTGACCCACAATCGTGATCGCGGCCACTATCATTACTTTACTTATTTCTATTTGTTTTATACATTAATTTTCTGTTATGTTCGAGTTTTAATTTGAAAATTGGCCTTCTCATTTTAATCTTCTGAGTGCACATTTTGATCTGCTGCCTGTGAAGAAGCAGAACCCTGCTGCTGTGCCATTCCAACTCATCGACTCTTCGGCATCTTTGTGCAACTTCAGAGATTTGGTTTGAATTCCTCTTAAAAACCGAGTAAAAAAGATTGCGGTGTATACATACATACATAAGATAATTAAGGGCGAGAGAGCATGTGATTAGAGTGAAAGCATGAATAATATTACTGTTGAGTTTGGGTGCTCCTTTATAATGCCTAGAAGCAGTTCAATCATTTTCGTTTACTTCATACAAATGTGAGTGGCAGATTTATAAAAAGGCCTCCCGATCGGAGTGTGAGCTGGTTTTTTTCTCTGTTACCCTTCCATTACTGAACATGCAAGAACGGTAACCGATACAGCTTGCCGGTCTCTAAGTTTCCATGGCATGGGAATTTATGGGATGAGGCTTCTCACTCTTTCATGAGCTATTTCTTTTTCTCTCTATTTTGCTTTCTCTCGTTCTCTCTACCTCTCTTTTTTCTTTTTCCATCGCTCTTTTTCTTTTTCTTTCTCTCTTTTTCTCTTTCTTTCCCATTTCATATATACATATTTCTCTTTTTCTACCATTCTCTCTACTTTCTGTTCTCTTTCTCTTTTTCTCTCGCTCGCTCTTTTCTCTTTCTCTCTTTTTCCTCCAGGCGTTTGAAACACATTCGGAATGATTATTTTAATACTTTAATAACATGAATTCTTATCAGCTTCGTGTCGATTTTCGTACACTCCCAATAATTGTTTTCATCGTTGTCTCATTGCGCTCCAATGTTTTACTGTTACTCCTTAAATTATTTAAATAAATGCTTTATCAATTCTTCATTCTGCACTCCAAATGTCCAGTTGCTTTGTCTCTTCATTGTCTGCCGTCTGCGTCTCTTCTCCCTCCACACTCTCTTCTTCCTTCCCTTCTGCTGTTGTCTGGTCGTCGATAGGCCCCGTTTGAATGGTCATTGCAGGAGCCACCTGCCAAAGTTAGATCTTTTATAAAGATTGTTGATTAGATCACAAAAAGTGAAAAATTGATATCCATGCCTGTGGTTCCTCGAGCGCCTTCAGTTTTTCGATTGCTTCTTTCTGCATTTTTTCCAGCTTCTCTGTCGTGACTGAAAGGAGAATCAAGTATAAAAACGATATTAATTAATTCTACCATACTCTCTCTCTCTCTCTTTCTCTCCCATCTTCTCTCTCCACTGATGTATTTTAACTCTCCCGTATTCACTTTCTCCGTCTAGTACATTCTGTGCTCTCTTGTCCACTATCACCACTCTCTCAAGCAAAAATTGTGACCAGTTTTAAGTGGGATGAGTTTGGGCTTGCAGAAGATGGGCGACATCTCCTCCTCCTTGAAGAGCATGGCATTGGCGGGGCCAAAGAGCTCATTGAGTTCGGCCGCGCTGTTCTCCGCCACGGCCATCTGTTCTTTCTCACTTTGGTTTAGATAGCCTTGTACATCATGCAAAAATACATTAAAACGGGCAAAGATTTTAAAAAAAATTCTGGTAATGCATTGAAAGTAGTCGCACTGGCTCTATATCTGGTAACCATGGAAACTTTGGGCGCGAATTTGAAATTCCTATCCCCCCGGGGGATAGTGTATCGGATGAGTACATCGGCCAGGGATGGTCAAAACCAGGCCCGGGCCGGGCCGGGCCCACTATCCTTACGGGCCGGGCCGGGCCGGGCCCTTCAAATTGCGGGCCCGGCCCGGGCCGGGCCGAGGGTAAAAATATGAAGGCGGGCCGGGCCCGGGCCCATGAAGTTCTTTGCGGGCCGGGCCCTGCATACTTGCGGGCCGGGCCAGGCCGGGCCCGGGCCCGGCCCGGGCCTGCTTTCTTGAGCTGGAGAAAAAGCAGAAAATTCTCGTTCGCTTGGAATCTTATTTTAACACGTTATTTTTATCGGCTTAAAGACAGATAAAGACTGTAATTCTGAAATGCAAGTAGCAATTGAGATACGAGTACAGTCGTTAGACTACAAGAAGTGATGACCAATAATTAATTATAAGCACGCTGAGACCGCCTCTCTAGCCGTAGTCGCAACTGATAGCGATGAATCGTGATGACGAATAGGCCTCTTGTACCTGAATAATGGAGTTCATATACATTCATATCAACACATTTCTCACCTCAATTGATAGCATAACGGCCTAGTGCGTGAGTCAGACTTCTTTTTCCTTCGGGTCCCAAACTAGGCACAAAATGCTTCTGGATAGAAGGCTGGCTGGAAGACGACCCTTCTCCCTCGTGTACTCGCTTGTTGTGGCGGCTAAATAGATAGCATACTGAAAAGCTAAACAGGTCATGCAAAAACTCACGAGATGTGACCTCGCGCCGTGGACTTGAAAAAAACGGGAGGAGTGCAACGAATGCACGCGCGAAACGTCGTCTTCATATGCGGAGCATCGTCCGCGTCGCTGTAGTAAACATCCACTAACCTGTTTTCTCTTTGTACACTAACAAAGATGCCTCGAACGCGGCAATTTGGTCCAAGTCTTCTTTTGTAAGCTCGCTGGCCGGTTTCTGCGGTGGTTGCCAAGTCGATGGCCTGTCGCTGAGCTCGACTAATTCTACGTCGGGCTCATCCATGACTAAATATAATGTTTTAAAACAAAACAATAGGAAAAACAACAACGAAAAGGGTGTGTGGCGTATTTTTTGGGGCTCTAATTGCTTCTTGCATCATCATGTTCAGGGCCCGGGCCTAAGTTTTTAAACGCGGGCCGGGCCGGGCCGGGCCTATGGGGTAAGCGGGCCGGGCCGGGCCGGGCCTGTAGGGTAAACGGGCCGGGCCGGGCCTGTAGGGTAAACGGGCCGGGCCCGTATTTCCAGATATGGGCCCGGGCCCGCCAAATTAGCAACGGGCCGGGCCGCTTTGATCATCCCTGACATCGGCTCACGAGAATGTTAATTTCTCCGATTGGAAGACTTGTAGCCCTTACCATATGCTTAAGGTTTCTCAAATCATAATTCATGGTCCCCTGCTCATCTGTGTGCATGTCAGTCAGGAACCATTTAACAGAGAATATATTTATTAATAGAGCATAGAGTACGTGGATGACTTGAATGATAATGCAAGCATTCTGCTGTTGACTGCATGACAATGGCCAATCAAGAATGGCAGAGGAAACAACAGCACGTGGATGGAAGAAGGGGCTGTTCCAGGAACGGCCAGGGTTCTCATCTTCAAGCTGCTATAACATCAAATATCTACAAGACAACAACAACGGATATTGCGAAGGGAACTAGGGAAGTGAGAGAGAAGTCACATCGAGTGGGAGAAGGGCTCAAGATGGCCGTTAGTCTGGCTCCACTCGAGTAAAAGGGTTCTGGCTCAATTGGGTACGGAATTGTAAGCTCATCAATCCGATAAAAACCTACCGTCACGCTCACAATGGATGACGTCATTCGTACCAGTAGTTTGGAGAGAAAGAAATGGAAGGGAAAGTTGAGAGGGAGAGAGAGGAGAAGAGAGAGAGAGAGAGAGAGAGAGAGAGATACAGGGGGACAAGAGGGATATGATGTATCATGGATGGGAGGAAGGAATGTCGGAAGAAGGGAGAGACAGAAGAAAATGCTTTTGGTTCGTCGCTGGACTTCAGTCAATCGATAACTAATCCTATTTTGGGGTGGAAAGCACAAAGGAGATGTAGCAATTCATCAGCTGGAAAGGGATAATGAGGAGTCGGAATTCTGTACACGACAGGAGCAGAGCAATAGTAGACTATGTACAAGGGAATCCTCTGACGGAAGGGGAGAAGGGAAAGAGTTCCGGCTAAGAGAAGGGAGAGAGACAACCCCTCACTGCATCCGCGCGGATATGGGCTGCTTCATCAATCCAATCACAACTTCAATCGAAAGAGCGCGAAGGCAGCGAGGAACGAGGTGGACAGAGAGGGTCTACCAGTTCAGAAGAGAGAAAGAGACAGAGAGAGAGAGAGAGAAAAGGGGAGTGAAAGAGAAGTCAGAGTCAGGTAATTCCACATTCGGAAGAAGAAAGAGACAGCGAAGAAGGCGGATAACGAAACACACAGACACAGTACAAACAGTTGAGCAAATCGGTCGGTGGATGGAGCAAAAGGGCAAACAAGCTATGATAGACAACACAACTATGTTTATGCGCACAATGGGAACAAGCAGTAAAGGGGGGGGGGAGGGGTTCAATCACTGGACAGTGAAAGAGGGACAGTGAGAACGGGAAGCAAAACATCGCAGCGTCAAGCCAAGAATAGTATTTCCAAGGAGTAACAAGTCTATTTAGGTACAGGAAAATACAACAAGGTGAGAAGGTGCTTACTGTAGATGAATCCATCCACCGTAGAACAACTTCGAGTAAATCTGTCAATACTTATACAGGATACTCGATGACTCGCTATGGTAGATGGTTCCAAGGACGGAAAGTGAAGCCGAGGAAGCAGAAGCCATCTAGCATTGCCTGTAGGAGCAGAGGCAGAAAGCACAGTCACTAACAAAAGGAAGCAACCACCAACTACGTACATCCTTCCAATTCAGCCCAGATCATCGTACTCATTATGCATCTCTGTACGATGATGACCACCGAGTCCATACATAACAAGGGAATAAATGAATGGTTGAGTAAAAGGAAGCGAGAAAAAGAGAGATGCAATCCACTCTGCAAGAAAGGCATCTAAAATTAGCAGAACTAGAATAATAAAGAATTCGCACAACTACCTACTACTTTTAAGACAAAAATAATAGTAATAATAATAATGCAGCAGTCAATGTATGTACAGCAGAAGGGGAGGGAAACTGTGTGGGAAGATGGATACGGGGAGTACCTCGTAATGGCTTTTGAAGATTCTCAGTTTTGTGTCGGGCTAAGGGAACGGAGAAGAGAAGGTGGTGGAATTTGAGAGGGAAGAGAGTAAAAGGGAGAGTGAGGGAGAGAGAGAAAGAGAGAGAGGAGAGGCCAACAATTGCATCCGGGTAATGGGATAGTTACTGCACTGGTGTGATTGGTACGCCGCAGAAAATGAGAAGAACAATCAAAGGAAAATCAGCACTCCAAGAAGGAGAAGGGAGTAAATAGGGAATAAGCATGCAGATATATGCGAATAAGGATAAGGATTTGATAGAGGGGCTCGGTTTGCTCAAGCATTACTCCTCAAGACGAATTGCATAAGTCTGCCCATGATGGAGGGCGAGTCAGGAGGGGGCACTCCCTGGTGGAAGGAGTGGAAAGAGCCGGAGCTGCCGGAGCCAGAGCCGGCCGAGCCGACTCGGTGGTGATGAAAGTGGGCCTGGGCGTACGCGGAGAGGGACGCGTCACGGGGGAGGGAGGAGCGGCCGTGGTAGGCGGAGGGGGTCGAGGAAGTGGCCACCAGGGAACGGGCTGCGCGCATCGGACGGACTGCCAGGCCTGAAGGGATCAGTTCTCTCTCTCTGAGTGAGATAGAATGAACGAGTACCTGATGCACTGCCTGCGAGTTGTCCCTTGCCCCACCCGCTGCCGTATCCCGAGAGAGGAGTGCGCGGCGAGCCTCCTCCACAGAAGGACTGCGGAGTGCCTGGGGGCGAACCCTGAGGAGGAACTCGAGCAGCCGGAGGAGTCGCACGCACAAAACTGAATACGAGCCATCTGAAAGCGGACAAATATGAATTATGAACATTAGAGAGAAAAATCCATAAATTTTCATAAAGTTTGACTGCATATAACGAAAAGGGCCTGCACAACGAACCCGTCCTCGTAGTTGTATCGAATGAGTGCTCCCTTCTTATGGCGGAATTCGAGAGAGCGAGCCATGAGTTCCTTCTCCTCTGCAGTGCGCGCCTCCAACTCTGATGTCACGTAGGCAGGGAGGTCGGGTGAGGGAGGGCGGATGTAGTTCTAAAGGGGGTTCAAATCAGAATAACTCTTTCCTTTCTCTGGCTCTCTGCCTTCGTCTCATCTTTCCCACCTGATCCGGCTCGATCTCCTTGGCCTGTTCCTGCTTGCCTGCCTCCTTGACAAACTCCCATGGATGCATGCTGTCTCCGTCGACGACGATGAAGTCGAAGGCCGCGGCTTCAGGCGCGGCTTGCCAGGCGCGGATGAAGCGGAGGATTCCGAGGGGGGAGAAGCGACGGCAGCCATGGAAGCGGGCGCGGAGACAAGGAGAACGCTCCGAGAGCGGAAGGCGCAGCCACGACAGCAGAATCTGTTAAAGGGTGGAGCATCAGTGAAGTGCTGGCTAAGCACTCGTGAATGCACTGTTAACTACTTCCTCATGCCTTGCGACCAGAGATGGTGGGCCGGCCCGTAGGACCGATTAGCACACAATGTCAAACAGTCGGGACTACTGGTGGCAACTTTAGGCGCAAAACGTTCTTCACTTGTTAATTTTTCCCAAAACTTTTGCTTCTACACGTTTAAATAAATAGCATGAGCATGAAAAATGGTTCAGGCCGGGCGGGCCGAAACCTTGGTCCCGACAGCCAAAATTTTTTTTTGGGCCATTTACCATCTCTGCTTGCGACAAGTAAAAGAAATGTACCTCCTCGTTGACGACGAGTCCGGGATGCTGCGCAGGCTGCTTGACAGTGAGATGCTCGATGTTGGCCATGGACATGGCTCCGTCCAGCCGAATCGCCCTTTCTGCCATCACTCCGTCCAGGGTCACCCTGTGTAGACTGGGCCGCAATCTGAATAGAATGATTCACTTCGCATTCTGAGTAATTACTATCACAATTACATCTTAATTCTCGTGAAGAGTAAAATGCGTACAGCTGTAGAAAGTAGAAGAGAAAGGCGATGGGTCTCTTCTCATAGTAGGCATGGTCACGGAAGTTGAGATGGAGCGGGTCGATGTGAGCGAGTCTCTCTGCCAATCTCTCGATTCTCCCCCCCGACAGCATTCGCATGTCATCAGTCATCTGAACATTCTCTTCTTTTACTCATCAGAAAGATAACTACTTTCTTTATATCTCTTTATAGAATGCTGAAGCAATTTCCAACCTCGTCAGTCATCTTCCTCAGGAAGTTGTCCTTCTTCGCCTGTGGTTGATCTGACAGACTCCTCGAGGACGGGAGGTTGTTGTATCTTCAATGGGGTATGAATTATACGTATACACGACAATATTGACAAGAACTAATGGATATAAACAAGAAACCTGGATCCGCCTTGGAATCTGGCGTGGTACTGTTGAGGGGGCAGAGCAGCCGGTTGCTGGAAGAAGTTGGATGGAGGAGGGGGCATCTGCTGCTGAGGCAGTGGCTGCTGGTAGTTGAAGGGCGGCTGCAGAGGCGGCAGCCCTCCAATGGCTCCTCCATATTGCTGAACCAGAGCGGCGCCCGCCATCTGCAATTTCTTTTCATTTATTTTTTATTTTTTTAGACTTTAGTATATAAAATAAATTCACTACGGCTGATTGGTCCCTGCATATTTATATTTGGTTTTTAATGTTCACCATTATTCTGCACGATTTCCGGAATAGATGAGCACGTGATTGGAAATGTGTTTACATTGAGCTTTCGCAGTGAAATGTGTTATGAATCCGCGAAGAGATCACTCACTCATTCATGAGTAAGTGGATTGCATGCCAGAATAGCTCACACTGATGCTGTGCTTGCTTTGAAGGAAGTTACAAAGTATACTCAGTTAATAATACTCTCATCCTTCATGCTTCGCCCTTGTTCAATTTATATAAATGAAAGTTTTGAACAATCCTGCATCACTTTCGTCGGACCAGCCCATTGATGAACATTTCATCACCTCCTCCCAAATCTCCCGTTTTAACCAAGTTTTTACTCCCTACTCCGATAAACAACATAGCTATTGCTCTCCAAATTCAATTTTCCATTCGTCATGTCTTTTTATCATCTTCACGATTTATTGACGAAAATGTCAATGCTATAAAGAGAAGGCAAAGGGAGGACTCGAAATGATCAAGCATCGCAACCATATTCTCATCCATCCACTCATTGACTTGGGTATTTGAGACCGAGAGAAATGAACAGTGAGAGAGAGGAGAGAGTGTGGGTGTAAACTAGAGATACAGGTTGTCAGACAAAGAAGAGGAAAAGAAATGGAGCGGTGAGCCAATTCGATCTGATCTAACCGAAACGAACACCGCAGCAGCATTCCAGCGTTCTTCCTTCCTCCTCTTCATCTCTCTCTCTCTCTCTCTCTCTCCATCCTTTCATCTCTTTCTCCTCGCTTTCTCTCTCCTTAATGACTCTGAGAGAGAGCAGCAACCGCGTGGCATGAGTCACACGTCAACATTAGCCATGCCCTCTTAGCCCGAGGAATTCTTTCTTATCCTCGTTGCTCGTTTCTATCTCTACCTCTATCTCTATCCTCTCGCTTTCCTCCCTCCAGGTCTTTCCTCTACCTCTATTTACCCTGCTTCTTCCTCTGAAATAACATTCAATCTTCCAGTGTCTTTAGCCCCTCCACTCCCTCGTAAAAGAGGCACTCCGCTGTTGAGAAAAAAAACTGCATTCTCCACATATTCTACCGAACCAGCTCGGAGGCGTTTTTCCCCTTCACTGAGATTTCTCTCTTCTACCATCGGTCGGTTAATTAATGGATCTAGAAGTAAATCAGAGAAGAGAAGAGTAGAAAAGCAAGGAATTGGTGAGAGCCTCCACTGGAAAGATTCTCTACTTGATGATGCAATCACCTTGGGAGGTCCTTAAGGAAGAAGAGAAGTAATACAAATAGATGGTAGTGATCGGCAGGTTAATCTCAAGCTATAAGAGATGAAAATGACTTTTCAATTCCACATCATAGAAAACAGAGAGATGAATGGAATCTTTCCACTAGAAAGTTCGGGCGATGCATCTTACTCGAGTGCCGGGAGTGCTCTCCATTCAGACAAGTCCCTTTCCCTTTCATCCCCTGCTCCCTGCTAATCCGCCCTCTCTTACATCTGCCATAAATGGTCTGCCCTCGTCGGTCGGGCAAGAGCAAAGTACTAGTGAAGATCCATCAAAGGGTAGATGATGAGTAGATAGAGTATCTCCTCTCCCCCTCTTCAAGAGTATCCCCCTCTCTTTAACTGACTTGGTGAGACATGTTTGGAGGGGCGACCACTCCAGTCGGAATCGCCATGGGAGACTGGTCACGCTCCAGGTACGATGCAAAGTTCTGCATGTACACCTGCAGAGAAGCATATTAGAGTAAGCACGGCCATACTTTTGAATACAACCTCATGTCAGAGACTACGGTATCTCCCTACCGTACCTCTATAACATCCCAGTTGTTGGTCCATTCGCGAATGTTGTCGAATCTGTATGCCCACATGGGGTTGCCGTCCATGTCAGCGCGTTGCCAATCCACGTGGCGGACTGGACGGGGCGCAGTCCGCTGGCGGAGAGTTCGCGTCTTGGGCTGCGAACGGATTGGATATTCTCACAATACTGAGTAATAATAATCTTGACAAATTGGAAAGAACGTAGATTAAATGATCTCGAATGAAAACAGACCCGATCCTCCTCGATGATGACAGTGAGAGAGTGATTGGAAGTGGTGGAGCGGACAGTGCGCATGCTGGTGGAGCGGCCGATGGCAGTAGAGGGGCGGCTGGGGGTCGAGGTGGAGGGGGTGGTAGTCGGAGACGCAGAGGAAGCAGCGTCCGCCACCTCTTCCGGAGTCAGGAATCGCTCCAGGATCATACTAAAGGCAGTAAGATTGATGTCTCTTCTCCCTCTCCTCCACTAACTTTCTGCGATCAGCAACGAATAGTCTAGCGAATCCCTTGCTGAGAGGGAGGGAAGTGCCCGTGGTTGTCTCTCTCGCGTACTCCGCCCCAATCACTGCCCTCCATGAACGGCAGACTCGAGTGCACCGAGAGATGGTCACTGCGTCGCATCTGCAAGTCGAAGCATTGGCTATCCATTGCTAATCTTTCTCTCTGCTCCCGTAATCCGCTTTATTGCTCGCATTCCCGCGCAGCGAACTCCCCAAAAATCACAATTCCCTAAATCAGTAACTCATGATAGAGTGACAGAGAGACCGTGAGAGACAGAGAGAGAGAGAGAGAGAGAGAGAGGAGGAATAGTTTAAAAAAAAACGGAACGATATGAGAGCGATCACAGGGACAGGAGAAGAAGATGGAACGCGATCTCGCATTCCTCGCCTTCCCTTCCTTTTTGTTGGTTGCTTTTTTTCTCCGAGCCCGATCTTCGATGCCTTATACCACACACAATATGACACAAGTTCGTCGTCTTGTCTGCTTCTCTCGTCTTTCCCTGCTATCTCGTCCCCGCTCTGTTCAGCACCCAAGGCCGTTTCCGGGCTCATCTAGGCCCGGGAAGCACTTGGCCATTCATTTTTAACTGATGGAAGTTGACGGTGAGAGAGAGAGAGAGAGAAAGAGAGAGAGAAAGAGAGAAAGAGAGAGAGAGAAAGAATAAGCTAGAGGAAGGAAAGTGCGCAGAGAAGAGTGATGTATGGGAGAGCTGTTGCAGCTTCTTGCAATAGGCTCTCCACAATCCTCATGACGTGGTGAGTAGGCAGTCTTCTTCTTTCATTCTTCCTTCCCGGTCCCTTTATATCTCCCTTTCTGCAGAACGCCTTCTTCCTTTTTTGTGTCCGGCTGCCCCACGTCATTCCGGCGTTCTCCTGACTCCCGCAGCAGCTGACTCATATTGCAACCCCGCGCGTTCTCTCTTTCTCTGCCGCCACCCACTCTCTCTCACTCTCGCTCTCTCTCTCCATCCTCTTTCTCATCACCATCCTCTCACATCCTATTTCACAATCATTGCATTGTGCTTACAATTTCATAGTGTGATGTCAGGTAAACTTTTCAATCTAAACGCTGCTTGATCATCCGCGGCCAGAAGAAAAAGCCAGTCCTGCAGTGGTGAGCGAGGTCGTATTTCAAGTTGTACACGTAGCACAGAGTCCAGTAGTCCATTACTTCTTCAGCTCTTTCCATTCTCCCATTCCTTCCATCTCCACTCTTGTCTCTTCAATACGATTTTGTAATTACATTCCTCGTCATCAGCGACATAGCAGATTCACGTGCTTCGCAGCTGACAAGATGAAGAGGGAGAGGGAGAGAGAGAGAGAGAGGGAGAGAGAGAGTGAGAGAGAGAGAAGAGAGGCAGAGAGAGAGAGAGAGAGAGAGAGAGAGAGAGAGAAGAGGTGTTCCGAGGAGAGACCCGACGCGCAAAGAGCTCTGCCTGCCCCTCGGGACACCAGACCTCGTCACTCTTTCTAGTCTTCTCTCCGAATGTTCATGGAACGACGTTCCTACAAGCAACATATCTTCTGTTCCATATGCTGAATCGGTTCCGGAAAGAGAAGACAGAGAATAGCAGAGAATGAGCCACAAAGCGAAAGTGGTCTGCAAGCTCATTTCGTTTCTACAACGTAGCACTGCAAGGCTGCAAAGTGCGTCATTGTCTGTTCTCATGAGAAGGATTATGAGCAGAAGAGAGAGAGAGAGAGAGAGAGAGAGAGAGAAAGAAGAGAAGCGAGAGAGCTCGTTGAATGGCCATTTGCTGGAAGCCTCTCGGGTGAAGTCCTCTTCATACTCGTATCACCACCTAGTTTTTTTTCTCTCTTTCTCTCAGTGTATACTCTCCCTTGGCTTCTAGCTGTATCACACCTGTTATCTGGTTCCTTTTCCCTTTTACTTTTTTCTTCTGCTTCTGCCCACCATTCCCCTATAGTGAGTGAGAGTGCAACAGCCGTCACTGTCAATGAAACACTTGCGAGAGTGGCGAGAGAAGGTGAAAGAGTGAGAGATGTAGAGAAAGAAAGGCTGTGAAATGAGTTCTTCACAACACCCACGAGGCTCCGTCATACGGTGACAGAAAGTGAAGAAGACGGCGATGACAAGGCAAAGCCACCGGAAGTTAACACAGAAAAGCAAGGGAGATATGGAGTTATAAAATCTAAAATAAATAAATAAAATTTTATTATTCTCCCCGGAGAGAAGCGTGGCTTTGTTGTCCAAATAATTCTTGAAGTTTCTCTATAGCACCTGCTCGGGCATTCGCTAGTCATTTCAGAATCCATCTGACTTCAGAACGCAGTTCAGAGAACGAAAAAGTAACAAATGCAACTATGTTAGAGTTGCTTAAGCATTTTCGAGCGCCATTTCACATTCGCGTGTCTCTCCAAAAGATATAAAGAGAAAAGATGGTGAGCGATAAGTGGGAAGAAGATGAGCTATTTAGGCCATGGAACGAGCCGCTTGGCCCGTTCAGCGGTGGCAGCGAGCATAAACAGCTTCGAGCAGTCTATTTCCATGCCTTCGCTTTCATCCAACCAACTCAGGAGAGAGCACAGAAAAGAGGAGACACAGAGAGAACACTGCCTGACCGAACCAGCGGCGGTGACGAATTCTGACTGGACTCTCTTCCTCATTACGAGAACAACAACAAAGAGAGGGATACAAGAAGGGGAGGGAATCAGAGATCGACCTTATTTTACAAGATCTTTCCAGAACAACCCACTCACGATTACTCAACCTTCTACCTTGATATATCGCCTACGATTTAGAATATAAATAGTGGCAGCTATTTTAGGATGACGTTACGGCTTTCCACATATTGAACTGCAACTATAGCAACAATTAGAGCATGTAGTGCCGCTTAACATTCCTTCGCTTGCCCGCATGAATTCTTCATTGGCCCGATTTGCAGGGCGTGAGACGAGACAGCTGACAAGTCGAAGTTGTCTCTCACCCATTTCATCCACTTATTCAACTACGAGAAAGAGAGGAAGAGAAAGAGAAAGAGAGAAAGAGAGAGAGAAAGAGAGAGAGAGAGAGAGAGAGAGAGAGAGAGAGAGAGAGAGAGAGTTTCATGTCTAGTCTCATGTAGACGATGCGGAAGTCTGATTCGCAACAACATCCACACTCACGTCCCTTGCATAGCAGAGTAAGGATTTCTCATCTTGCCACCCAGAAAGCCGAGATCCCTCCATGAAACAGCCACTGCTCTTGCCTTGCACTCATAATCAGTCTGGCGGGGAGTCATCTCAGCATCTTGTTTACCTTCTTCATCAAGGCACTACGGCTTCTTATATCTCGTGCTTCACTCCGCCTTGACCCACCTTTAAAACACGCCAAGTCTCGAGATAGATACACATGAATATCCTTCTACTTTGAGACTCTTCATCTGCCGTCTCCTGACTCTCTCCTTGAGCTGTGCTCTCTCGTCATGTTGTTATGCGCAAGGATTAGTAGAGGTGTTGCAGGCCGCATTAGGGGCAGCTGGTCGAGGAGAGTCGGCCCGTCTACGAGAGATTTAACACTGTGCAGAGAAGGAGATGAAGGTGTAAGCAGCGAATCATCACGACAAACAGCCACACATTTAGGGGGCATCATAGATAGAGAAGGGAACAACAAGAAAACAAGGATAGAGAGAGGGAGAGACAGACAGAGCGAGAGAGAGAGAGAGAGGAGGGGAGAGAGAGAGAAAGAGAGAAGCCTCGCCAATTGTCCAAGAGTGCTCTCCAGTTGATTTCAGGCCTGGCATTAGCAGCTGTAAGTGTAATCAACACAACACTCTCCCTCCTCGCTCTCAAACAGCCAAGTCCCCTCTTGCTTGAAGACTGGTAGACAACCAGACTGAATTCATGTTACCTTATAGATACCAAACCATTGGTTAATTACATGAAAAGGATGATTCATTATTAGCCGTGTGGCAGAGCAGATTGGTATTTGCATTACCCCCAAGTAATCCGACATTTCAATTCCCTCCGATCTCTTTCTTCCAGTCTCTCACTCGATTGTATGATTGCAGCAATGCCTTCATCAGCTGATGAGAGAGCAATGTCAGACCAACACATGTCGCTCTTTCATCACTCCTCTCTCCACTCCGATGTACTACACGGTCATTTATCAGTGTTTCTCGGGCTGCGACTTCCCCATCGCCGGGGATCTCTCGGGGAAAGTCCCTTGCAAAACAAAGAGCACAAAAAATCCCCACAAACAAAAGCATCGGCTTCATTTTCTGTGATGTTGATTTCTGAATGAACATTTCTACACAGACTAAAACTTTGCACACAGAGAGCAAGAATGGAAAGTGTTCTGATTTAGAGCGAGAGCCTCCATCGCGGATCTTTCTCTCACAACCTTGATCTGATAATCAGCGGACTCTGCTTTGCGGCAGCGCAGATTCGGGAGATGATAATGAGTTGGGTGTTGACGATCCGGTCAAGGGAGAGGCAGTGCTAATCAATCATCGAAATGACAAGGCAACCTCTCTCCCTCCGCACGACCTCCCCACTCGTATCACTCCGGAATTGGACTGTACAACACACGAGGATACGGCATGAGCGGCAGGGACAGGCAGGTACACCGAGGCTTGAAAAGAGAAAGAAAGAGAGAGAATGTGCATGCCGCGTTCAGGAGAACACCGCCAAGTACAGATATCGCAATCGGGATGTGCTCAGAGTGTTCCACTTGCTCCTTCAACTCGACAATGAATCACATGATCACCCTCATGTACATTCACATACTCTGCTCTCGTATTATTATTCAGCACATCCTTGTACTCCCACAGTCCTCTCCCTCAGATACCTCTTCCTCCTCCCGTTCTCCCCATGATTTCCCGTTGTCTGCTGCGAGTCTGTTCCCATCCTCCATCATTCACTGCCTCTCATGCGCGAGCATCACAACAAAAGCACATGCCACTCATGTAAGGGAGGAAATAGTAGAGAGAGAGAAGAGAGAGAGAAAGAGAGAGAGAGAGGAGAGAGAAAGAGAGAGAGAGAGAGAGAGAGAGAGAGGGGCGAGTCACCACTTGTCCATTCCTCAGCGACCTTCTCTACCGTCCTCATGTTTAAATGTCTGGGAAGAGAGCAGCGGTGGGCAGTGAGTCCAGCCGATTGCCCAACCGCATGCAACGTGCGTCTCTTCCCTCATCTTCCCACTCATTCTCATCTCGCCTTGTGGCGACGAACGGGGCATGTTTACTTACCCTTGTCTCTCTCCCTCTTTCCATACGCGCGCCGCTTGGGCATGTCTGCTGTCTCCTAGAGTGCCACGATCTCTCGCCGTCCACTATTTCGTCACCCACGAGCCGCTCGATCGGTTGAGAATGCAGATGGGAGTGCCTTGACTTCTCAGTCTCTCCAACACAAACTAGACGTCTTTCTTGTCTGCCCACAAATACACATCACCAATTGCGCAATGTATGCAAATGAAGCGCCTCTCACTGCCCCTTTTTCGTGCACTTTCGAGGGCCCATCTCGGGAGGAAAGACGAGAAGAAACAACGGGAAGAGTGCATGACCGATCTCTGCGAGAGGGTGCATCTCACGAAGCTACAAAGGGAAGCACGAGGAAGGAGGAGACGATGGGAAAGGAGGGACATGCCGGAGGCTGCTTGGCATATCCATTTACTCACGAGTGGAAGGATCACGAGATATTGTCACGCCTTGGCGAGCGAGGCTCCGAGAAAGCAATCAGAAAAGGGGAAGCGACGATTAAACGAAATGAAAAATATAGAGAGACACAAATCATGGTCTTTAGACGAGCAACTAAGGAGATGCCAGGAAGGGCGCATTCAATGATATTGAGATGTGTCGTGTAGTTAATGTTGAGGCATACGAGCTACACAGAATGTCATACAATTCCTAATCAGGAAAAGCAGTTCTTTGGTCCCTTATCGTCCTCCACTTTCCCTCGTCTACCCAATCTGTCAGAAATTTCGCCGAGGATGGGCTCCTCCATTTCATGATTGTTTTCAGGCGCCCGCTCCATCGAGCAGTCAATTGAGAATTGCTACTACATCTACTTCTGCAATGAGTTCACGATTAACTATGCCATTCCTGTAAGGTGCCAGGTCGTGCAAGAAAGGTGAGCAGCAAGGAATGTCGGAGGCCCACTTGCTCTGACACTACGTTTTCATGACCTCACACTGGATAGAAAAGAACTGAGTGGCAAGCTGATCAAACTCTGCGAGGCAAGCAAAGGACGGTAGCCTTTTTCTCCTCTTCCCGTGAAGCTTTACCAAGTTCTCGCGAAAAGCAACCCCGCAGTCATGAGAAAGGCATGAGGAGCAGATCGAACAATGAAAAGTTAGAGCGCAGACGGGATAAACAGTTCAAAGTGTACGGAATCTCCACGCTGGCAAGGAATTCTCTAGCAACAAGTGTACCGTGCACAAGAACAGACAGTAACGTGGCAGAAAGTTCAAGGACGGCTTCACAGCTTATTGGTACAAAAAACCCTTCACTTCATAAAAATTGCAAAGAGAAAATTTGTTGAGAATATTATTTGCGTAAACAAATATGGAATATTGGCAAACCTTTGGAATATAGCGAGGAGGGCAAAATCCGGGAGTTTTGCGGCGGAAATAGCACAGGTAGCAGTGCTGGGAATAGCCATCGAGGACTTATTCTTCTGGGAAGACGAACGGTTTGAACGACCGAGAAGCATCTTTATTCTTGCTTTCTTCTCGAGAACTCGGCAGAATTAGAAGCAAAATCAGAAGAGCTGCTGCATTCACAGGAGAGCAGGCAGCAAATGAGTATCTTCCTCACGAAGACGCTTCTGTAATGGTAGAAAATCGTAGAAAAAAAAAGATGGATGAAAAACACGCGAAAATATCCCGCAAGTACAAATAAATGAAGATGTCCAGCACACCAAATAAATGCTTTAGTTAATAAAGTAACGGCGTGTTTTAGGTTAAGCAATTGCCATTGAAGTAATAGCGCGAATGAAAATCCAACGACAACTTTTTTATGTTGGCACAGTTGAAGAAAATTAATTACGAAAAAAACAAGTGGTGAATGGTGCAGCCGGTCAGAGAGGACAAATCAATAATACATGGAATGTCGAGAGAAAGAACGCCGCAACACAATAAAACAGTGAATGATCAAACGACGCAATAATAGGAGAGACTCTACAGGGCGCGTCGACTGAAAGGACCGAAAGCGAGAACTGAATATGACTTTCGATAACTGAAGGCAGGACGAGTCGGTCTGGAAGGCCTACAGAAGGGATTAGCATAGATGATGAGACTGTGGCGATTGGACATAGGCAGACACAAAACGAGAATGAGGGATCGACAGATTTGAGGCGAACCAGAAACTCCAATCAAAGTCACGACACGAAGGGAGAGAGTGTCAAGGATGTCAATGAATAACAATCAAAGTCCAAGTGAACAAGGAGAAAAGAGTAGATGGTAGCAACCATCAAAAGTGAGAGGGGAGAGAAATCTCTCCATTCTATCACAGAGATCTATCGAAAACGGCGCAGCTCAAATTAATCAAAAGGAAAACGAAATGAAAAAAAAATATAAAGTTTGAAAATGCTAGCGAGTCCTTGCCGCAAGGAGAAAGGTACTAAGTACGCGCACAATTAGAGAAACACACAACCCGCTAAACAGCAAATTATGATGAGCACCGCAAGAATGCATCACACTTCTCCAGAGGAAGGAGCATCATGCGAATAACACTCTTCTTTACCTTCTCCCTCACTCTCTCGGGTACTCCCCCATTCCGCTCTTTCTTATTCTCTCTCTGCTCAACCGCGTTCCATTCGTCCTTCTGGCTAGGAGCCAAGAGCGGCTCCGCCTCTTCTCTTCATAGCTGGAGCCGTGCCAGGCCCCGCCTACCGAGGAGAAGGGAGTTCGTGAGACCAAGTAGAGCCTAGCAGGAAGAGAGTGAGCGAAAGAAGAAGAGAGGGCGAAAAAGAAGGGGAGATGAAGAGAGAAGGGGAAAGCGGGAGTTGAGTGGAAAGAAGATGGAAGGCCTTCAACTCGGGAAGGGGATGAAGGGGGCACCTGAGGGCAGGCAGGGGACTTGGAGTGACTGCCAGACACGGGCCACCCGGGCCGTACGACTACCAGACGTTTTCGCGCGCAAAACAGTTTAGAGCCACGCAAGGCGCTTCGATGGGTGGCACCTGTGTAGGAAGTATGGAACGATGTAAAGTGAAGAGGTCGTGAGAGAGAGGGAGAGAGGAGAGGGAGAGAGGAGAGACAGAGACAGAGAGAAGAGTTGAGAAGGAGGAAGAGAATGAGGTCAGAAACAGCAGCGCCATTAAAAGGCAGCGGAAACTAGCAAGAAACAAGCACAATCAAGCGACGAATAAACAAGTGAAACTGCCATGTTTGAGAGAGAGGGAGAGAAAGAGAGAGAGAGAGAGAGAGAGAGAGAGAGAGAGAGAGGGAGAGAGAGAGAGAAGGCGAGAGAGAGAGCGGGAGGGAGAGAGAGAAGAAAGATGGTGACCTAGGACGAGATGGAGAAGTGGAGGAATCGAAACGGAGGGTAAAGAGCCGCTTTGTCATGCTTGTCTTGTTAGTGGCCGATGACCCGGGGTAAAGCCGTCTTCCCTCCATGCATTAGCTAGCCCCCCCCCCCCTTCCGGGACAACCGAATAAGACGAGTCAATGCAACCACACGAACATTGGCAGAGAGATGAGAGAGAGAGAGAGAGAAACAGTGAAAGAGGTAAGGGAAGCAAGAGAGAAAGAGAGAAACAGAGAAAGATAGAAAGAGACCTAGGTAATGAAAGGTGGGGTAAAAGGGAGCTACAAACAAGGCATAATTAGAGAGAGAGGGAGAGAGAGAGAGGGAGAGTGAGAGAGAAAGAGAGAGAGAGAGGAAAAGTACAGTGAAGCTCAAAAGGACTGCTTATTTTTGAAGACACTATCAGTATTACAGCGGATACGGAAATGAAGGAAGAGAGGGGAATGTGATCGTGTTGGTTCTTTGATCACATCCAGTCACAACTTATGGGGTGAGAGAGGATAAACAGCCTGGGGCCATCAGTCATTGGGGAGAGCCTCTTCTTATTAATAGGTTAGGAGAGACAGTGAAAGAGACTTGTTGAATCATCTTGAGATGGGTCATGGTAGGAGCCAGTCATGCTTTGCTTCAGAACTCGGTTGGCATCTTGGCTTGAATCATCATGTAGACATGACAGACCAGTCACAGACAAGGGAAAAGCAGCGCTCAATGACCATCTGGTGGGAATAAGAAAAGGGTGGAGAGAGAGAGATAGAGAGAGAGAGAGAGAAGGCTGCTTCATATGCAGACGGTAAGAGAAGCGCGCGAACCGGCGTAACCTATATTTCTTGGACACAACTGCATACAGCTATTCGCTAACGACCTCCGGTGAGGAACAACCGCTCATTTCAGAGAGATGGCCATAGCATTACTCACCTATGGCTCATGAGATGGGTGAGAGAAAGAGAGGGAAAAGTGAGAGAGAGAGAGAGAGAAAGAGAGGGTGAAATAGAGACATCTCTTATACATTGTTTACTGGTCGCTAATGGTTACGGTTGCGGTGACGGTCTTCCGGCTCTGCGGCTACCGCTACTCCAAGGCTCAGCTGGTAGAAAAAGGGAAGGAGAGAGAGGGAGAGGTAGGGAGAGGGAGGGAGAGGGAGAGAGAAAGTGAAGGAGAAGGAGACGGTAAGAGAAGAGAGAGAGAGAGAGAGAGAGAGAGAGAGAGAGAGAGGGAGAATGAGAGAAAGAGAGGGACGAACATGAGCATCAAAATGACATAGCTCATGTGAGAATATACTAGTGGGTAATAAATTGTGTGCGGAAACCCCCCCCCCCCTAACTGTCCCGTTCTTGAATAAAGATTAATGGAAGGGATGCATACACGACATGGCGAGAGAGCCGGCCTGATCCCCATCCCAGAGAAGAGCGACTGAATAGCAGACTATACTTACTGCCTGTTTTGTCGATAGACTATCAAGACTAACACCAAACAGCAGAGTTTCCAAACGGAGGAATCAGCTGACATCTCTTCGTTGTCTATCTACACCAACGAAGTCGTCGAGGCTTCAGATGCTACTTTAGAAAACTGCCAAGCGACTTGTTTGTTGTTGTCTCGCGAGGAATGAGTGGGGAAGGGGTGAAAGGCGCGTGCAGACAACGGTCACGTGTGTCCAACGTACCAGGAGTAGACTAGCGTAATGAGGGGGAACAAGCAAAGAGAGATAATGAGTGAGAGAGAGAATGAGAGAGAAAGTGAGATTGAGAGTGAGAGAGGCAAGAGAAAACGAGTTCCCCATTCAGTTCTCTTCCTCATCACCACACGAAAACTAAACGCTGTTTCACGTTCTTTGAAAAAAGAGAGCGAGAGAAAGTGATAAACGAATAAGAGAGAGAGAGAGAGATATAAAGAGAGAAATAAAGACTAAAGTGCACACACATTCAAGGCTGCATCATCTTCGAGCGTTTATGATATCATGACATATCACACGGCATCCTTGAGTAACCTGAGCTACGGTTTTTGAGAGAGACATCATTTACAATTAGGAAACTCCTATATTTATTTATTTATTTATTTATTTGCAGATCATGTGAATAACAAAACAAGTCACAAGTCACACAATTGCATGTTTTCAATTAAGCAAGCACTAAAAAAAGGAATCAACGGGAGGGTTCGACTAGCAAAATTGTGAAAAACAAAAAAAGGATAGCAATAGAAAGAAAGGGCGAAGAGTAAAGTATCAAGCTGTATTAGAAGAGATCGGCTAGATTCTCTATGGAGTTTGCTCCCTCTTTAATAGGGCCAAGCTTAACGCCCCTCATGAACCTCCCATTTCCACCTCATTTCTCCCATAACGACGTATTATGACTAGAAAAAGAGATCGATCACATATGGTGAGAGGAATGAGGAAGGAAGGAACGCCGCGGAGAAAAAGAAGAGGGCCGTGTCAAGAAGGAAAATGAAGAATTGTGATGTTCAAGGAGAGAGAAATAGAAGAAGTCAGAAGAAGGAAGGAGAAAAAGAAAGAAAGAGAGAGACAGAGAGACAGAGAGAGATGACTAGACGGAGACTGGTTCACCAGACACAAATTAAGATCGAGTGCGTTTGCATTCTCACCAGCCTACAGCCTACTCAACACAGCTAATGCTAGATTTATTGGTTCGCTTGAATCTGGGCGCGGAGATTGGCGAGAGAGCGTGGAAGAGGTAGAGGGGGAGAGTGAGAGCGAGAGGGCGAAGAAAGAGTGAAGAAAGGAAGGAGAGACAAAATGAAAAAAGGTAAATTGTGGAAGATGTGTAAAGAAGGTGGCAACTGTAGGGACACTGTCTGGCTACAAGGAATGGACGCTGTGCAGGCTATGGGTGGAGACGGTAGGAGACCATCTAGAGACAGAGAAGAGAAGAAGAGAAGACAGACAGGCAGAGATATCCGAGAGAGAAGAGAGATGGTGGGCAGAGAAAGAGAGCAGTCATCCGTCGCGAGAGTACATTTTGCGGTCTTCTTCTCGTCGAAGCGGTCACCTCCATCGAGAGTAAATAGAATCTCTTCTCTCTCGCCAGCACAATGTGCTACCAGCTACCATTTACATACTGTGCAGTGAGAGAGAGAGGAGAGAGAGAAACAGACAAAGAGAGAGAGAAAGAGAGAGAGTGAGAGAGAGAGGAGAGAGAGAAACAGACAAAGAGAGAGAGAGAAAAAAAGAGAGAGTGAGAGAGAGAGGAGAGAGAGAAACAGACAAAGAGAGAGTGAGAGAGAGAGGAGAGAGAGAAACAGACAAAGAGAGAGAGAGAGAAAAACAGGAGAAAGAGAAAGATAACAGTCACATTTACATTCACGACAACAGAGAAGAATGAAAACGTGAGGTCGGAGGGCAAGAAAATGAGAGTCGCAACGTACATATGTCCTGTGCAGAAGTTGGATTGGGATGGACGGGGGAGAAAGTGAGGAGAGTGGAGAATCCGACTGCTACGTGAAGCTGCTCTTCATTCTTAGACTGGCTTCCGTCTGCAGACAATGAGAACTAATTCCATTCTGGCACTACACTCAACGGTTCGCAGTTCAAGAGAAAAGGCCAGGCCATCCGGCTGCATACATATTCACTTCAGAAGGAAGGACTTTTCTAGTAGACAGGTCATGGGAGGAAGGCGATATCCACCACCACGAAAACAAGCTTAGCAATATACGGCAATGAAGCTTCCGCCTCTCGTCTACTCTCTCTCTCTCTTTCTCTCTCTCTCTCTCTTTTTCTCACTCTTTTTCTCTCTCTCAGAATCCACTTCTTGGCTCTCTCTAGTCTGCTTTTTCTTTTCGCGTTGACGTAGACGGAAGTGCTAGAGAATCAAAAGAACGATGAAGAAGTGACAGTGTTTTCGACGTTGTGCCAACTTTGTTACTGCTTGCCTAAGGAAGAAAAGAGAGAAATGGAGGGAACGAAGAGGAAGTGGAGAGAAGTAGACCTACAAAGAAAACTAGAGCCTAGTCTGATTTAGAAAAAAAAGTACTGGTGATGGGAAGAAGTCTCTGAGCGCATATGCATGGCTGGTATTGCGAATTCAGCCAGTCTTGCGCAAAGAGCACACTCTTCCAAACCCCCTCAGGCAAGGAGTGAGAAGAGAGAGAAAGAAGAAAGAGAGAGAGAGAGCGAGAGTGAGAGAGAAAGAAAGAGAGAGAGGAAGCACGTGAGAACAATGGGAATGTCCTCACTACATACTTTCGTCTTCTCGGTCTTCTTCTTGCGGTCTCTTTCTCCCTCCAGATCTCTCTCATTCTCTACTCTCTAGCCACCTTCGAAAAGAGCTCCTGTTGTGAGCCGAGATGTGAGAGTCCAACACGCGGTGCAGAAAAAGAAACGGATTGAAAGGGAATATCCTCTCTCCCTCTCTCTCTCTCGCTCTCTCTCTCTCTCTCTCTCTCTCTCTCTCCTTTCGAAGACTTGCGTGCCCGGAGGTGCAGTTCTCTCTTTCTCTGTGTCTCTCTGCCTTTCTCTCTCTCTCACTCTTGGCACAAGTCCAAGTTGGGCACGTGACCGAAGAGAAGAAGAGGACTATAGAAGCTCTCCTGTCTTGGTTGGCAGCCATTGCTGGAGAGTCACTTTGGGGGGGGGGGGGCTAAAGTCAGTCATTCTGTATTCATTTTCCTGCTAGAAACAGGAAATCTGCAAGGGAATCAGTTGATTTCTCACAGAAACAATGATTGTGACGTCAGAGCGCGTGCATTTTTAGTCATGGCAGACACGGATAATATCATGCATTCTAGGAATTAACAGGAAATGGGAAGATGCTTGGATAAGGAGATCTTCTTGTGGTGTTACGACGTGAGAGAATAAAAATAAGTTTGAAAGGAGTGGCACTTCTGCAAACAGCTATTCTAATGAAATGAGAGATGAAGGAAGAAGGACATCATATGAAGGGCATCCATTCCCAGGATAGAGAGAATTACGAGGCACAGAGGCAGATCTCTCAGAGTCATCTCTCAACACCTACCAAAGTATAGATGTCACGAAATCTTATAAAAAGTACACTTGAATTTGCAATGTAATAAAAGAGAACGAATGATGTTATGACTTTTTGAATGTCGGGTTGAAAGAGAGTGGAGTCTCTCGACTACGCACTTTAATTGAGAACGAAAATGAGCAGAAGCATGACTTCCTTCCTGAAGATGGATCCGGAAATGGTCCAAATCGGCTTCCCCTTACAGTCGGCACTGCCAAAAGACGGCATGGAGTCCGGACAGACCCATTCCTTCTCATCATCTTCCGTGCTTCTCTCCGTCTCACTCTGCCCCCCCCTCGCTCCCTCTGATTTCCCCCTCTCTAGCTCTCTGCCTCCCCCTCTCTCCCTCTCTGTCTCCCCCCTCTCTCTCTCTCTCTGTCACCCTCACTCTCTCTATCTTCCTCCTATAGTCTGGTACAGCTGAAGAATTACATGTAGAAAGAAGCAGCTTAGCCTAGGCGAGACTGTCTGGTACTACTTTCATCTACATACTCTTTTAGCGGTTAAGCGCAAGGAAAAAAAGTGGATTGTGTTGTGTTCAGTCGTCGAAATCCCTCGATGAATGCGGTAGGTCTCGTTGAGAAAGTGTCAGAGGGGGTTCGTCCTCTCTCTTTCTCTAGCTTTTCTCTCTCTCTCTCTCTCTCTCTCTCTCTCTCTCTCTTTCTCTCTCTCCCTCCTATCTCCGCTATCTCGTCCTCTCCCATCTCTCACGATCTCGCTCTCTCCTTCCTCTCTCCTTCACTCGTTCGTCTGATCTCACCCTTACCTCTCACTTTCTGTGGTGGCAGACGGGTGGCGGCTGAACGACATCGACCACAGAAACCGAACGATAAAAAGAGAATAATGGCTTTGGGTTTGAGGCGCTAAAGTGTTGAGGCACTTGGGAGAGATCGAGAGAGAAGAGAAAGAGAGAGGAGAGGGAGAGAGAGGGAGATAGGGAGAGAGGGAGAGAGAGGGAGAGAGTGAACAGGTTGAAGACAGAAAAGAATAGAGAGGAACGCATAGCTCGTAGAATCAAAAGGCGCGAGACACATAACGCCTTGCAGAATGCATTACGACTGCAGTACAAATGGAGAGAGAGAGAGAGTGAAGAATGCAGCCGAGAGTGAACGAAAGAGTGAGTAAAGCTAGGAGGAGCATAGGGATGAAAGGGAAGCGGAACATCGTGGGTGGCCATGGCTGGGTTATTCATTCTGTGTCCAAAAAGATGAGAGGAAGAGGCCTAGACAGCCTGAGGCTAACGAGATGAGTGGAGGAGAGGGTAGGTCTCCAGCCAGACGGCCTTCCTACCAGATTAGCCCGAGAAGACGCCAAAAAAAGGGCTGAATGGAAATGGAGAAAGGACCACTCTCACTCAATCTCAAAATATCTCGCTCACTCTGTTTCTCTCACCCCTTCCCGTTCTCTCCAACCCTTCCCTCTTACTCCCAACTCAGCCACTGCACAATGCCCATTCTAAAAAGAATGTTCAGACGAAGAAAAAACGAGGCAGACCACGATGTTAATGCATCCGGCCTTCTTTTCCCGCACGCTTCTCACTCGCCTTTTACGCTCTTCTCATGCAAGTACTAAATATATTCTTTTCTCTTCCATTATTTCTCTTTCCTTACGCTTCTCTTTTGCCTTTATATCTCGCTATTTCTCTCCCCCCTTAATACTCTCTCACTATATTCTAATGAACCGTCTGCGAGGTAAATCCACGAGAGAGGGAGAGAGAGAGAGAGAGAGAGCGCAATTATTTCCGCCAAAGTGCAATTGATAGAAAAATAAGGCTGTCGAAGTGTACTATACATGATTCATGGAGGGGGGGGGGGGGAATCGCCGACCAAATATAGCAACACTCAAAGAGGAAATTGGAGTGCTTTCTAAACAACTACGTTAAAGGCTGCTAACGACACAATGTATTATTTATTATTTCGTAAAATTATAATTTCAATATCACATATAAAAGTAACCACTAGTATTAGGTAATCATTCTAAACATTCCAAAGCGGCATTCAGAAGAAATTGAATATTTTCAAAGGCCGGAAATATGAAAGAAAGAGATACGGAGGGAGACAGAGGAGTAAGAAGATGCAGACTCATAAAGAGGTGGAGATAACGAGAAAATGGTGGGGTTTAGGCATTGGTGAATTAAGAAAGTGGATAGATGGTTAGAGAGTCCACTTTGTGGAGAGATCATCCGAATTACATGAAGCTTTTCAATGCAGAATTAGCCGATGAAACCGGCGATTGAAGAAAACTCTTAAACAGGCACATTTATTTTTTTCTAATCACTTCGCCAAAAAGGCTTCTTTTTTTAAAAAAGGGATAATTTCGAGTGCCTTTTATTAGCAACAAAGAGCAGATCTTAACTTTAACAGGCAATTCGCGCATATGCGGGAAATACATAGGAAAGAGAGGGAGAAGAAAGTGGAGAGAGAAGTGAACGAGAGCGAGGGAGAGATAGGGATAGCGAGGAGAATGAATGAGATAGAAGGGATTTTAAAGAAGAACGATGACAAGGTTCCTCCTCTCTAAGGCAAGCCACTTCAAATGTGAACACTTCTGAGTCAGTTATTGCTAGGGATCATCTGCAGGTGAGAAAGAAAGATAAAGAGATAGAACAAGAGAGAAAAGAGAGACAGAGACTGAGAGGGGAGAGAGAGAAAGAAGTGAAAGAAGCGAAAGAGACTTAGAGAGAGGAGAGAGAGCGTTCTATCCCCCTTAGGACACGTTGGCACTTTCAAAGAACAGCTTGCATGACCGAAATGGAGACCAGCACCATTGACGTGCCCTTTAGAAGGTTGCAGTCGAGGACTAATTGAAAGACGGAGTTTCGAAGGAATGCTAAAATAACCAAGAGTGAATTAGGGAAAGAGACGGAAAGATAGAGAGAGCGAGGGAGAAAGATAGAGAGAGAGAGACAAGGAGAGAGAGAGACAAGGAGAGAGAGAAGAGACAAGGGAAGAGAGAGAAAGTATGTGCGAGAGAGAGAAAGTATGAGAGAGATTTTGCTAAATATGTACATATCTCATCACGTGCGTTTTTTCATGAAGACACGTTCAATTCTCACGAAACAGTGCTCAAAAGAGGAAGAAGAATGGCTTGCAGCGTGGAGGTGAGGAACGGCAAGGGGGGGGGGGGGTTAATGACGACAGCGTGGGAGGAAAGGGAAGGGGATGGGGGCGGAGAGAGGGGGCATTGGAAAGTGAGAGAAAGAGAGTGAGAGAGAGAGTGTATGATAGAGAGAGAGAAGAGAGAGTGGGAGCAATGAAAGCAATCTGGAAACGATTGATAGGACGTCAAGGAACGTTGTTCGAGTAGCTTGTTTAGACAGGCAGCACATTGTCAGTGTGACCCATTGCAATTCCATCGAACAGCAAAAAGAACAGGCCAAATGAGAAGGAATGCAAACTGCAGCTACAGTATCTTCTGCCTGTTCCTCTTACCCTCTTTCTCTGTCTCTCTCGCTTTTCTCTGCTCTCTCCATTATGACATTTGAACGGAAGAAAAGCAGTGATTCATTCAAGCTTGGCTTCTCCATTGCAATTCAGACGTCTTTGCAATTTGAAGGAGGCCACGAACACGAAGAATCACTCAATTTACGAGTGAAGGAACGAAGGCGTAACTACAACTTGAACCACACAACAATCATACGAACTCGAGCAAGAGATAAGCAAAAACGAGAGAAATAGACAGAAGAAGAGAATGATAGATCATTCTAAAACAAAGGTCGATTCTTCTCCTTTAGGAGAGCGCACCCTCACAAGTGCAGGGGAAGAGAACCAGACTGTAGTCCACTTGAGAGAGAAAGCGAGAGCGAGAGAGAGAGAGAGAGAGAGGGAGAGAGAGAGAGAGAGAGGACAGGCGTAGAGATATTCGGTACATATTCAAGAAACATGGATTTAGATCAGACTGTAAGCAGCCAAGATTCCTGACGAACAGAAGACAATGGGAATTCAACAAATCGAGAATGTTTTATTAGTTTGACTGGGAGCAGAGAAGGACTCATAAAAATAGAAACTCCGAGCTGTTGGAGAATAAAAAACACAAACGGACAATGCGGGGAAAGTCGAATTAAATCATCTTGTTACATTACTGCATTATAGTAATGGTATGCAATGAACAAGCATATTTAAAATAGGCATGAATGATTGCTCTAAACATGCAAAAGAAGAAGGGAAGAGGTTGGAGGAGGAGAGGGTAACAACGACATCTCTCCACAGAATACAGTCTCCATCCGACGAAGGGAGCAGAAGAACCGTCGAATGAGGACGACAAAGGAGAAAAGGCATGTGCTTCTCTCTCTCGCACCCTCTCTCAACCCCTCTCTCTCTCACCCCCTCTCACTCTCACCCACTCACACTCTCTGTCAATCTCTCTCTCCATCCCTTTCCTTGCCTCTCGCTAATTCATGCCTTTCTCTACTTCACTCTCCTGCATCCCTCTTTCTCTTCCCCTTGCTCTCCAACGGTGTTCATACCCTTCGTTCCTATCCTCTGTCTGCATCTTTCTTGCTCCCTTTTTATCGCGCACACACTCTCTTTCCAATCACGTGGTGAATGTTTGAAAGCAATAGAAAAAAGGGAACATTATGTTGCAAAGTGAAGTTGACAGAGGCGGAAAGACAAAGAGAGCGAGATAGAGAGAGCCAGAGATTAGGAGAGAAATTAAGCAACAGAAAGACCCACATAAGCAGAGAGAAAGTAAGAGAGAGAGAGAGAGCGAATGAGCGAACCAAGAGAGACCGAGAGAGAGAGAGAGAGCGCAACGAGAACGAACTCGCCGCTCCCGAATAAACACTTTTACAAGACTAAAAGTGTGTTACAAAAAGAGGGCACAGAGAAACAGAATCAAAAAAGAGGATTTGTAGAGAGTATATCATTAGAGAACGAGAGAAGAGAGCGGGAGAGTGAGTGAGTGGCAGAGAAAGAGAGAACGAGAGCAGAGAGCGTGAGAGTGAGTGAGTTTCAGAGAAAGAGAGTGATAAAAGTGCTGCTGGATGTGTGCGCAGGACTGCAAGGGAAGGCGGACGGAGCGAGAAAGAGCAGCGGCTGTACGAACAGCAGCTTGTTTCGCAGTGTGAATAAACAAAGTGAGAGGAGAGAGAAACAGGGATAAGTGAGAGAGAGAGAGAAAGAGAGAGAGAGAGAGAGAGAGAGAGAAGAGGGGGAAGAGAAGAGTGCAGACAATCCTCTGCAACAGATTCTTCTTCCCGTCGCACTCCACCATCTTGCAAGCAACACAGTGACGATATTGGGGTAGCCGATGGCGATGGTGGGCTGAGAGAGGAAGAGAAGAATGAGAGACAGAGAGAATGAGGAGATACAGAGAGAAAGAGAGATAGAGACAGAGACAGAGAAAGAGATGAAAGGAGGAAGAGAGAGAGGAACAGATGGCAGCAATTTGAATGGGAAAAGCAATGCAAACTGTCCTTGAAGTGCACAGTTTTCATGCTCTTTGCAAGCTTCTTTAAGCAAACAGAATAGAAGCTGCAGCAAAAACAAGACGCTGATTAATGTGACAGAGGAATGCAGAGAATCAGCAAAGATGGCAGTTATCATGACATTTTCAACATTGTCATAGTTTAAAGCGATTATGAGACTGAAGGGAAATCTGCGTCAGTTAGAAGCGGCATTGAGGTGAGAGGAATTTGAATGCGATTGGCATATGATAGGCGGGAAAGAAGGAAGCGTGGGGTCGTGAGAAAGAGAAAGTGAAGAGACAGAGAGAGAGAGCGAGAGAGAGAGCAGAGAAAAGAGCTCTCATGAGAGCGACTAGCAAAGAGTGATCATATGATCTGGTGCAGCCACTCGACAGTATGGGCATGCTGAGGTCGTGTGCTAGACAGCGAGAGAGAGCGAGAGAGAGAGAGAGAGAGAGAGAGAGAAGGAGAGCAGGGGCAGGTCATGAGAGAAAGGGTGGTGTGAGAGAGGGTAGTTAGTCTGACCTCACGGATTGCCTGGACAGCCACTGACTGCCCGGCTCTTCAGCCCGTTTCCTAGACGGGAGGGAGAGGGTCAACTCAGCTTTCGCTTGCCACGAGCTTCCATTCTGTCTACTCGCGGGGACCACGAGAGGGAGAGAGAGAGAGAGAGAGCGATAGAGAGAAAGAGGGCGAGAGAAAGAGAGAGGGCGAGAGAGCGAGAGCGAGAGAGATAGATGGCAGGAGAGAGACCGAGAGAAGTAGAGAAATCGCGAAAGGAGCTTCTCCTTGCATTTCTCTCACGACATTGCCCTCTTTAGCACTCGCTCTCTATATTTTACGCACTCTCTTCTCTTCTCTCGCTTTCTCTCTCTTGCGCACTCTCTTCACTATATGCTCGTACCCGGTCGCTTCTTTCACTACAGCTGTCCTAAATTCGCAGCCGAAAGTAGAAGCGACAGGAAAGACGAGAGAACGAGAAAGGAGAGAGAGCATAAGAAAGAGAGCGAGGGACATCTTCCCATCTCCTCATCTCATCACATCTCTCTTCTCCAGCCAATTCATGTAAATGCAGAAACAGACTGTAGTTGATGTAATAAAATGAACACATCACTCCTGACTGGGATGGCGATAATAATTCTATTCTATCTAGACAGAATAATGCTTCTTCTCGTTTTATTGCCGAAAAACGGCGAGATGAAAGCGATGACGACGATTATCATGGATTGATGGAGGAAGGCGGAAACGGATTCATTCTAAGGAATCATCGAGCAAGGACAGCAAATGAGCTATTGGAATGATCACACTTACATCTCATGCCAATTTCATTGTCAGTGCCATTTCACCTGAAATTGTTCGTCTTTCCAATGGCACTGACAATGAAATTGGCATGAGATGTAAGTGTGATCATTCCAATAGCTCATTTGCTGTCCTTGCTCGATGATTCTTTAGAATGAATCCGTTTCCGCCTTCCTCCATCAATCCATGATAATCGTCGTCATCGCTTTCATCTCGCCGTTTTTCGGCAATAAAACGAGAAGAAGCATTATTCTGTCTAGATAGAATAGAATTATTATCGCCATCCCAGTCAGGAGTGATGTGTTCATTTTATTACATCAACTACAGTCTGTTTCTGCATTTACATGAATTGGCTGGAGAAGAGAGATGTGATGAGATGAGGAGATGGGAAGATGTCCCTCGCTCTCTTTCTTATGCTCTCTCTCCTTTCTCGTTCTCTCGTCTTTCCTGTCGCTTCTACTTTCGGCTGCGAATTACTTTTAGAAATGGAAAGAAAAGAGAGAAAAAGGAAATGTGAAAAAGAACGTCTTGGTCTTAGATATGAGAAGAAGCTAGAAAGGAGTAGAAGAAGCAAAGTACATACAAGAAGGGAGAATGACAGCCGAAGGGGAGGAACAGTCAAGAGAGTAATGAGTGGGGAAGGAAAGGGCAGCAACTGTTGCAGAAGGTAACGAAGAATGGGGAAATCGAAAGAAAAAAGGAGATCTTCAACGAATTCCATCCTCCGAGAACATCAGGTAGCAGAGAACAAGGCGTTCACAGTGGAAAGAGAAGAATGATAAGAGGAAGATAAAGAGTAAGAGAATGGGAGAGACGCAGGCAGTCAGAGAAGAAGAACCACTGCGATCGTAAATCTCCATGCGCGCAGGCAGTTTCCAGGCGGAAGCACTATGGAGGTGATCAGCGAGAGTGTATCAGGGAGGAGAGGGGAGAGAGAAGGAGAGAGATTAAGGAATGAGAGGAGAAGGAAAAGAAAGACAGCATGAGAATGAATGTTTCTATACACATGAGATCTGCGAGGAATGAGCATGAAATCTTTGTCGTCACGCGCAGAAGAAAGAAAGCACCACGCACTCTCGGGCTCCCGTTCACCAAGTGATCAAACATCCTCCGATGTTACAGCTCATGGGTAATGAATTCGGCTCATTTCGTGATTGGGAGAACAGGAGCACGACTGAGGCAGAGGATGGAAGAGTCTACGAGCAAAAAAGTGAATCGAGCACGTGGAGGAGGGCAAGCACAAAAACAAGAGTCATGCAGAGGAAAGATATCGGGAACAGCACGTCCACCGAGCCCTCTCTGAAGAAACTGCCACTCTTTAGCAGAGGAGAGAAATCTGGAGAAAGCGAGAGCCCCAGAGAATATGTAAGAATGGAAAGGTAAACATAACATGCACCTCGCTAGCTACAGCGTATAACTTCGAGACGCTATTGAACTCGGATTGCTCCCAGTCTGAGCCTCTCCATCTAAAGAAAGATAATATGCATAAGAAGGAAGGGGGAGAGAGAGCGGCAGGTAAGAGAAGGCGAAGCAGACAAGCTCTTCTGCTAAGACTACCACGGGAAAGAGTTTGAAGGGATGTCCCAGACTGCTGCCCTAAGGAGATCAAATTGCACGCTGGGCTATCATCTATGTACGTCAGCAGATTGCCAGACGGGCATTTGGGTGCAGAGAAGGAAAAGATATCAGGTGAGGGCACTTCAGGGCTTAGTTTGTGAGATATTTAGGAAGAGAGAAAGAGAATCTACTGTCATTGGCGAAGGAACGAAAAAGGCAACAGTTCACGGATTCTCGGGAATAACCAGTCAAAAGGGGGGGAAGATGAAGAAGAGGTCTGCTTATCTGGAAATGACAGACTGCCGTGAGCAAGGCTGTCACTCACAATATTCGGAGAGAGAGAGAAAGAGAGAGAGAGAGAGAGAGAGAGAGTAGAAGAAGAAAGGTTAAAGATGGCGTGGCCCAAGACGCATCGCCTATCGATAGGCCGAGCCTTCGCTGCTGCTCGCGTGACAGTCACACCTTCATTCTAGTGAAACCGAGTTGTTGAAAAGAGGAGATAGAAGAAGTGACCCAATCGGTTCCAGCCAGAGGAGGCACTCTTCTCTTTTTATAACTTATTCAGCGGCAACAATCGAGAAATCATTAGAAGACTGCGAAAAGAAGAAGAGAAAACAACTAATAAAAATGAAGGAATATCTGTTGTGCGTGGGTGTATTGGGTTCAAGAGGCTGGGTTAGAGAGAAGGTAGGTAGACAGACAGAGAGAGGGAAGAATAGAGAGAGGAGAGAGAGAGAAAGAGAGAGAGAGCGAGGGAGTGAGAAAGCAGACAAGCAACAGAGGCAGAGGAGAAGCAATCATGAGAAATTACTGTAGAAAAAAGGGGATACAGAGCGAGCTCTTACCATTATCTTCCGCGCGACCGAAGTAATCAATCAGCCCGCTGGCCACCACCCTCTCTCCTCTCCCTCTCTCCTCTCCCTCTCTCTCTCCCTCTCTCTCAATCTCTCTCTCTCTCTCTCTTTCCCTCTCTCCCTCTCTCTTTTCTTTCTTTAAATCACCGAGAAATACCATCGGTTCAGCCATCGAGATAGTAGCACTCGCGCTACCTTAGAATGAATGAAGAAGAATGAAACAGAGCGAAGTAGTAGAGAGAGAAAATCAGGAAGATCTAGAAGGAACAAAAGGAAGAGAGAGAGAGAGAGAGAGAGAGAGAGAGAAAGTGGAAGAGAGAGGGGAGGAGAGAAGGAGAGCGGGAGAGAGAGAGACCAGACAATGCAGTGAATGCTGAATGAAGAGATGTCAGGAATTGGCTAAGCGCAGCTAATTGTCTTCGATGCGCAAGAATGGATTGGACAGTCAGTGGATGGAATGCGAAGATGAAGAATGAAGAAGAGGAAAATCCACATCCCGAAAATCCACATCCCGTCCCTGCGCGAAAACAACACGAATTGGTTTGGTTCCTCGGGGGAAAGCGACAATGACACTCCCACGCAACGAATCAACACGAAGTGCAGACAGTTATGGGAGGACACAAAGATCACCTCAGACTCTGCCTCGTGCGACAACAAATCGGACTAAACACGCCACTGGTTCGCATCTTGTTTTCCGCATCTCGTGAGAGGAGATCGCGACTTCCTTGTAAACACACGAGAAAGAGACAGAGCAACACGAGAACGAGGATTGGGGCACTCTTGGCAAACAGCCAAGAGTGGCCATCACAGACAGCGACGGAGAGGTCGTGGGAGAGATAGAGAAAGAGAAAGACTGAGAGAGAGAAAGAGTGAGAGAAAGAAAGAGAGAGAGAGAGAGAGAGAGAGAGAGAGAGAGAGAGAAAGCACTTGGAAGCGGCGGACGGAAGTAGCCGGGAATAGACGGCGACCTTCCTTTTCTCGTCGACTAGACTTGCCTCTCATTTCTCTATCCACCTCTTCTCTCTCTGTGCCTCTCCCTCTTTCCGTTCCTCTCTTATTCTCTCTCTCTCTCTTTCTCTTCCTCTCTCCAGCTGGGTACACACAAGTGCATAGCAGTGCGCGGTTGTACACTCCCGGTATGCATAGCCAGACAGGCACTAGACTCCCTTCATCCACCGAAGAGGCTGACCGCTGGCCAGGGACTGCTCCTTATGAAGCGATCAGAATTACATTGATCGCTTTCTTTCAAATTGACTGTTCAAGGCACTCGGCCATCTCGTTTACTGATACTTCATTCCTTCTCTCAGTTACGCTACAATTCTCAAGTTACTTATCAAAATGTCAGTTTCTATGGGCGCTTCACTCGGTTTCGCATCTCTAGTGGAACTCGGTCAGAATTCAAAACATGATCTTTCCCAATAATCCTTTGCAAAAACCAAATAAGCCTTCTCTCCCATACATCCAAAAGTTGAAAACTGAAACTTATCATAAGAAATATTTATTTCTATCTGATGATCATTAGACGTTATCATTATATTTAATTACACTCACTTCAACTGTATTTATTAATTCAGGCCAAATTCATATTTATTTAATTTTTTAATACTCATCATTTATTGAATGTCTTTAGTGAATGCTTGATGGATGTGGCTTCCCACGACAATGATAAAAATGAAGGTGGAATGACGACAATGGCAGGAAAAGAAGCACAGTAAACCCAAGCATGCAAGCGGAAGGACGAAAAAGTGGAAAGAAAAATAAGAAGGAGAGAGAGAGAGAAAAAGAGAGAGAGTGATGGAAAGAGAGCGAGAGACAAAGACAAAGCAAGAAAGAGAGAGAGAGAGCGAGAGCGAGAGAAAGAGAGAAAGAAACGGATGAGTGAGCGGAAGTGCGAAGTGTAACAGCAGCCAGTGCTTCTGGGAAATCGCGGCGTCAAGGAGGAAAGAATGAAAGAATGCGTGAAGAGAAGCTGAAGCGAAGAAGAGAAGCGAAGGGAAATCAAAGAGTGCAAAGCATCCCGAGGGCACATCGAGGCCTTCTCTTATTATTAGAACAACAGTCAAAAATTAAAACAAAAGTAGTACAGAAAAACTGACAAGAGGCTGCTCACACGGACAAAATTGAGAAAATGAGGAGTATGTTTGGTCAAGAATGTTCCGCATACGTACAGTATACAATCAAATCAATCAATGTTGGGTAGTTCCATTGGCAAATCACTACTTACACTACCAATCAGCCTCTCGTTATCTCACGGTCTCTCTCTCTCTCTCTCTCTCTATCACTTTCTCTCACTCTCTCTTTCTCTCTCTCTCCCTCTCTCGCTCTCTCTGTTGAAGGAGAGCAGCGATCGCGCTGCCGTCACTCCAAGAAGGCAAGCAACCGGGAATGGCCTCTCTTCCAGATTTAGACGTGAGCCAGTCCTCGTCAACGAAATGAAAGATGCATGGGTGAGAGTCATCTGACTAGAGACACCAGCTGATCAGCAGAACACAAAGTACAGGACAGAGAGAGAGACAGAGAGAGCGAGAGAGACAGAGAGACAGAGAGAGAGAGAGCCAGAGACAGAGAGAGAGAGAGAGCGAGAGAGACAGAGAGAGAGAGACAGAGAGAGAGAGAGGAAGGCAAGAGAGAAGCAAGAATGGAGAGGAATATGAAAAAGGAGATCACAGAGAAGTTGAGAGTGTCGTCGTCCTAACTGTTAGACCAGGGAATCAGCAGGACAGACTGATTAGTGATCAGCCACTTTAACATCCAGACTTTCAATGTTCTCTTGAGCATTGCAACAGTGGTCTCTTTCTTCTCTCTCTCTCCCTCTCTTCCTCTCTTAAAATGAACTGATAAGAAGGAAAGAAGGCGCCTGAAGGCTGCATGACAAAAAGGGAGTCCAATCGGCGGAAACTCTCTGTCTACTGATAGGCTCCTGCCCAATGGTTCACGTCACTCTCTTTCTCTGTCTCTTTCTCTTCTTGCTGCTCTCTCTCCTCTTTGATCTGCAAGCGGAAGCTGATATCAGCAGTCTCCTGGCCCCATCTTCTAAGACTGGAGGCACCTCCAACGATTAGGCATTATCACAATATACTCTTTCACGCAAATCATGGGAGAGAGAAGGCAAAGACAGCACTGTTCCTCGTACTGCTACACACTAACAAAACAGAATATCTGGAGAGAGACAATTACGATTTTGAACATGGCATGAGTGGAGTTAAGAGAGCCTCTCTGTAAGACTCAAGGAGGCTTGTATAGGCTCCTGTCCTGAGGAATTTTTGTTTTCTTTTACTTTGAAAACATTATGAGGGATGTATCTAGTGTTCATAACGAAGTCTAGGCGGTCAGAAAGTTTAGAAAATTTTTTTCACTTAGATATAAGTCGTAATGTTCATAAACTTTGGATGACCATATCTAACGTTATACTTAATATTTCTCAATATTCTTTTCACTGTTCGATTCCTTGTCTAAAACTACACAAAAAAGTCCCAGATGATCATATTCGAAAAATTAAAATTTTTATAACTTTTGGTCAATTGAATTTTTTGAAATGTCGTTTTCAGGCAATAACTTTTTTTATTATTATGACTTGCAGAAAACTGAATCTTCCATAAGAAAGAGGAGAAAAAATTACACATAATATGTGTCTACGAGGAAAAATCTCCGATACTTTTTTGGGTATCTGCATTTGAATATGGGTTTCTGAGCAAATTTCGGCTTTGGCTGCAAACCATAATTTCTTTCAAACTTCATCAATTTTAAAACGGAATAGTCCATTCGATGTAATTTTTTATCCTCTTTAAAATAGTATATACTTTGTTTGCAAAAGAAATTAGTCTAAAGGCCTAAAATTGACTTTTTATGTTTTTGGCCAATTTCTGGTGTTAAAATACTCATTCTTTGGACCATGAATAGGTCATGGAGACCGATTTTCCACATAATATTTATTCTACAAGAAAGAGCATTTAAAACTGAGTCGGATACAGCTTTATAATCAAAATCTAAGGACACTTTTTTTGGGAATATGTATTTGAATGCAGACTGTTGAAGGCGATATTGCTGAATATTTTTTAGCAAATATTTAAAATTTGTTCTTTTGAAACATCTAGCACCCAATAATGGGTATTCCAAAATTGTTCGAAGTTCTTTTATGATATACCACTCAAAAGTATTCAAAAAGTCAAGAAATTTCATTTTTACGCGAATTGCTGGTGAAATAAATGTATGAAAACCTATTCGGAGCCAACTATCAGGCCATTTTTGAGCCGCAGTGACAAAACGGTCATAACCGTTCGAAAGAGCAGAGACTTTTGCATAATTTATCCACCGATGAAAAAGTTATACTAGTTCATGTTTCAGAAATCTTGAAATTTCGAAAAAAAAATCGACGACAGGATTCGACTATTTTGAGCTGTTCTGAGATAAATGGTACCAATGGAACTTATGTTCTGAAAACTGTGCCATAAGGTTTTTTGAGACGAGAAACATAAATTTGACGTTCATTTTCTACTTTTGAGTACCATCCATGGTACTTTTGCCTGAAGAATGAAATATAATATGCAGAAAAATTTCATTTCGATCAAGCGTACCATGGATGGTACTCAAAAGTAGAAAATGAACGTCAAATTTATGTTTCTCGTGTAAAAAAACCTTATGGCACAGTTTTCAGAACATAAATTCCATTGGTACCATTTATCTCAGAACAGCTCAAAATAGTCTAATCCTGTCGTCGATTTTTTTCGAAATTTCAAGATTTCTGAAACATGAACTGGTATAACTTTTTCATCGGTGGATAAATTATGCAAAAGTCTCTGCTCTTTCGAACGGTTATGACCGTTTTGTCACTGCGGCTAAAAAATGGCCTGATAGTTGGCTCCGAATAGGTTTTCATACATTTATTTCACCAGCAATTCGCGTAAAAATGAAATTTCTTGACTTTTTGAATACTTTTGAGTGGTATATCATAAAAGAACATCGAACAATTTTGGAATACCCATTATTGGGTGCTAGATGTTTCAAAAGAACAAATTTTAAATATTTGCTAAAAAATATTCAGCAATATCGCCTTCAACAGTCTGCATTCAAATACATATTTCCAAAAAAAAGTGTCCTTAGATTTTGATTATAAAGCTGTATCCGACTCAGTTTTAAATGCTCTTTCTTGTAGAATAAATATTATGTGGAAAATCGGTCTCCATGACCTATTCATGGTCCAAAGAATGAGTATTTTAACACAAGAAATTGGCCAAAAACATAAAAAGTCAATTTTAGGCCTTTAGACTAATTTCTTTTGCAAACAAAGTATATACCATTTGAAAGAGCATGAAAAATTACATCGAATGGAACATTTTATTTTACAATTGATGAACTTTGAAAGAAATTATTATTTGCAGCCAAAGCCGAAATTGGCTTAGGAACGCTTATTCAAATGCAGATACCCAAAAAAAGTATCGGAGATTTTTCCTCGTAGACACATATTATGTGTAATTTTTTCTCCTCTTTCTTATGGAAGATTCAGTTTTCTGCAAGTCATAATAATAAAAAAGTTATTGCCTGAAAACGACATTTCAAAAAATTCAATTGACCAAAAGTTATAAAAATTTTAATTTTTCGAATATGATCATCTGGGAATTTTTTGTGTAGTTTTAGACAAGGAATCGAACAGTGAAAAGAATATTGAGAAATATTAAGTATAACGTTAGATATGGTCATCCAAAGTTTATGAACATTACGACTTATATCTAAGTGAAAAAAATTTTTCTAAACTTTCTGACCGCCTTGACTTCGTTATGAACAAGGGATACATCCCTCATAAAGTTTTCAAAGTAAAAGAAAACAAAAATTCCTCAGGGCAGACGCTCCTTGATCATTACAGAGAGGCTCTCTTAATGCTCTTGACAATGTTGTGCAGCGGTGAAGGAACAACCTCGAAATTGTGAGAGGGGGAGGGGCATACTGAGAGAGCTAGAGAGAGAGAGAGAGAGAGAGAGAGAGAGAGAGAAAGCGATTTGTAGATGGAAGTAGAGAGGGACATGGAGAGAGTGAATGTTAAAGGATAAGTAGAGAAAGAAAGAGAGAAAGTTAGAGTGAGACAGAACGAACACCTCTGGCGAATTCATAAACAATAAATGGAAGCATCTCGATGATAAAGACAGGCAGACTTGACTCTCAACAGAGTCTGATCTTCCTTGACAGAGAACATAATAAAATACCAAAAGCAAGAGGAAAAAAAGCCAAATAATTCGCTTTCATTCAGTTGTGATCAGAACAGAATGATTACTCGATTTTCACAGGAGAACTTAAGAGAATGGGAGAGATAAAGAACAAGTCAAAGAAATAATACAGATAGAGCGAACAGAGAGAAAGAGCAACGAGGAAGTGTATAAGTGCAGCGTTGTTATGTTGCCCTTTATCATCTGCCTCCAATCTCAGGCTTACTCGCGTCTTCGAGGGCCAGAGAAAGAGATTTCATTGATTTATGTGTTTGAATGAACCCCTCAGATACAACATGCTCAGCTATCTTCAGGTAGAAGAGATAAGAAAAGAGAGAGAGAGAGAGAGAGAGAGAGAGAGAACGATAGAAGATAGTTGGGCAGTGACAAATACAGAAATAGACAGAGCGAAGGACTGAAAAAGAGTAAGAAAAAAAAGATAACCAGAGCGAGGGTGAGAGAGAGAAAGCATAATAAGGGCGCGGCTCCACTTTGGGGAAGACCTCGAGTGAATGAGAGATGACAGCGATAACTAGAACTCTCCTTCCTTTTGCCCTTCTCTTCACCCACCTTCTGAGCACGAGCAGAGGTGGGAGTTAGATGAAATAGAAGAGAGAGAGAGAGAGAGAGAAAGAGAGAGAAAAGAGAGAGAGAGAGAGAGAGAGAGAGAGAGAGAGAGAGAGAGAGAGAGAGAGAGAGAGAGAGAGAGAATGAGGGGGAGGGGGCGAGGAAAACGAGAAAGGGGAAAGTGCATAAGAGGACAACAAACTTTAAAAAGAAGCACATTAAGACATATGTATGTGCGTGACAGTTCATATTTATTTTTAATCTCGCAAATGTTTAAAAAATATTTAAAAAAAAGAATATTAGAGGTCAGATACAAATAAGAAAACATGATTAACGAATGATGGTGAAGATCAAGGGCACAAAATAGGGAATCAAAGCGAAGGTGCGTATGAAAGAAAAGGGAAAGCAGGCGACGTGGTGGAGGCAGGTACGGATGAGTGGAGAGAGAGAGAGAGAGAGAGGCAGAGACAACGGTAGAAAGGGGAGAGAAGGAAAGAGAGAGAGGGAGAGAGAGAGAGAGAGGAGAAAGCGTGAGAGAGGCAGAGACAGTCATAGAAAGGGGAGAGAAGGAAAGAGAGAGAGGGAGAGAGAGAGAGGAGAAAGCATGAGAGAGGCAGAGACAGTCATAGAAAGGGGAGAGAAGGAAAGAGAGAGAGGAGAGAGAGAGAGAGAGAGAGAGAGAGAGAGAGAGAGGAGAAAGCGTGAGAGAGGCAGCGACAGTCATAGAAAGGGGAGAGAAGGAAAGAGAGAGGGAGAGAGAGAGGCAGAGACAGTCATAGAAATGGGAGAGAAGGAGAGAGAGGGGGAGGGAGAGGGAGAGAGAGGAGAAAGCGTGAGAAAGGTAGAGACAGCGATAGAAAGGGGAGAGAAGGAAAGAGAGAGGGAGAGAGAGAGAGAGAAAGAGAGAAAGTGCGAGGACGCGCCTAACACCAATAAGTGTTCATCACAGCAGAGCCGCGCGTTGCAATGTCCAGTGCATAGGCATACGGCCTTCTGCCTGTGGTGAGTCAATCAGCATAGAGAAGAAGAAAGGGGAGAGAGATAGAGATGAGAGAGAGAGAAGTGAGAGAGATAAAACAGAAGAGGAGAGTAAGTGAAAGGAGAAAACAAAGCAAATAACACACGAACGAAAGAACACACTGATATCGAGATAGGAATTGATTAAATAAGCGAATGCGAGAAATACAAATAAGAACATAAATATATACAAGGGAAGGTAACATGCAGAATGAAAATTATTCTTTGAAAGTGTCTAAGAGAAAGCAACTGTGAAGAATGGAGTACCGCCATGATGATTCATGTAAATGAATCGACAGAGAACGAGAGAACGTGGAAGAGGTAGAGGAACAGAGAAGGGGAGAAAAGGCAACGAGGAGTTTGGACGTGACAGACAGGAAAAAACAGGTGCGGATCATAGGAAATTGCAGCTGCAGCTCTCCCTTCTTCTTTTCTCTCTCTCTCTCTCTCTCTCTCTCTCTCTCTCTTTCTCTCTCTCTCTTTCTCTCTCTCTCTCTCTCTCTCGCTCTTTCTCTCTCGCTCTCTCGCTTAAATTTTTGTGCATGGTTAAATCACTCTGAGACGATTGCTAGGCAAATTCATCCCGCTGGCTAATTATTTCTCAAAGGAAGAAGTAATCAAATGCGAACTAAACCCGATGAAGCGTGGTTTGGCGCATTTATAAGAAAATGGAAGAGAGGGACATCAACGCAAGGAGAGATTCTGAGAAAGATGAGGCAGATGGCAGAAGGTTGGTGGCTAATTGCAAGTTTGATCATAGAATTGCTGAGGTGGGCAGGTGGGAAATGAGAGGAAGAGAGTGAGGCTGGCAGGAATTTACAAAGTTTATTATAAGCTTTTGTACATTAAAATGCATTTTCAGCTGGTAACACAAATAGTGTCACAGTTGTTTTGCTGCAATTTTTACCGAGGAAATGCAGCAAAATGGAAGCTATAAATATGTAAAGAGATGTATGTATTGTGAATGAAAATTGAAGATTTGAAGGTTGCTCCATACAAAGCAGCACACGAAATGCCACTTTCACTCCCTCTCTGACTCTGCTCTTCCTACTCTTCCCTCACGCTTCATCTCTCTCTCTCTCTATCTCTCTCTCTCTTTCTCTGTCTCTCTCTCACTTCTGTATCTCTATTAACCCACCTCTCTTTCTTTTCTGTATTTCTCCATCTGTCTCTCTCCAATACAATTTATCTCTCACTCCAGTTCAATCTCTCCCTTCTCTCGTTCTCTCGTTCTCTCTGTGGCTCTCTCTCGCTCTCTCTCTCTCTCTCTCTCTCTCTATCGCGCTCTCTCTCTTTCACGCTATAGTCCAATCTCTCCCTTCCTTCGTTCTCTCTGTGGCTCCATCTCTCGCTCTCACTCTATCGCTCTCTCTCTCTCTCTCTCTCTCTCTCTCTCTCTCTCTTTCTCTATCTCTTCCCTAGAATGGAAAAGACTGGGAAGAGAAGAGATCGTCACAGGCTAGTCGACAAGGACAAAGATAGTAAGCGGGAAGAAGGCAACCCGTTGCCTTTCGCACATTTTGACCTTCTCTTTCAACGAGATTTATTTTCTGTTGTAATGTTACTGGGAAAAATAATTCAAACAGAATGGAAATTGCTTTTAATTTTTTTCCGATTATTAAACGTCCAGAAGATGTTATCCTATAAAGCGAAATTCGATGAGAAGCTAACAATAAGTATTGCATGAATTGTCTCATTTGCAAATCGGATTCGTCCAGTGTTTAGAGAGGAGCGAAAGTTTGGTATACGTGAGAGAAGGCATTTTGGCCGCAACTTGGTGATCTGGATGGAGGTTAAGGAAAAAAGACCGAGAAAGCGGTTGAGAGACACTGAGAACGAGAGAGAGACAGAGAGAGCGAGAGAGAGAGAGAGAAAGAGAAAGTGAGAGAGAGATGGAAGAAGGGCTGAACGGGCCGAAAAAATGGCTGAGTGACGACCGCAGTGAAGACGCGTATTCTATCGTACCATGCGAGTGACAGCGAAGAGAAGTCAAGGGACACCAGAGGAAAGTCCGAGCAAATACGGATTCCGCTGTCCATCTCTCGCTTTCTCTCACTCTCACCTTCTCTCTATCTCTTAAACCCCACAATCATAGTCTTTCTCGATATTCTTCTGTCTCTCTTCATTTTCTATCTCACCGTGGTTTTTTACAGCTGCACACATACATACGTATGTATGTTTACTCTTTACCTTCTTTCTTGTTCATTGCAAGATGTGGCTACGGTTTGTGCAAACAGAATGGGAGAGAAAGAAATGGGGGAGAGAGAGCAGAGAGATGAGGAGAGAAGAGAGAGAGAGGGAGAGAGAGAGAGAGAGAGAGAGAGAGAGAGAGTAACAACAGTTAACTTCCCTCTCACTTCATATCTTTTTTTGCGTTTCTCTTTGCGCCGTGTACTTTTCTCCGTTTTGTGCGTCACTAACTGTAAAATGAATGAGGGTTTCGCAACTGAGAATCGCATGTGCTAAAATATTCTTTCTTACCGCACGTTCATCTTTAAACTGTTTCTCCTTCTAGATGTCTATGAATAAGCGGGTATAATTAAAGAAATAAATAGCAATTCAGATAAAAACACTTGCACCCTTTTTCTATTCTTTATTTGAACTTTCAACAAGACTCTGCTGACTTGCTCGCCCTCTCTCAACTAGACTAGAGGAAGATGAAAGAGATCACATTTGTCAAAGGAACACATCTTCCCTCTGCGAAGGCAGAAAGTTGAAAAGCACAACAATTTAACTGCAGGATTTGGTTAAACATCCGGGTTTTCCTCGAGTAGGAAAATATAAGGGTTCTTTTCAATAAAATGGAAAAAAAAACACAATAGAAACCGGCGGATGGAGAGTGGGTCGGGAGGGAGACAAGATGGCCAGAAGGGCGAGCAAGCCGTTCCAGGAATACCATCCATTCAACCACCGCAACATTCTCATGCATCTCTAAGCAGGCTCCTTTGCTTATTCTTTCTCGCGATGGCAGAGAGACATAGGCAGATAGAGAGAGAGATGGAGAGAGAGAGAGAGAGAGAGAGAAGGTGGAAGGGGAAGGCAAACGTGACTTTTGGAAGAAGCCTGGCAGGCACAATTTTTGTGAAGCGGCCGAAACTGGACGGGCAAATCTTGAAAAATGATATGACCGAAGGCAAATTTCCCTGGAAATATTGAAAGTGGAGAAGGAGAATTGCGGTGTCGTACTCAGCATATCAGTGAGGGCATCTAAAAACAATAAAGATACTTACACACAAAACGGAATGTTCGCCTCAGCCGAGCATTCAAGCGGAGCATTAATTCTCGATTTCGGCTCCGGAGCATAAATGCTCCGATTGGGAGAACATTCTGATGCTCTGCTCAGCGGAGCACCAATGCTCGTCTGCAATGTTCTGCCCAGAAGAACATTCGCCGCTCGCTTTTCGCCACGGCAACCGCTCCTCGTTTTCAACCTCCCTCCCCCCAAATGATCTCTCTCTCACTCTCATCTCGTTCTCTCTCTCTCTCTCTCTTTCATAGCTGCCCACCATCCTCCGGATCAGGTTAGCTAAGTATCTAACTTTTGCGAACAGCAGATTTCACTGTTTTCGGCCCTTCTGTGAACAAAATAGCAGTGAAATAGAATAAAATATCAATAAAGTTCGCAAAAGTCGATAATTTAGCTAACCTGTGATCCTGTGTGATGTTGGAAGTCGTCGTCGCTGTTTGAACCTAGAAGTAGACGGAGAGAGAGAGAGAGAGAAAGACATTTTGCTCCTGACCGGACCCGAACCACCACCCCCCGCGCGCAATTTTCCCACGTTAACCACCAGGCCACCAAGCCACCCATGCCCATCTCGATATTGGATAACCTAGTGATAGGGGGGGGGGTGAATGTCACATTTGCGCAGCAATTTGCTTCATTCATCTCTCTCATCTCTCTCATCTCTCTAGTTTTGTTTTTTGTTTAAGTTGTTTGTCTGTACATACATTGCGAGTATGCATGCACCCCCATTGTCTTGCTCGCTGCGGATAGAGAGAGAGAGAGCGAGAGAGAGAGAGAGACAGACACAGACAGAGAGACAGACAGAAAGACAGACATACAAAGAAAGAGAGAGAGAGAGAGAGAGAGAGAGAGAGAGAACTCTACGAACTCGGTATCTCCAGCTGTGCCAATTTCGCTAATTGTAAGAGCCAAAAGGTTTTTTTCGCGAGTTTTACTGCTCAACGTGACTTATGGTGCGTCTCTCTCTACTCTACATTATTCTACAGAAAAAGGCGGTTCTTTTGAGCTATTTAATGTTGTGTAAAAGTAGTACTGGACCTCATCCGAGGTCTGAGAACAAATATGTGAACACTGTTCATGATGTCAGGAGTTGGCCGTGTGCCTCGATCAGTGCGTATACTTGTAAGTGCAGCGCACCGAATATTTTCAATGGGATTCAAATGTTTTGCTTTTTATTCTTTCTCGTTTTCACTCTCCCTCTCCCTCTCACTCTTCCGTTCTCTCTCTCTCTCGCCCTCTCGCCCTTTTCTCTTTTTTCGCTTCCTCTTCATTCTAATAACTGCAAATTGTTCTTCGCTGTCGATTCGCAGCTATCAGAATGAATAGAGCGCGAATGCGAGAAAGAACTATATTTATATATATATATATAAAGAGAGGCACAGAGAAAGAGAAAAGAAAGAGAGAGAGAGAGAGAGAGAGAGAGAAAGAGAGAGAGAGAACGAGAGAGAGAGAGAAAGAGAGAGAGAACGAGAGAGAGAAAGAGAGAAGAAGAGAGAAAGAGAAAGATATTGAGATCCTCTCTCTCTGACTCTCTTTCTCTCTCTTTCTCTTTCTAGACCTGGGAGCTCGAACACCTAAAATCGCTGAAAATAGCCAGTTAAACGACTTTTGCACAATTGTTTGGTCGTTTTGGTGTTTAAACGATTAAAAGGAGCTAATATTAATTAAATAAAAGCTACAAATACCCAACCCACTACCACCACACTGCCCGCGCTAGCAATGGGAATGCCACTGAAAGTATCCAGATGATATGGGAAGGGCAAACTACTTTTTGTACTTTTTATTGTGCAATATAATTCGTTTTTCTACAACGTGGCTCAACATTTTGTTGGCGAATGTCCAATTAACGAAAGGGAAGCACTTTTCAGGGTAGACATAGCTTGAGCAACATTATCTTTATTCTAATTACTGCGAAGCGATCTTTGCTATCGATTCGCACTTGTTTGAATGCAAAGGGAGTGAAACACATAGAAATAGACCGCGAGATAGATACAGAGGGAGAGAGAGATAGAGAGAGCGAGAGAGAGAGAGGGAATGAGAGAGATACGGGGAGAAAGGCAGTGAGAGAGAAAGAAAGAGAGAGATAGAGAGAAAGAGAGAGTAGACCGAGAGAGGGATAAAAACACAGAAAAAGATATAGTGAGAGAGGGAGAGAGAGACAGCAAAAGAGAGTGAGAGAGACAACAAAAAAGAGTGAGGGGGGAGACAAGGATAGAGAGAGAGGGGGACAGCAAAAGAGAGAGAGAGAGAGAGAGGAGAGAAAGTGAGGTCGGGAAGATACAAATAGTAGAGAGATTCAAGGAGGAGAGGCAGACAATGAATGCGTGTGGGGGCGGAATGTTACGAACATTGGCCTCGAGGGCGGAATGTTCAGCTGACCCGAGCATTGCGTCGACGACCGCGCAATGTTCGTAACATTCCGCCCGAGGGGAGCGTAACATTCGGCGCCAGATGCCCTGCGGGGGGAATGTTCGGGTTGGGTCGCTTGGAATGTTCTGCTCAGACGAACATCCAAAAAAACATTCAAGCCGAGAAGTGAATGTTACGAACATTCCGTTTTGTGTGTAGGCACGGCCCACTTCAGAAGAAGAGTGTGAGAAGGGGAGTCGAGCAGATCTCACGGATTTGGCCCCCTCTTATCTCCACGCTCTGACTGGAAGGGGTGGGTAGCAGCTCAGAGTTCTATCGCTACCTTCTTTGCTTATCCTTTTTATGATTAAGCGACTCTACTAAGAAAACGACGGGGAGAGACGAAGATAACCCCCAGGAGGTGAAGCACGTAGTGAAAGAGAATGCGAGTGCGGTTGAGGGAGAAAGAGAGGAAGAGAGAGAGAGAGAGAGGAGAGAGAGAGAGAGAGAGAGAGAGAGAGAGAGAAAGAGAGATGCAGAGGGGAAATGACCGTGAGTGCGATCTGCGAAGAATATGAAGTGGGAGAATAAGCGCTGCGATCAAAAATCAAGTTCATCGCTTAGAAATCAGCGAGCAACCTCAGCTTCTCGCGTAGATGAGCCGGTCCAGAAGTGCGCATCTTCCTTCTCTACATATCTTTATCTCTCTCCCTCTCTCTTCTTTATGCTCTCTCTCTCTCTCTCTCTCTCTCGCCATCACCTACTCTCTTTCTTGTTATTCCATTTATCCCTTCTCATTTTCTCTCTCGACACAACTTCTATTGAGATGACAAGTCAGTAAAACGAATGTCTCCAATAATGCCTATACTATTTCAGTTTTCCTTCCTTTGTGGATTATCAATGAGTGGCTAAACGAATAAGGAAGTAAAATTTGAAAATGAAATGCAATGAGCGCGAAAGGGAGAAAGGGAGCGAGAGCCAGCTAGGAATGGATGAAAGGAGAGCTTATCACGAGCATCAACTCGATCTTTAGTCAATCTCCTTCCTTGCACTCGTCGCATACACCGTTTCGCTTGAATGACACCTATGAATAAATGAATTTGCACCCACGATGAAAGAATGAAAAGGAGGCAGAGAGAGAAAGAGAGAAGCAGAGAAGAACTCATTGAAAGGAGATCAGTCCTTCATCGCTTGAGGCCGATTAGTCAACGAACCAAGTTAATCGTTCGATCAGTGCGTTGTCAATGGAAAGGCAAAGAGAAGAGCTTACGCCTCTCCAATATGGAAAGAGGGAGAGAACACTCGAGTGAAGACAGGCTACTGTAGTATTCAATGGAGAACTGGAGATGTGAGACAAGGAAAAATCGAGAGAGAGAGAGAAGAAAGGGAAATTTTTAAGAGAAGGAAGGGACAACTGATTAACGAAAGTGGCGATAAAAATATGCCCTAGTAAGATATGACATTTTGGCAGCTTTAGCTGTTCACTCAACTATTGTGAAATCTGTCGAAATTCTGTGGAATGAAGACTAGGTGATAACATCGAAGAGTGAAGATGAAAGAGAAGTGGAATGTGAATTAAAAGGAGGAGTTGAATAGGCAGAAAACAAACATAAGAATAGGAGGAAGAATATAAAATGAACAGAGAAAAATTGCATGTCAGTAGATGTCATAAACAATACAGCGTGATTATGAACGGAGTCACAAATCAGAAGAGAGTACCTGTTGAGAAGAGAGAAGAAGAGGGGAGCCTGTCCTCTTCAAGGCGAACACCGAGGGAGGGGAAGAGGAATGTGGCCCTTGCGAGTTCGTTCGATCTGCCTCTCAGATTGTCATGATTTATTCGCTAAGCGACCACTGAACACAGTGCTTCTTGAGGAAGAAAGAGAAGGAATTCGCCCTAAAATACCAAACCGGTGGCATCTTTCGGTCCTCACAATTCATGAAGAAGAATCTCTGGAATTCAAGGTAGAAAATGCACGGAAAACTTTATAAAAGCTTTTTCGAGCCAATTTCAGTTCACATAATTATTCTTGATTAGCTCAATTATTATATAAAAATACCGAATATGACACAAGAATAAACAATACATCGGAAAATGACTTCGGTTACGAGACGAAAGAGCAATCGAGTTGAGTGCGACGTTTCTCAATGCGAAGGATGATAGAAAAATTGAAACGCACTCTCGGTTTGAAATTTGCATATTGGACAGGAATGGTGCCTTCCCATGTCATTTCGTCGCAGAGCCTTCGTCCTGTCTGATCGGTTGCCGCTTCAAACTGCATACACTTCGGGATTCCAAGAGGAGTAATCGCCAGGGCTGATGGCATCGCTGGTTTTTGTACTAGTTTGAATATGTATATTTTTCTGTTCATCCTGTTGGTTTTGATAAAAATAACGAATTGACCTCCATACACACTTTGCTATATTATCTAAACAGATCAAACTAAACTGTTCAATCTTTTGGATCCATTCTCTAGTCAGCAGAGAAGGATATTGACAGATTCCGCGTGAAAGTGGTTAATCCGCTTGTTCATTCCACCTCCCTTCTCAACACTCTCCTTCACCAGTCGCGTGTTCTTTTTAATCGATTTAATTTGCTTACTTTTCCTATAATAATATATCCTCGGATGCGTACATAAAAGGGATTGGAGAATGCGACTGAGGCGACTTTTGCACGTTGTCAGTTTTCAGTGCAATCTCATCATTCTTTTCGTAAGAAGTACTTTTTGTTTGCAGATAAACGTCATATGCGTCGTCGTCTTCACGAAAACATTATTAGAGCATCTCATTTATCACAAAACGAATCGATCGGTCGTCCTTCTTTGAAGGAGTTTTTATCTACGATGTTTAGCATTGAAAAAATAATTAATGAAAGGTCTGCTACTAAAGGACAGAAATGGACTTCTGACGCTTCCCAAGCCGAGAACGCATCCCTTCGAAAATCTCTGTTCTTTTCCGATAATCGACCCAGAAGACAGCACAATCCGTGTCGGGATTATTTTTCTTTTTCTTCCATTGCAACTTGCTATTAGTATTTATTACAAATTCAGGAAAGTTATGTTATGATAGGGATACTTTCAGCGATTTATTGTACATAATCAAAAATTGAAATGCTTGAACATGTGGAAGATTTCATCGCCTTTCTTGCGAGATGACTATACAGGTTACGGTTCAGAAAGATCGTTTCCATTAATCTTTTACTTGTCTATTCCTAAAAGGTATCCTCTAGGAGTGTTCACATGGAGTGAAGAAAAAGCGTCAGCATTGCTGAGCTGCGAGGCCGTCCTTCTCTCCGGCGCTGTGTTCCCCAACGCGCATCGCGTGCAGCACAGTCAACCTTACAAGGGAGCCATATTTGGCAACGTTCCAAGACAAAGCCATTTCACTAGTTTGTATTTAGATTCCGAGCCATGGATCCTTCTTGGTTAACGGTGACAATTTTCTAATTCGATGTTTCATCTTCAACAAATGAAACTTCCAATTCCAATGTACATTCATCTTCAACAAATGAAACTTCCAAACTAATTCATCTTCAACAAATGAAACTTCCAATTCCAATGTACATACATACTTGTTGCATATTTGTATGTACATGCATATATTTATTAAATAGTATTTAATATCAATACGATTGAAAACTGGATTATTATTTGGCAGATACTTTTCGAACGTGAATTTATGGGGATTTACAATGAACGATTACAAGACATCGTTCTGCAGAGTGAGTTCAGCTTTTGCTATGAATGAAATGAATGAACGTTGTTCCAGATCCAAGAGCAGAACAGAAGCGGAAAGATGTCTCTCGGCCCTTGAACCTCTCTTCTCTCTCTCTTTCTCTGCTCGTGCTTGACTCCACTTCTCGCACTCAATTCATGCGCCACATGCCGCGCACTGCTCGTGTCATGCAGCAACTCGGCTTTGTCACTCTTCAAATGTACAACAAGGTACCTTTTGACATGTTAACATTATCTGGGACAATTATTGTTCACTTCTGATTTGTTTGCAACATTCATTCCACATTGAAGGTCGGCGACAACAGCGCCGTGAATCTGCTGCCGATCATAGCGGATCCCTTGGTGGAAACCGCTGAATATCCCGAGGAGGACGAGGACGGAGATGTCAATTCGGCTCGCTTTCTTCCTCCGCGCGGTCGTCTCAATCCGGACAACATCTCGTTTCTGTGGCAGCGAGCCAGGGGCACGTCAAAACACGAAATGCTATTTTGTAACTTATCGATTTACATACATATATGTATGTATGTACATACAATATGAAGAAAATAATGTGACAATTAACTAGTATGCTTGATTAAATTTTTCAGAACGCGGCTGTTGGACCCTGATGAACGACGATCCTATGCACACTCGCCGCGGTCTCTTTCACTACCCCCCCGAGCAATTCCGAGCTGGCTTCTCCTCCGCCCCCTCCGATCATTACTACCGACCACATTACGTGCACTTCTATCACAAACTAGAACAAGTATGGATGCACATGCATTCTTCTTTTTCTTATAGTAATCTTTTAAATAACCTAATGTTTAAATTCTTACTGTTTTGATAAACGTGTTTAGCAAAGCCGCCGTGCTCGAGCCTGCCACGACGGCCGCCTACTGGCTCCTGACTTCCTCGCCCCGTGGCTTCTCTCAACTGCTTCGCCACTCTTCCAAGGTTCTTTCTTTCACAAGATTACATTAATAGAAAAGTTAAGGAACTTCATTTTCTTCTCAGATGCCGACAAATGCTTCTTCTCCTTTTCTTTCCTCACCAGCCTCACCCATGACGATCCGAATGCTCTGCAACATCTCGACTCTTGGCTCGCAGCCAAGCTTCGCTTCTTGGCGGACGGAGGTGGAAATGACTGATGTAATTGAAAGCATGAGATATAACACCGAAACTGTCTTCAGACGCCCTCTCAAACACTGCTCTGCTAATCATGGGCGACCACGGCCAGCGAGTCCACTTCATGCAGGTTTTGTTGCAACTATTTATTTTCCAATTATTCCTAATATTTAATTTAATTTTGATCTTGTCGGGCATCATTCGCAGGAAGAATTGAAGAACGTGCTCCGCTCTTTTCTCTTTTCCTTCCCACAGGTTTTCGTCGATCGTTTCCGGCCGCCTTTCATAATCTCGTTGACAACGAATTTAGGCTCACAAGGTTTCCTTCCATAATATTTTACCACTCTCAAATGTTATGTTATTAATAGCAACATTGACATACGAGAAACCCTGCTGGATCTTCTGGATGAGCGGAGAATGGCAAATCGAGAAGCAGCATTGAAGAGTGAAGAAAGTGCTCAGTTCGAGGAGGCCTCCACCAGTCTCTTCTCTGTTATTTCCCCTGAGCGGTCCTGTCGGGAGGCTCGCGTTCCTTACAACTTCTGTCTCTGCATGGAGAGTGCCAACGATACGACGATCGAAAACACCAGTTATTCGTCTTCTCTCTCATTTTTAAACTATTTAAATAATCAATTATTTAGTGATGATTTTTGCTACAGTAAATGCCGACGCAGTCACAGCTTCTCTTGTCTCTCTGATTGAACGGAACAAAGCAAATTGTTTGGTGACGAGCTCGATTGATTGTCGAGAAGGCCTTCACGAGTTGATGACAACTAATCCTGTAAGCTTCTCGATGGGAATCTTACATAGAATAGTGATGTGCGTTCCCTTTGAGTCAGTCCGCGGCGGGCTGCGATCGAAGCAGCAGCAGCCACGTGCAGAACGAACTCAGCTAAAGGTTATTTCAAAGGTTCCACTGAGCAATATCTCCATACCTTGACAGGGATTCTTCCTGCAGACGACGTGCATTGCTGAGACTACAAGCAGACATCGCCTCGAGCTCGTCCTTCGAATCCGCGTCGACAGAAAAGTCTGTTCTATTTCGCCTCTTGACAGCTGGATTTCCTAATTGTAAAACAGTCTTTCCAGGGGCGCTTCCAAGGAATTCCCTTTCCTCCGCTCGTAAACTCTCTTTCCGTTCAATTGTGCAGTGAAAATAAGGTGATTTTTTTTATCTGAATTATTAACGTTTTCAGCCAGTTACAAACATTTATCATCGGATATTAGAAGTATTTGCGGTCGATAATGGACATGTGCGACTGTCTCGAAAGAGATTCTCGATCCCAGAATAATTGAAATGCCGGTGCACACATATTCATTTTAACATGTAAACATACATATGTAGAGAAGGGTCTGTTGGATCTCCTAGTATCGTTCTGTTCTTTATGTTTTATATCGACACTATTTATGTCATGATCTTTACATACTGAGAAAGCCTAATCATCACATAAAGCAACTGCTTATCAAAACATAATTCTCTACTTTGATTTGTCCAAATTCGCGGACAAGAAATTGTTGAGCAGCACAGCGCCGCCATCCACGGCAATTCGCTGGCCAACAATGAATTCGGACTGGCCGCGATCAGCCAAGAACACAATCACCTACGAAGAATATGAACATTTGACAGACCAAGGTTTCATATCCAGGATAACCATTTATTTATATAAGAGTCCAGCTGCCGTAGTGAAGTGACACTTTTTAAGCGATAATCCTGAGACCCCTGCAGGATAATATGTATGTACATATGTCAGCATTTCCTGCAGGAACGCATTCTCTCATTCTCTCTACCATTGTTTCTCCTCACAGTAATTGGCTTTACCCTCATGGATAACAACGTCAGGATTGCCACCCAAAGTGACACCTTATATAGTGTTTATAACCAATGGAGCAAACCTTTCCGATGTCGTCGGGGGAGCCAGTCCGGCCGATCGGAGTCATGTTTCTGTTGCTGCCAATCATCTGGTACATCTGATAAGAAGGACTCAATCGCACCCTTGAAGTGACAGCTCAAGAAGAAGTGCTAAAGGCCTATCAAGCGGAAAACGTGCGAGGGAAAAAAAGACGGAGAATTTTTTAGATCTCACCGCCGTCGCGTGTTCCTCACTTATGCCCGCCTTCTGAAGAATATCCGTTGCAACGATTCCAGGGCTAAAAAGTCATCGTCTTAAGAACTTCAACTTCAGATCTTAGAAACAACTGAATTTATACGGTTTAAAATGCCAGTGGTAGTGTTTGCTAACTTGACAGAATTGACTCGTATTCCCTTGAGAATGAGATTGCCTGCGAGTTGGACAGTCAGCTGGTCCAGTGCTGACTTCGACATCGAGTAGTACGTTTGCATCTTCAAATTGGTCTTTTCTTGCTAGATTTTTTTTAAAATTTAGTTTTTATACTAATTTGAAACGGATGTAATCGAGACTTTTAACCTATGGAACTTCCTGTTATCTACTGGAATGCTTCATTGTTCTTGTGACTGAAACCTAAGCCTACAATGTTATTTTATCAGCCGTTGCACTTTTATCAGAAATTATTATGGCTGACAGTTTTTATCTCAAAGCTCCATGAATGTGCATAGCAGTTGCTTGATAAGCTCTTCCAAAAACGAAGCAACCCATTGGACAGGCAAGGTGATAACACGCATTACACGCATCAGTATGCACTTACTGTGGAAACGTTCGTAAAATGAGGGCAATCACCGAAAAATATTTGCGCTGCGTGAAAATTGCACTCTTTGGGTGCAAGATTTTCTTGAAAATTTGTGGGCACTGACACTCAAGCCTCCTTTTCTCTCTCACCACAATCATACTCTATAATGTTGAGTGCCGAAAGGAGCCGTGAACTGACTGCGGTGGTGAACGGATAAGCAGCAACACTGGAGACATTGACAATGGCTCCGTGCGTCTTCTCCAAGTGGGGAATCGCATGCTGTGCCAGAAGAACGATGCTGAATCAGATGATTCTCTTCCAAGAAGGAGAGTATCAAGGGCACTTACGATCTGACGTTCAGATTCATCGTGTAATCGTAGAGGTCAACTGGCTGGGAAATATTTGGCTTCGTTGGATCGAAGTTGGCCGTGCCGGCGTTGTTCACCTTAAACATACATACATATATGTATGTATTTATACATATTCATATTTAGTACATGTCTGTTGAGAAGCACATTTTGTCTTGATAAAAAAGGGTAAAAAAAAAGTCCTTTCTCACCAGCACATCAATTCGTCCAAACTTGTCGACGGTTTCCTTGACAATCTTTTCAGGAAACGATTCCTCCGTGAGATCTCCAAGGATTTCCAAGATGAACTCGCTTGATGTTCCAGCAGAGAGAAGCTGATCGCGCGTGGTCTGAGATCATGCTTAAGATTTCGAAATGATATTGTGTCATCAAATATGCATATTTTGAAAACATTTGGAAATGTCACCAACCTTGAGCGAATTGTCATTTCTGCCCGTAATGGTTACCCTAGCACCCCCCTCTGCGAAGAGCCTTACCGTCGCCCGTCCGATTCCGTTCGAGGACCCTGCCAATTTTTTTAAATTAATAACTTATTATGCAGAGAAAATTTTTTTTAGAATGAAGCAGATAGGATGAAGTAGATCAAATAGCAAGGGACGGAGCAGAAAGAAAGAAAGAGGAATAGAGAAGGCGAGAGAGCGAGGAGAGATATGCAAAGATGCTTACCAGTGACGATGACAACCTTTTCCTCGAAGGGACGAGAGGGCATGATTAGATAACAGAGAGTGGAGCGAACTCTGCCTTGAAGAGAAGCCGGGCAGTATGCACCAATAAATACTTGTGGCACAGCCAGGGGACGAGAGGGAGAGCAGAAGAAAGAGAGCCAAGAATGAGAGAGAGTGGGAGAGAAAGAAAGAGAGTGAGGAAAGAAGAAGGAGGCGAAGAAACCTGTTGAGCACGATGAACGTTCACGAAAACACTAAAGATAATGTTTCATGCTTTCTGGGTAACTCGTTGGTGCTGACAACACCGTTCATGACTTATGTATATTGACCGAATTGAGATGATAAGTTTTCAACAAGTGGATTCTTGCTGCTGCTTTTTTTTCTTCATAAATGGCATTTATAAATTGCTTGTCCATAATTAATCGCTCTTCTTGACATTGTCCTCAAATGGAATGGGTTGCGCCGCTTGCAGATTTTGACTGCTTTGTCAGCACTCATGGAACTGACAATGTGATACAAAATAATGACTGGCCAACTTAATGTCTTTTGCATGACAATAAGACTGACTTACTTGAATCACAATTACAACAGAATCTTTTGATAAAACTATGAATCATCGAGAAAACCAAATCTCAAGAGTGCAAAAAAAGTCTACATGAAATGAACGGATTGGATAAAATGAGCGTCCATTTCGACATGGATTCAAATGCCGGAAAGTGCAAATTAAATCATTGATGGCGGGTTTCCTCTCACTTGCTCATTTCTATCTCGTACTCTGCGAGTGGGAGGTTGCCTATCTCTGCCCTCCTCCTCTCACTCTCTTCCCCCTCTCACCCTCTCTCCTCTCATGGCCGTCGCAGCTGAGACGCAGTCGGAGATCCAGATCAGGCGGCTTCTCGATGCCGAGCACGTCAAAGTGCGCAGCCTTCTCGGTATGCTGAGAGCTCACTAAAAACAATAATTAAAACAAAATCATAAAATTTGTTTTAAATGGTATCCATTTTTGCCATCCAGAAGAAAAGAGAAAGAGCTCGTCGGAACATTGCGCTGAAAAGCGGATCAGATTAAAATTATTTGATTCCTCTAATTCCATCGCCGAAGATTTTACTATTTAAGTGTTTACTTACTCAGAAAAGGCATTCAGGAGAAAAGGTGAATGAGAGCGGCCTGGCAAATGAACAGTATAATTGCATATTAAATTTCTTTGCATTCTTTGCAGGCAAGGGCTCCTACTCCACGGTCAATCTCGGCTACAGCGAATCTCTCAAGCGGAAGATTGCTATCAAGATCATCGACAAGAGGTTTCATCTGATGCTTCTCTACCTACAAATCTTCCCCTTACCAATTTATCATCTCTCTTTCATTCTAGGCTCCCTTATTCCTTCGCTCTCTCTCTATCCATCTCTCTCTCTCTCCTCTTCACTTTCCATCTCTCTTCTCTCTCTCCATCTCTCTCTCCTCTTCACTTTAGAACTCTCTTCTCTCTCTCCATCTCAGGACTCGCTCGGAATACGTGCGCCGCTTCATGCCGCGCGAATTGCTGCTGGTGCGAAGTCTCAACCATCCCAACATCGTTCGAGTCCACAACGTCAGCCCAATGACTATTAGTCATTAATTCTTCAACATACTTTGTAAACTCAGGAAATCCATGTGAAGTCCTCTGATTGAATCTGTCTGGAAAGGCAATTGTCTTCCCCATTTCAATTCTTCTCTTCTCAGGTCATCGAAGTGCCCGAATTCGTGTGCGTGATCGAGGAGGTCGCAGAGAACGGCGATCTTCTGCAGCGCATCAAGAAACTCCGCCATGTCCCTGAGGGCAGCGCCCGCGGCATCTTCAGGCAACGAGCTTCTTCCTTTTTACTTTTTGCAATCTTTGAATGGTTGGAACCAGATGGAATGCTGAACGTGAGCTGTGAAGCTCAGTTTCCACCGTTTTTGGGTAATCTTTTATTGGCTTCAATATATCATGTTTATTACCATTAGTTGAGCATGAAAACTTCAGAAATTTTCATCATAATAATCTGTATTTAAACCTGTATTTGTAGGCAGCTGTTCGAGGCTCTGCACTACTTGCACGGGATGGAGATCATCCACCGCGACCTGAAGTGCGAGAACATCTTCTTGGACCGCCACGACAACGTCAAGCTCGGCGACTTCGGCTTCGCCCGCCGTCTCGGAGCCGGCGAAGTCTGACTTTCCTCTTTCTCTTCTTGAAATGTCCACCAGACTACCCAACTTCAAATGGTTTCATTTCCTGATTGAAATGAAATTGTGGGGAAAACTTAGCATAAGAAATTTTTCCTCATTGATAGTTTCCTATTCCCTTCTCTCTTCTCTTCAAGTGGTCAACTACTTTCTGCGGAAGCCGCGCCTACGTCGCACCCGAGATTCTCTCCGGCAAGCGGTACACGGGACATGCGGTAAGAAGGCCATTGCATTGTTGAGAAGGCGAGATGAAGTTGTGGTACTCTCTCTCTCTCTCTCTCTCTCTCTTCCTTCCTCTCTTTCGCCCTCTGCCACTCTCATGACTCTGCTCCTTTAGACTGATCTCTGGTCGGCGGGAGTTGTGATCTACGTGACGGTGACTGGAGTGATGCCCTACGACGACCGCGAGCCTCGCAAGATGCTCGAGAGGATGACGCAGCATCGCATCCGGCCAGTCCCTAGCTCATATTTTTTTTTTGGCTGACTGTGGTCTAACCAAATTCTAGCTTGCAGGTTCCCGCGGATGACGCTGTCCCTGGAGGTGCGCACTCTGATCTTCGACCTCATGCACCCGGACCCGACCCGCCGTCCCGACTACTCGGCTGTCGTCCGCTCTCCTTGGCTCTCGGCCACGCCCTACGTTATGGCTGGCCCCGCCCACTCCACCGATTCCACCACCTCCCTCACGAGCAGTGTCACTTCGCGCACTCCTGTCAAGGCTGCCTAGCCCCGCCCCTTTCATTCCGATTCCCCGTCTTAGAACTGACCACTCCAATGGACACGCCCCCTACTGACTAAGCCCCGCCCTTCGCTCTCCCCTACTGATGAATATCAGCTCACTCACTCACTCCTTTCCTACGTGGTTGATAAAGCTCTCAAGCACAATACATATGTATACGAAACGCAAATTAAATGTGAATTGTCTTTATTTCTGCAAGCTGTATATAAAGTATCGGAAAGTGTAGGTGGATACATGTTTAAGTAGAAGAATGGAGGAGTCCTCTACTTTTCGAAGCTGGCGGAAAATAGATTGTTGCGGAGAACGGAGCCTCCGTCAGCGACGATTCGCTGGCCGACGATGAATTCGGACTGGCTGCGGTCGGCCAGGAACACGATCACCTGCAACGCATGATATATCAGAAAAGGTTCTCTTCGAAGCATTGTTTCTTCAGAATAAATAGTCCTATTTTTTTTCTAGAACCTTTCCAATATCGTCCGGAGTACCAGCGCGTCCGATGGGAGTGAGATCTCGGTTCGCACCCAGTGTATGGTACACCTCAGTCATGCACATCTCATTATTCCCATTAAGAGTTGATAATTTTAAACAAAAAAAAACATTTTAAAACACGAAAACAATTTTCCGTAATAAATTCTAACAGCATTGGCCTGGTCATCGCTGAGTCCACCGCTCTGAAGAATATTCGTCGCAATGATGCCAGGGCTTAATTTCAGTACTTTTCTATTCTGTTCAAGCCAGTACATTATTCACTTTGTCAATTCTAACTTGACAGAATTGACTCGGATTCCCTTGAGGATGAGGTTGCCCGCGAGCTGGACTGTCAGCTGGTCTACAGCCGATTTCGACATCGAGTAGTATGTGTAGACCTGATGATGACATTATTTCCTTTCCCATACAGGTATTTTTCCATTCATATACTTTATTATTTTATATTAGAAACGAGAATAAGAGCCTCGGAAACATTTGAAACTGACGGGAGAACTGAAAGGAAAAGCAGCGATGCTGGAGACGTTGACAATGGCTCCCTGTGTTTTCTCCAAGTGAGGAATCGCGTGCTGCACCAACAGAATGATCCTCAATTATATGTCAATGTTTGGGGTGAAAATAGAAGTTAAAAATAAATATCTTATTAAAAATGATTGGAAGAAGAGTGACATGCGCGACTGACGATCTGACGTTGAGATTCATAGTGTAATCGTATGCATCGATTGGCATGGAAATGTTGGGAGTCGCCGGATCGGACTTGCCTCCTCCGGCATTGTTGACCTGACATGTATAATTCTAATTGACTTCGCATCATTTTTATCATTCCATCCAAACTGTTCGCACCAATTGATATTCTGAAGCTAACAACAGTAAAGCAACAAATCATCCAACCCACCAACACATCAATCCGTCCAAACTTGTCAACGGTCGCCTGTACAATCTTGGCTGCGACGGCCTCTTCGGTGAGGTCTCCGAGTACTTCGCAGATCGAGTCCGCCGGGGTTCCCACGGAAAGAAGCAGTTCGCGGGTTGTCTAAAGTACATATTTAAAAATATGCTTTGCTCATACTGGCATCGCATTCCGAGCGATAGGCATTTTTCATTCAATCCGTCATCTGATGGTGAGAAGGGTTGCGTATCAAATGGCATGAAAAAATATTTTAGGAGATTTTATTGCGAAAAGTCGGCGCGAAAGAAACCTTAATGGAGTTGTCATTCCTGCCGGTGATGGTGACCTTGGCCCCCAACTCCGCGAAGCGACGAGCAGTCGCCCGTCCGATTCCATTCGAGGAACCTGACAATTTTTGTACATTTCGATGCTCAACTAATGGTCTGAAACTGAAGTTCTGAATTTTTCTAACGACATAAAATGTGCACAAATGCTTCAAAATAAATAAGTAGACCCAATCATACCAGTGACGATCACTACTTTGTCGTCAAAGGCGCGCGGGGACATTGTTCTGAAGAAGGAGCAGGGAAGGGGTAGAAACCATTTTCCGCACTCGGCGGCAGGCAATAAATACTGGCAACTTGAGCATCTTCCTCTACAGAACAATATCTCGAGTAAGTGAGAGAGAGAGAGAGTGTTGGGAGATGAGAGAAAGGATTAGCTGAAGGGAAGCGAAGGTGAAAATATAAGGCGCAGGGAAATAGACAGTCTTGGAAAGTTTGCCATGGTTTAGACAGTGAAGGATGCACACGAGGTCTACTTTGTTAGTTCTTGCTCTCTCTCTCTCTCTCTCTTTCTCTCTCTCTCTGACTCTCTCTTTCTCTCTGGCTTAAGTCACTCTACAGTTTCATTGTCTGCAAATGAATGGGAGATAAATGGAGAGCGAGAGTGATAATAACACAGATGAAAACAGAGGGATAAGAGAGCATGCGATTAGACAGAGATAAATAGGGAAGGAGGTTACGAAATCAGACGAGAACATTGCGAAAAGTAATCAGGATCATAGTAGAGAGAAGGAATCGAGGTGACTCTGTACACTCTTCCAGTCACTTTACTCTAGTCAGACTTTTGCTCTAGAAACAGGAGAAAGATATCAACAAACATACATATCTACATATTCTTAACTCTGCTAAACTTAAATATAAGAAACAATCTTTATTCTATTTCTCTGTAACAATTTTTATTTTGTTCATGGGAGATACATATACGACATGTTTTTTCTATCATCATCCCTGAAGGTATTAACTTTTCCAGTCGAATTTCTTGAAAATACACGTATGTAGATGAGAAATTCAGCGAACATGTTTATGCTTATTTCCGAATTGCTCATTAAATACAGTAAGATATATATGAGGCAATGCGATGAATAGCGTCTACTTCTCGAAGGTGGCAGACATGAGATTGTTACGTAGCACCGCGCCTCCGTCGGCGACGATTCGCTGGCCGACGATGAATTCGGACTGGCTGCGGTCGGCCAGGAACACGATCACCTGCGAAGAGTCATAGCCTAATATCAATATTCTTTTAAAAATTAACGTTTATTATTATTTTGTTTTATTAACATCAAAATAGAATTAAATATGTCATTTTCAATCGATTTTCAATCGTCTTTAATAGTTTTCCCAGTAAGGAATGAAGGATACCTTGCCGATATCGTCCGGGGAGCCAGCGCGCCCGATCGGAGTCATATCTCTGTTAGAGCCCAGTGCTTGGTAGGTCTGAAGGATCAATGATTATTCTGCGGGTCGTCATATGTAAGTGTTAATTAATATTCGTTTATTAGTTTACGAAAAAGCAATAAAATTTTATAAATTCTAACAGCTGCCGCCTGGTCCGCATCCATTCCAGTTTTCTGAAGAATATCCGTCGCCACGATACCCGGACTAAATGACAAAGATTCTATATCTTTTAAAAGTCTGCTTTCCGTGAAATTTATGTACATATATTGCAGAATGAAGATCTGACTTAACGGAATTGACGCGGATTCCTTTGAGGATGAGATTGCCTGCCAACTGGACAGTCAACTGGTCCAGGGCCGCTTTTGACATTGTATAGTAGATGTGCATCTGTCAATATGTCATTCAAATCATGAACTCGAAAAAGAAATTTCGTGCAAAACTGCTGCAAATTAAATAATGATTGGCTCTCAGGTAATAGTTTATGAATCTTCTTTTAGGCTTACTGGAGTAGTGAATGGATAGGCGGCGATGCTGGAGACGTTGACAATAGCTCCCTGTGCCTTTTCTAAGTGAGGAATTGCGTGTTGCACCAGAAGGATGATTCTAAATGTCTGTTCGGTCTTGTCTTGTTGGTTGGTTATAATCCTTTCCATTAACAAAGAAGGAAAGAACTCTAATCAACATATTCACTGACGATCTGACGTTGAGATTCATTGTGTAGTCATAGGATTCGACTGGCATGGAAATGTTTGGAGTTGCGGGGTCAATTTGGGCTCCTCCGGCATTGTTCACCTGAAGTATTATAATAGTGAACAAACTATGTCGGAGACTTAATTATTTTATCAATGTTTCTATGCTTAGATCTCTTCATCATAAGGCGCTTTAGAAGGAGAAGGCAATTTTCTTCTCACCAACACATCAATCCGTCCAAACTTGTCAACGGTCGCCTGTACAATCTTGGCTGCGACGGCCTCTTCGGTGAGGTCTCCGAGTACTTCGCAGATCGAGTCCGCCGGGGTTCCCACGGAAAGAAGCAGTTCGCGAGTTGTCTTCAAGGAAATCAGTTATGTTTTTTTCAGCAATTTTTTGTGGTTATAGACGGAATTTTTTATAAATTAGTTTGTGAAAAAGCTGCCTTGAGAGAGTTCTCATTCCTGCCGGTGATGGTGACCTTGGCCCCCAACTCTGCGAAAAGTCTCGCAGTCGCTCTTCCGATTCCGTTCGAGGAACCTGCCAAGCACACTTTGACGTGACATTGTATGTATGTATATATGTATGTAGATACATATGCAATCAGTGTAAATATTAGATCATACTATATTAAATGAAAACAATTCTGAAAAAATATAGATTGCATTATATGTATATACAGTCCCGCCCAGGATCTTGGTACCAAGGATGCGTCGGACGCATCGGACGCATCCAAATGCATCCTCGTTAATAACTATTTTCCTAGCAAAGACTAAAATATTTTAACTGGTACATTAGTTTTATAGGGAACGGATGCTACTGATAAAAAATCGATAATGTCTAATCATTTGATAAGAAGTTATCAGTTTTTGCTTATAAAAAATTTCATTTCTAATATTTTTCAATGAAATTTCTCCTGTGCCAGTATTTTGTCTCTACCCACATCCCCAAATAATAAAATTAGAGATGGTATCATTGATAACGGAAATCGATAAATCAGACCTTATCACGCATGTTCATTAGCTGAGAAGAATCGCCTAACGATTCTGATTATAATTATGTAATCAGTTTTGCAATAAAGTGCCGGTTAACAATATATTTTTGATTGTGTATACTTTTCATGACTTTCTTCAGGATTCCCCATTGTCTTTGTCTTTCTCAAAATGTTTGCCTGGTATGATTTATTCAAATCTAGGTTGCTGCACTCTTATTGAACCTTAGAACTTTAGCGCGCGTTATTTTCGCTTCCGGTTTAATTACCCAAGTTTGAGGTAGCGAAATAGCACAGGCAGAGAAAAAAAGTGTTAGGCCCCGCCCCCTCGGCCTGCGAGGCCTCCCTGCATTCTTCTTTCTGGGAAAAAGTCATGAAAAGTATACACAATCAAAAATATATTGTTAACCGGCACTTTATTGTAAAACTGATTACATAATTATAATCAGAATCGTTAGGCGATTCTTCTCAGCTAATGAACATGCGTGATAAGGTCTGATTTATCGATTTCCGTTATCAATGATACAATCTCTAATTTTATTATTTGGGGATGTGGGTAGAGACAAAATAATGGCACAGGAGAAATTTCATTGAAAAATATTAGAAATGAAATTTTTTAAAAGCAAAAACTGATAACTTCTTATCAAATGATTAGACATTATCGATTTTTTATCAGTAGCATCCGTTCTCTATAAGCAAACTAATGTACCAGTTAAAATATTTTATTCTTTGCTAGGAAAATAGTTATTAACGAGGATGCATTTGGATGCGTCCGATGCGTCCGACGCATCCTTGGTACCAAGATCCTGGGTGGGACTGTACATACTATAAAATATAGTTTGGGCTTACCAGTCACGATAACCACTTTTCCGTCAAAAGCGCGAGGAGACATAACTTTACAGGTACAGTTGGGAAAGAGGAACTATTGCTGTCAAGTTCCAGAGGAGGAACGGACAATAAATACTTGTGACGGGAGTTACATTTTGTTTGGGGATCAGGCGCGAAAGAGATGTGGATGAAAGAGGAAAGGCGGGGTGAAAATGAAAAGAGAATGAGATGAAGTGCGAGAGATAGAGAAAGATAGAGAGAAAACGCGAGAAAGATAAAGAGTTGTTCTAGCAGCGATGGCTGGTCGTTGTGATCCGTAGTATGTGTTTGCTGTTCTGACAATATGCCTTGTCAAAAAAAAAAGAGAAAGGAAGGATGTCTGCTGCTTTTTTTGTTTATGAAACTACTCCGTTGTACCCTCTGATCTCTAGATTGGGGGAAATAGCGAAATATTTAGGTGAAAAAGGAAGAACGGCAGAGAGTTGGTTCTGTGCACTCTTCTCAGTCATCACGGCACGAGCTTTTCTCTGCTCCTGCCACGGCAGGAAAAATACTTTACTCTGGAAATGTTGTGCATGCTGACAATTCCGCACAGAACTGCACAGAATGAAACAAGCACACGAGAGAATGGAAGAAGGGAAATAAAGAAACACTTGAGGGAAACGACTGAAGTTGTAAGGAAATATAAAGCGTGAAACATTCTCTTTTCTTTTAACAAAATATGCTCATTGTTAAAAAAAATCATTAAATTATGGTCTCAATCCGTGGCAGATAGACATGGCTGTTTGGCATAAAGAGAGAACATAAGATCATATGAATTGGATTTTAACCTTGAACTTATTTTGTTATCTGAGAACTTAGATTGGCAACAGCTCAAAAGAACTTATAGATACATATTATGTACGGCACACGGCGGTCGAGAGGTCCGATATACTATAGTAAAGTTTAAAAACTTTAATATAGTATCGACATGGGAATGAGTCTTGAAGGCGTGAAAACGAAAGAATTTTAATTTCATTTCATCTCAAGAATTCGTTGGAAATGCAACATGGGTCAAGCATTTTCGAGAAAGGGAAGGCATGATGAATGAGAGAGAATGAAGGGTTGATTTTTGTCATTTAAGCAACTGCCCTTAACGGACAATGCAATTGTCGAAAATAAGTGCAAATCTTCTAATTATGAAAACAGGCCAAAAACTGGATAAGGAAAACTATAAAAGAGCGTTAATCATGTGTTTTGTTCATAATTTCCCACTGTTCTAGGATAACCGACTTGATCGTCGCCATTGTTGAAGGCGAATGGCTGGCGGCATTCAGGGTTACTCCGTTTCTCTGGCCCTCTTCCTCCTCACACTCTCTCATCTCTGCTTTCCCTTCCTCTCTCTGTAGCTCTCTCCCTTCATCTCTCTCTCATCTCTGCTTTCCTTTCTTCTCTCTGTAGCTCGCTCCCTTCATCTCTCTCTCTCTCTCTCTCTCTCTCTCTCATCTCTGCTTTCCCTTCTCTCTGTAGCTCTCTCTCTCTTCATCTCTATCACTCTCTTACTCTTCAGATGACCGCCTTCCTGTGGTCAACGACAAGATTGACTGTCAAACTGGCCCGTATACCCTCCTGGAGAGTTTGGGCGACGGAGGATACGGAACCGTCTTCGCGAGCAAGGACCGTGATGGAAGGTCAATCTTCTGTCACATTGGGATGTCATTTCTAGGCCATATACGGATGAGGAATGGTTGCATCTACTTTGCACGAGATTCGAAGTGTTTCTCTCTTCAGGTCGGTGGCAATAAAAGTGGAGAAGTTCTCCCGTTCGATGCTGGGTCTGGAGCTGGAAGTGCTGAAGGCGGCTGCCGAAATGAACATGCGCCACTTCTGCCGCGCCATCGACTATGTCAGTCATTCCAGGCAGCAAGACTTCGATAGATGAACAAGACAACTAACTGGTATTCCCAACTGGTAACCCAATGCATTCATACCCCCCCCCCCCTTCTTATGGTTAATAGACCGCGTAAACTCTTCGCAGAGGCGTAATTTATCTTGAAATTCTTACAATCTTGCTTATGTACATCTTCAAATATTACCAAATGTTGTGTTTACTAGTCCCTATTACCGTATCTTGACTGCGTGTGGGAATAGATATATCGGTGGGTGTGATGTTGAAGTGCTGCCTACTGTAGAAACAGGGAAAAGGAGTGCTTGCAGGGCACCAATCGGCAGGACTTCGCCTTCGTTGTCATGACGATGCTGCACAGCGATCTGCACAAGCTGCGCAACGATATGGAACACCGCCGCTTCTCGCTCTCCACCGCCGTCCGCGTCGGCATCCAGACAATCGAGGTCGACCAATGCTGTCGTGTCTCTGCTCTCTCTCCCCTCACTCTCTGCTCTCTCACTCTCTCTCACTCTCTCTCACTCTCTCTCCATCTTCTTCAGCCTCCCTCAGACTCTCTCTCTCATTCTCTCTTTGCAGGCCATCCGAGAGATGCATAACCTCGGATACATCTCTCGTGATGTCAAGCCGTCAAACTTCGCACCGGGCCTCCGCGAGAACCGCCAGCAGAAGACGATCTTCATGTTCGACTTCGGCCTGGCGCGCAAGTACCGGGACTCGGTAAGGAGGGGATGGAGAGCGTGGGAGGGAAGAGTTCTCACCGCGACAGTTTAATTGAAAGGAGATGCGTGAATAAGGGAAATGTACATATCCATAAGGAAGGAAGGCAGAGTCGGGGAAAGGAGATTGAGTTGGATTCCTTTGAGCACGGAAAGGTGGTGCCTGCCCGGCCGGACATTGGCTGGCGCGGCACGAACCGCTACGGGAGTCTGCAGGCACACCGCCGGAGGGACCTGGGCCGCAGGGACGACGTGGAGAGCTGGCTCTATCTCCTCGTCGAGGGCACCAAGGGACAGCTGCCCTGGCGAAGCGTCCCCGGTTATCTACTCGAAATATGTTCTCAAATAAATCTCATTTAACTTTTAATTGATAGATTAATGTGAGCTAAATCCTTGTAATTCCAGACCGAGGGCAAGTCTTTGAGCTGAAGCAAGCAGCTCGCGAAGGCGTCCAGCGAGCGACTTTCCTGGAACAGTGTCCCTCATGCTACGACAACATTCTCACGTCAGTTTGATAGAAGAGAAGCAGAGCAGCTCTCAGAGCATTATTACTAAGCCAAATGATTCAGAATCGTGGACGGGCTGGCGTACGCGGACGAACCGCCTTACGACCAGATTCTCCTGAAGCTCCTTGAGATCTGCGAAAAGGAGGGAATCACTGCCCGCCAGGCATTCGATTGGGAGGACGATGATGTTAGAGAGAAGAGGGAATAGAAGGGAAAGAGCGAGAGATAGAGAGATAACGATGTTTCTTGCAGCAGAGTCTGCGAGCACCTCGTTCTTCTGCTGAGCAGGAGCGGTCGAGCAGCCACCGGAACAATCGGAAGAACAACAACAACTCGAGTGGCAAAGACCGTTCCTGAGGCAGCGGAGTCTCACTCTGCCTTCCTCTCTTCCACTCCCATCCCTCTCATCGACATCTCCCCTCGATCTCCTCCCCTGACGCCACCCACTTCCCTCCTTCACTAATCCCAACCCTCTTATTCGATAAACTCGCGGTACCCGCTAAGTATTCGCGGTATTCTTCATTTAATTTTCTTCCACATTCGATTGAGGGAATTAAGCCTAAAGTTGATTGAAAATCATTTGGATGTTTGGAGAATGGCTTATTTGCATTGATTACACTATCGAGTGCAAGTACCATCTTGGCGCTTCGCATCCCTCATAGCTCCAAAAATGTCATTGTTCACTTTGCGCCTTTTCATAATAGTGCACGTGGTATTTTCATGTTGTACATATCTACAGTATTATTATTATTTACATATAAAAATAAGTATTCATGTATTATGAATATGCACTTATCAGTGCGAATTTGTCAAAAAGTTTTCAGATGTAATTTTTATTACAGGATTGTCGATACATACATACATATTTATATGAAAATGTGTAATTAATTTAGTACATATACATACATATATATGTACTATATTAATTATAAGTGTGAATGGATGTCTTGTGTGAATGAATCCACTATTTCTCGAAGCTGGAAGAAAGGAGATTCCATCGGCGACGATTCGCTGGCCGACGATGAATTCGGACTGGCTGCGGTCGGCCAGGAACACGATTACCTGCAACGCTCATGCTTACAAGTCAGAACATTCAAACGCACTGCTTCATCAAGAACACTAAAAAACATATTGAGTTATATTTGCTCCTCTTCATTTCCTGTGTGGTGGATCTTTTGTATCTTTCCGATGTCATCCGGAGTGCCCGCACGGCCGATCGTAGTGAAATCTCGGTTCGCTCCCAGTGAATGGTAGGCCTTGAGGACAAAAATTTTGTCTTTGTACATAGCTCTTACAAAAAAAGCAAGATAACGAATGAGTTAAAATTGCAATTGAATATGGATTCTGACAGCGGCCGCTTGGTCCTCGCTCATTCCACTCTTCTGAAGAATATCCGTCGCCACGATTCCAGGACTCAATATTAATTCATTTTTGATCAGTTCAATACATGTTTTCATGACAGAACTTTATGATGCTTTGTTGTTAATCTTGTCCTTCATTTTCGTTAATAGGAAATTGAATGGAAAAGCTAACTTGACAGAATTGACTCGGATGCCCTTGAGAATGAGATTTCCTGCGAGTTGGACAGTCAGCTGGTCTAGTGCTGACTTCGACATCGAGTAGTACGTTTGCATCTAAAAATAGCTCTTTTTGTAGTTTATTTTTTGTTTATTTAATATTTAAGCGATTCTGAAACAGGTGGATGTAATTGTGTGCGGTAAGTAAAATTTTAAAGAAAACGGAGCATACATTGGAGAAGACAAGATTTCCAAAAAAAAAGACAAATTCTTATTGTCCCATACGAGATTTTCAGTGAACTGACAGCGGTGGTTAAAGGATAGGCAGCGATGCTGGAGACGTTGACAATAGCTCCCGGAGTCTTCTCCAAGTAGGGAATCGCATGCTGCACCAGCAGAATGATCCTGAACAACTTGAACCCTCAGTCGTGTGAGGTCACTAACAATTATCGTCAGGAAGAAGTAGTGACGAACAAATACTTATCAATTTCAGGAAGATAAGGTTGATAACTGACGATCTGACGTTGAGGTTCATCGTGTAATCGTAGTTATCGATTGGCATTTGAATATTAGGAGTTGCAGGATCAAAGGAGGCGCCTCCGGCATTGTTCACCTGACACATTTGATTATTTTGATCTCTTCTTTTTTCATGTTCTGAATTTTTTCTATCGTTCAACACACAAGTGGGCGCTACTATAGTAAAATCCACCTCACCAATACGTCGAGTTGTCCAAACTTGTCAACGGTCGCCTGTACAATCTTGGCTGCGACGGCCTCTTCGGTGAGATCTCCGAGTACTTCGCAGATCGAATCTGCCGGGGTTCCCACGGAAAGAAGCAGTTCACGGGTTGTCTACAACATGAAATTTTCTAATCTTACAAACAGAGTGATATATTTGAAAACGCGAGTGGCACAACGAGGCAATATTATAACTGTGATATTATTCGATACGAAACCTTGAGAGAGTTGTCATTCCTGCCGGTGATGGTGACCTTGGCCATCAACTCTGCGAAACGACGAGCAGTCGCCCGTCCGATTCCATTCGAGGAACCTGACAATTCACTTTCGTCATCATCATCAGCATTAGTCAAATAGGAAAATAAATGCATTGGGAATTAAAGCATCGAAAAATGTATGCAGTGTGCGAATATATGCAAATCTATGAACATACATACATAATATGTACATTCATATATCCATTCAGGTCAAACCTACCAGTCACAATGACAACTTTGCCGTCGAAATGACTTGATCTCGGAGAAGGAAGAAACCAAGCTCCAGAGTCGGCAGCCGACAATAAGTACTGCTGACTCGTGCCTCATTCGCTGCAAAAAAGTTGTGGCACGGGAGGAAAGAGATAAGAGAGCGATTAGGAAGACGGAGAGAGAGAGACAAATACAGAGTCGATAGAGAGACAGAGAGTCGCTTTCGAAAATTTGCCATGGTTCTAACGGTGATGTTCACGTTCGTGATCAAAAGTGTGTGCATTTTCGTGGTCTTTCGGTCCTTCGAGGTTTGAGTAAGGAAGAGATGTATGCTCACATCAGCTACAGTGCACTCAACGCTTACGTAGTTGAGAAAAAGAGATAGAGAAAGAGAGAGAGAGAGAGAGAGAGCGCGGGAGAAATAGAAAGATAGAGAGAAATAAGTAGCGAGAGCGTATGAGTGTGTAGAAAAGAATAAAAGTCAGAAAGCATAAAAATGAGTAGCAGAGATTATAAGAGTAGAGGAAACATTGCGAAATATGTAGTTATGAAAAAAGACAATTGAATTCGATTCTAACGAAAAAAGATAAATATCTATATATGCATGTTCTTTGTGCAGTTGTATGTGTTTACATGGCCATCTATGGACAATGAGAAATAAGAGATGAGATGTTGTTTATCAAACGAGAAATGACCGTTGTGATAAAGTGTGAACAAAAGAGAGTAAATATGAAGGAGCAGGAAAGGAGAAAGACGCGATATGAACATTAATTAATATGCAGTATAGTATTCTGTCAATAATCATCTTTTGGCTTCAACTGTCAAACGTTGTTTTTTTTCTTTTTTGAGCATAGTACCATGCACATATTGATCGTAAATAATTTATCCCACAAATACAAAATTAAGGAAATTATCACGGGCCTGTTGAATTAAAACATATCAAATAACCAAAAATGATTTATATTTTATCAGTAGGTTTTCTCGACCGGTAGTCTTCCTGTAGCCCTCTTCTCTCTTTCTTTAGCTCGATATCTCCCTTTCCTCTCTCTCTCTTCTCTCTCTCTTCTCTCTCTCTCCCTCTCATGCACGTTTTCATGGTTCCAACCTTTCTGCTCGATCTACCATTGCCATCACCAACAATTGATCCATCCTGTTCGATTCTTGCATTGTGCAACTGAAAGAAGATGATTGGAATAAAGAGGCAACGGAACCAGCAAGAAATGACACAGATGGGGAGAATAAAAAAGAGAGGGAGAAGAGAAAGTGAAAGAGTGAAAGAGAAGCAGAGGATCAAAAGAGTTTCAACCAGCTGACATGTCTTTGCCAATACATCATTCGTACTCGTCAATACATTTCACATCTGTTCTGTGCCCTTGCGCTTTCAATTTTTCGCCTTAAGCATGCCTCTCTTACTATTCTCTGCTCTCTCTCTCTCGCTCCCTCTGTCTCTCACTATCACCTGCCCTCCATTCTTTTTCCGTCTCGTGCTCTCAAAAGAAATTGCCGCAGGCATTCATACTCGTCATTTGTTGTCACTCGCTTCACTGCTTGTCATGCGAAGAGGCGGTTGGTTGTACTGTCCGACTGCGTTGTCACCTATCTTTACAATCATTCTGTCTCACATTTTTGGAAATTAAGCTAAATTGGTTGGTAACTACGTTTCGAAATTGAGAGAGAGAGAGAGAGAGAGAGAGAGAGAGTGAGAGAGAGAAAGAGAAAGCATAGATTCCACATGTTTTGAGTAAGTTAGTCAATGAATAAAGAAGTTGAAATGCCGCATGAAACTCTGTCTGGGCTGTCCTTCGCCAGTCCTCTCTGCTGCCGGCAGGTGGTTGGTGGTGTCTTCCCCGCTGTCTCTGCCAGTCCTGCTCGGCCGCCCTCCGCCTGTCTGGCGGCTGCGGCCGACCGGCTCGATGCTGCGGCCGTTGCTGCTCTCGGCCGCCGTGGTGTCTTCCCTCCTCGCCGCGGCGTCCGCCACCCTCGCCTCTCCGCCGCCCTCTCGTGCTCCTTTCACCCGATCTTGCGTCATTGTCGTCAGTACACATTTCCTTTCTTATTCCATTTCTATTTCACTCTAGAAAATTTGTCTCTTCTTCATTCAAATGCTTTTCGTTCTCTGCTTCGCAAGTCCCCATCTGCTTAGACGGGAAGGTTCTTCACTTATCCTGTCGTTGTGCTATTTGTCTGAGGCAAACGCATGGGATGCAAATCAATCATTAGATTTTGGTGAAAAATTCAATAAATTTTAATTTCTGCCGTTCCTACGCAAAAGTGGATATATTATTCGCAACCAGCAGAAAAAAAGATTTCAAGCGATATATGTATGTCGTTTATTGCATGACTAAAAAATATGTTGAGAACCTTCCTAATTGGAATTTCAGAATGCAAAGGGAGTGAGTTCTGTCAGATAAGATGAAGCATGTTTTCAGTGGGGCGGCTCTCACTCTCTTCCTCCAGTGAGTGGTTCGTGGTGTGGAGTTGGAGAGGGGCGGAGAAGAACTCAGAGATGGAAAAAGGGAGCCTGCTCTGCAACTCTCGGCCAGATCACAACCGTCTACGCCGACTGCCCATGGTATTCTTCTTCACTTCAAGACAACATTTCATTTCTCATTCATTTATTTCAAAATTAAAATAATATGTAAAAGAAATTCATCCTTTTTAATAATATAGATTGATCATAAAAGCTTGTAATATTTAACATTCAGCACTAGATCAGTATACTTGCAGTTGTCCAGCGTATGCCACTGAGTTTCGAAACGACCGGAAGATTTCAAAGGTTGACCTTGTTGCGTGTGTCCTGCTTCTCTTCATCGTTGACATGTTTATTCTCAGCTTCACGTTTTGATGGGGACTGGTATTCTTTTCTAATTGAACACAACATCTACAAGGTGATGTAAAGAGAATGATGGGAACACCTATCTTTGCATCCCATATTCTTCTTCCGACTTTGTACTGGTAAACCATTCCTTTTCTTCATTTCCCGCGGGTATTATGCCACACATTCCCAAATGATACGGCAAATCCTCTAACATGTTTTTTGTTTGTTTTAAATATCCAAATGTGCTCGTCGACGCTATGAAATACAATGACAACTTTATTAGCTACACTTAGCTGATCATTACGCACGAATAAAGACAATTCCACAACTGTTAGGACTTAAAGCGCATCTTAGATGCATTATAACGAAGAACAAAAGAAATAAGGATAATTGAAGCAAGAATCGTAGTAAAGGCCACTGATGAGGACACGAAGAGTAGAAAAAACTCTTGAAGTGGATTAAAACTGTGAGCATGATATAAGAGAGTGCGGACCTAAGCACAAGAATCTAAATATAGGAGAAAGAGGAGATAAAATAGGTGGAGATAATGGTAGGAAGGGCTCCTCTTAGAGTCACACCAACTCTCAATTCTCCTCATCCACGAAGAGCAGCGAGAGTCTCGTTCAGGGCAGCCACCCACGCGTTTAGTTGATCCTTCGAGTCCGCCGCCAGCAGAACCCTACAAGACCGTGTTGCGAATAAAAACATGGGAAACAACGAGAGAGAGAGAGAGACAGAGAGAGAGAGAGGGAGAGAGACAGAGAGAGAGAGAGACAGACAGACAGAGAGTGAGAGAGAGAGAGCGAGAGATCGAGAGAGCGAGAGAGAGAGAGAGAGAGAGAGCAGACCGCTTGCGTTCGATGATGGAAGGAGCAGCAGAGACGAGCATGTCGAGGCTGAAGGTGTGAGGGCGAGAGCAGACATCGCGGGAGCAAGGGGAGATTGCCGAGTTCATGCACTTGGAAAGATATGCCGAGGCAACCGCAGCCTGCGAAAGAGAGGCAGAACTAGATGTATATATAGAGCGCGAGAGAAAAAAGAGAAGGCGAGGATAGAACTATAACTGCTGTGAGACTGAAAGCGATGTTCCGAAACAATAGATGGCAGGTCCTGAGCCAAGAGTACAGTAAAGGGTTCCTTACGGGTTAGTATAGACAGCGAAAAACAGACCCGATCGATCATCTCGTCATCGGGATACTTCCAGAAGTAGATGACAGCACGACGGAGAACAGCCCAGAAGCGGACCCACGAGCCAAGTCCCCCCACCACTTTGTACATCGTCTGCAAGAATCATTAGGCAAATAGAAAGAGTCCGGAGACGAACCAGAAATCCACGGAAGTCAATTTCGACGGCGGAAGGGAGGCGAGTGCAGCTGAGGATAGAGAATGGAGACAACTACTATACAACTGCTACAGCAGTATCATTTTCCAACCCCGACCTAAGAGAGAACCAACCTAGCGGCGAGTTCTATGGTTCCCTCGAGTGGGTACTCAGCCCCATCCAGGTAGAACCGCATCACCCCAGTCGTGTCTCTGTTCAGCGCAGTCAGCCCACAGCGGACGAATTCGCTGATCGGCAAATCGCCTACAATCGATCTGGACCATTTTGTCATCAAGAACTAAAAGTAATGCCTCCTTCAATTGCAACTAACAATACTACCTATGGTAACAATTTAAGATGCACAAAACTAACCAGAGGTGACAGCGTTATTGCGGATTCCACCTGAAGTAGGGAATAATTGTAATGAAGTCATGAATAGAACCAACGAACCAGCTGGCAAGAGGAAGCTGCGTGCTTTGCTGGCAAGGGCAGCCGCGCAGTTTTCATCTTTCAGCTCGCGCTGCTTCTGGAATGAAAGATGAAAATTTTCTTCTTTCACTGCCCCCTTCCACTAACCATGACATACACCTCCAGTCCGATCATGAAGTCGACTGGGAGGTTCGAGAAGCGGAGATGCTCGGGAAAGTGTACAAGGCTGCAAGTGGGAGCAAATGCAGAAAGAAGGTGAGACCAAAGAAGCTACCGAACAGAAGGACGTGGGCCAACGAGAATAGTAACGGGCGCAGTTCCATCCACTTCCACGCCGCACTTCAAAACCACGACGAAGGAGTACGACACATCTGAGAAGGAGGACAGAACAGGATTAAGAGACACTTTCACATCACCAACCACTTTCGTTCACAAGAGCTGTGAGTCCGCGGTTGAGGTGGATTGTGATATCCGAGACATCCATCGCACCCAGCACATCCTAAAGAACGTTTGGTTAATAAGGTTTAACTTTTGATTTGAAAATGGACAGGACGAAGCCAAAACTGACGCGGGAAATGGGAGGAGGAGGATGGCGGACGATGGAGAGGGCAGAGAGACGCTGTTGCTCTTTCTTCAGAGAAGAAACACGGAGACGCGCGAGGAGAAGACTGCGCTGGGCTGACATCTAAGACAGCAACAGTGAACATCAGTGTATCTCAAATTAGAGCACTCGCAAGGCCGAGGACAGTCTCCACAATCACTTTGCCATGCCAGTGAACTGATGAACCGACCTCGTTCATGCGCTTCTGCTTCTTACGAGCAAATGTGAGTGCCTTCGTCGTAATCTTAATCTTCTCCTCTTCCTTGCCCTGCATATCCTTCATTCTCTGAAATCGATAACAGTTGCCACGATTTCATACTCAATGCAGTCATCAAGGAGACAAAGTTGGAGTATTAATGAACACACAGCAATCTGCACTTTGTAGTCGAGAGCGGAAGGGCGAGGGAAGTCCCTGGCAAAGGGAGGGACATCGTTCTTCCCAGGAGTCAGTCCTCCTCTCCGGATAACGGTGGCCTCTCCTTCGGCAGAGCCCGTAGAGATAGAAGAGATGAACGACAGATTCTGCACCTAAGCGAGAGAGAGCGCTGATGGAGAGAGGGCAGAGAAGAAAAGACTGACAACATCGAGAGGCACATGGCTGCGTCTCACAGCTTGTCCCCCGTGGATGAGGATGGATCCTCGGTCGGCCACGGAAGAATGAGTGGACTGAAGGGGAGTGGAAGTGGCGCGAGCAGAGGGCGGCACGCAGCGACCCGAGTGCACCTGCAAAGGAATGCTGAAACATTCCGCTGGGCAAACTGGGGAATTCAAGGTAGTCAAACCCTGGTGTGATTACGGGCAAAACTGTATAACATTAACTTCAGATAGATGCTTGTAAGCAAAGCAGGTGGTCTTAAAAATTAACAAACGAACAATCCTTTTGTCATTTCTTGCAAAATGGCAAGATTTCTTTATACTGAAGGCCTGACCCTGACAGGCCGCTGTCCCTCCTTGGCCTCGTAAGCCGCCACTCGCTGGCCGGCCGACTCAGTGATGGCATGCACGGCAGCCGGAGAGAACTGCGGCTGCGGAGACTCGGCGCGGATGCACACGGACGAGGAAGTGACGTTCGAACGGTTACGAAACTGACTGATCTGCAAGGAAGAAGACTCTCTCAACACAGGAGGGGATATAGAAAGACAAGATCTCACTCTTCTTACCAATCCAACTCGATTGGATCCATGGCTGGGCCATCCCCTCTCCGAGTAAGCAGCGTACCGTCCCGTGCAAGTGCTGTTGCTATCGCGCCTTGCAAATCCACGGGGAGGCTCATTCACAGGCAACTCGCGTTCTCTCTCGAAAAAGGCCGCGTCTTCCTGAAACATTTAATCAGATTTCATTTTGTTCCAATATCCCGAAACATGATAAAATCGAGATGAAATCTAAAATGTATTGAAAAACTTAAACTATTTTTCATTATTCAAATGATCGATATATGCACAGCTTAAAATCCAATTGCCTAGAGAAATTTTCAGTCGTTCCTGGTTCAAAAATATTATAGTTCGCGCATAAGCGACACAAAATCGAACATACTGGCAATATTTAACATCATTTTACTGTGCCCGCCGTCCCCTCACTCATCCTTCCTCGGGGTTTTGGTTCTCCTTTTTAAGATATGGAAATATGTAGACTCGAATAAAAGCGACGATTCTAAACGACTCGCACCTTTCCAAAGTCGAACATCTCAATCTGTCTGCGGATGACGTGCGAGTCCACGGACTGGCGACAGAGCTCCTGGTCATTCTGCTGTTCCTCTTCATCGATCAGCGGCTCTCCCTCCGGCACACCAATCGAGGACATTCTCGAACTGCACGAGTCTCGGCGGCTGCACGGGATGTCAAGGCGACAATTAGTCTCAAGTTCTCTCTCGAAAAAGGATGCGTCTTCCTGAAACATTTAATCAGATTTCATTTTGTTCCAATACAGGGAAGAAAAGGGTCCATGTAGTGCATGGACCCACTTTGGTTTTTGACCGGTTTTGACCGGCCAAATTTACCCCACTCTTATAACCTGAAGAGATAAGGTACTTAACACGAGACCATTTAAAAGGAGATTTTGAATAAATAACGTCATTTTTACAGAAATTTTTCCCCTGACCCCTTTTTTACCCTGAACCTATTATCTGAGCGGCGGTTTGTTTGGATATGCTTTTTTTTTAGAAAAAAAAAATTTTCTTTTACTACCCCACACTGATTTTCGAGCCCATTTTGGGTTTAACCCACCCTACTTTTCCGAGCCATGCATGGACCCTTTTCTTCCCTGTTCCAATACAACGAAACATGATAAAATCGAGATGAAATCTAAAATGTATTGAAAAACTTAAACTAGTTTTCATTATTCAAATGATCGATATATGCACAGCTTAAAATCCAATTGCCTAGATACATTTTCAGTCGTTCCTGGTTAAAAAAATATTATAGTTCGCACATAAGCGACATAAAATCGAACATACTAGCAACATTTAACATCATTTTACTGTGCCCGCCGTCCCCTCACTCATCCTTCCTCGGGGTTTTGGTTCTCCTTTTTAAGATATGGAAATATGTAGACTCGAATAAAAGCGACGATTCTAAACGACTCGCACCTTTCCAAAGTCGAACATCTCAATCTGTCTGCGGATGACGTGCGAGTCCACGGACTGGCGACAGAGCTCCTGGTCATTCTGCTGTTCCTCTTCATCGATCAGCGACTCTCCCTCCGGCACACCAATCGAGGACATTCTCGAACTGCACGAGTCTCGGCGGCTGCACGGGATGTCAAGGCGACAATTAGTCTCAAGTTCTCTCTCGAAAAAGGATGCGTCTTCCTGAAACATTTAATCAGATTTCATTTTGTTCCAATACAGGGAAGAAAAGGGTCCATGTAGTGCATGGACCCACTTTGGTTTTTGACCGGTTTTGACCGGCCAAATTTACCCCACTCTTATAACCTGAAGAGATAAGGTACTTAACACGAGACCATTTAAAAGGAGATTTTGAATAAATAACGTCATTTTTACAGAAATTTTTCCCCTGACCCCCTTTTTTACCCTGAACCTATTATCTGAGCGGCGGTTTGTTTGGATATGCTTATTTTTTAGAAAAAAAAAATTTTTTTTTACTACCCCACACTGATTTTCGAGCCCATTTTGGGTTTAACCCACCCTACTTTTCCGAGCCATGCATGGACCCTTTTCTTCCCTGTTCCAATACAACGAAACATGATAAAATCGAGATGAAATCTAAAATGTATTGAAAAACTTAAACTAGTTTTCATTATTCAACTGATCGATATATGCACAGCTTAAAATCCAATTGCCTAGATACATTTTCAGTCGTTCCTGGTTAAAAAATATTATAGTTCGCACATAAGCGACATAAAATCGAACATACTAGCAACAATTAACATCATTTTACTGTGCCCGCCGTCCCCTCACTCATCCTTCCTCGGGGTTTTGGGTCTCCTTTTTAAGATATGGAAATATGTAGACTCGAATAAAAGCGACAATTCTAAACGACTCGCACCTTTCCAAAGTCGAACATTTCAATCTGTCTGCGGATGACGTGCGAGTCCACGGACTGGCGACAGAGCTCCTGGTCATTCTGCTGTTCCTCTTCATCGGGCAGCGGCTCTCCCTCCGGCACACCAATCGTGGACATTCTCGAACTGCACGAGTCTCGGCGGCTGCACGGGATGTCAAGGCGACAATTAGTCTCAAGTTCTCTCTCGAAAAAGGATGCGTCTTCCTGAAACATTTAATCAGATTTCATTTTGTTCCAATACAACGAAACATGATAAAATCGAGATGAAATCTAAAATGTATTGAAAAACTTAAACTAGTTTTCATTATTCAAATGATCGATATATGCACAGCTTAAAATCCAATTGCCTAGATACATTTTCAGTCGTTCCTGGTTAAAAAATATTATAGTTCGGACATAAGCGACATAAAATCGAACATACTAGCAACATTTAACATCATTTTACTGTGCCCGCCGTCCCCTCACTCATCCTTCCTCGGGGTTTTGGGTCTCCTTTTTAAGATATGGAAATATGTAGACTCGAATAAAAGCGACGATTCTAAACGACTCGCACCTTCCCAAAGTCGAACATCTCGTCAATCTGTCTGCGGATGACGTGCGAGTCCACGGACTGGCGACAGAGCTCCTGGTCATTCTGCTGTTCCTCTTCATCGGGCAGCGGCTCTCCCTCCGGCACTCCAATCGAGGACATTCTCGAACTGCACGAGTCTCGGCGGCTGCACGGGGCGTCAAGGCGACACTTAGTCTCAAGTTCTCTCTCGAAAAAGGCCGCGTCTTCCTCGAGGCGGTTGAAGAAATCAGCAAGCTGTCGCACGCCTTTAGGACGAGCGGCGCTGAAATTCAACACATTTTAATCATGACAAACAAGTTCGTTTACTTCTAGAAGTTTAAAAAAAAGGAACAACAAAAAAACCAACCGTATTGTACTGCCAGTGTATTTCTTGCTTTCGTTAGCCCTGGCAGAGACAATACCAGCAGCAGAAGACATTCTGCACGACGAACCCAGTAACGAGACTGCTGAAAAAGGAAGCTTCCCTGGGGATAATGAATATTCTCACGCACTTGCACTCTTGGCTGAGGATTTCATTGATGATGTTTTTGTTCAAATTCACCACACATCCATACATACATTGTGAATTTATTTTTTTCAGAATAGAAAAATTCATGATATCTAAGTTTTTTGTTACTATTAATAATGTTAATACTTTTAACTTGTAAAATATTGGAAAGCAAATGCATCAAAAACTACTGAAAAATCATGCCATTTGCAGGGGTGTATTTATAGAGTTAAATGGTAAGTACATTTAATTAATTACAGATTTTACATTTTCGCTATATGACTTCCTTAGATGCAAAAATTGTTCATCATCGATTTGTTGGCAAGTAGTAATACTCACCCCTCACCCAACGATCCTTATTCACTACGCTTAGGGTTCCACCCTACTTAAAGTAGTATTCACCCAATGATTTCTTCAATCTCTTGTTAATTTAATATCCAAATTTCCGGTATTCTACATGGACCACGCATGCGTTGATCAACTGGGAGAAAATCAGAATGAAGCAGCAGACAAAGGAGAAGAGGGATTCACCATCAGCGTACGCCAGTGAACGTCAAGAATGTCTATGTCAGCAAACTTATAATGTCTCTCCAAGTGTCGTCACATTCATTTATTTTGAATGATGCCGATTAAAATTAGAGAATAGAGAGAGGAAGCGAAGACAGACAAAGAAAGCGGATAGAGAAAGAGAGAGAGAGAGAGAGAGAAAGAGAGAGAGTGAAAAGTCTATCACGACGAGCTCTGTGTAACTTACTCGACAGTTTACTTTTCTTTGCTTTATTATGTTCTGAAAAAAAATTTTATTCCTTTTTATTGATTTCCAAATGTATCTGGTTCCTACTTGTAATTATCGTCGACAATGTTTTTCTACCTTTCAATATTAATGACTGCAATTTAAAGAACTCCAACAGCGTCTCTATTGTTCTTGAACTCTTTGCGCTCGTATTTTTTTAGTATCAAAAAAAGACTCCTGACAAGGGGGTGGGAGGGGACGCCGGAATAAGGGCGAGCGTGTGAAAAATGCAGTGCATGAATTAGTTGATGAAGGGGAAGGAGGGACAAAGCGGAAAAGGACTGCAGAGAACATGAGAGAGGGGAGAGAGAGAGAGAGAGAGAGAGATAGAGAGGAGGGAGAGAGAGAGAGGAGGGAAGAGAGAGAAGCTCTTCTCGAAGAGCAGACTCAGAAGTCGCTGTTGGCTCTTTATTGATCTCTTCCGCGCATCCACCCTCGCATTCTCTCTGTGTCTCTCCATCTCTCTTTCTCTATTTCTCCCTCTCTCACTGTTTCATTTTTCCATTACTGCGCGTGCATCGTGTCTCGGGGGTATTCTACTCTGCTTTCTGTCATTGCCTATTGTGGTTGGAATAGGACATGGTCTGACAAAGAAACAATACTGTTGGAAAAGTCAAATCGCCTCTCTCTCTCTCTCTTTTCACTCCCTCAACGCGACTTAAAATATACTGCTAATAAACCTTCGTTGATTTGTCTTTAATACCCTATTCTTGTTTTGATTTTTTTTTCTTTTGAATGAGTGACAGTTTATATGGAAGGTCTGCGTATCTAAACGCCATATCTCGTTGTCGCCAAGAGGAACTTTCCAGATGAAGAATAGTGCAGTGAAAGATTGAGAGGAATAGAGATGCAGAGTGAGAGATTCTTCTTCGGATGCGACGTCCCTGGAGACATTTGACCGCTGCACTGAAGGAAACAACTAATGGAGAGTTCTGACTACCCTTTCGCTGTCGTTATCTTTCGAATCTCTCATCCTCCTTTTAGAGAGCATTTTGAGTTCTGGTAAGTAATGCCAGGTCTGCGTCATTATTCTCTTTGCTTTCTTTCGAATTTTAAATATTCAGAGAAATTTTCTGATATCTTTCCAAGGTGCGCTCAACCAGGACACATGTCCAACTTTGACTTCATGCTCTCCTCGTAAACGCATTTCGCGCCAAGGATTTTCTCGCCTCGAAAATAGCAGGAGGTATAACGAGACAGAGAGAGAAGAGATAAAGAGAGGGTGAGGGTGTAAAAGAATGAGAAGCGGTAGAGAAAGAGAGAATGAGAAGCGGTAGAGAAAGAGAGAAGAGAGAGTGCAGAGATAAAGAATAGAGAAAGTAGAGAAGCCAGCTGCTTCTCGTCTATTGCCAGAGAGGCGATAAATAATTGGCAGCGGTCCAAGCAGGGCCTGAGGGCATTCCGAGTGTGGCTCCTGCCGTGTACATATTCTCCCAGATATCCCTTTTTTACTTCTCCCTCCTCAGTATCAGACGCAAACTCTCTCAGGCCAGTATATTCCTTCTTTGTTGACTTCCTGTTTTATTTTTATTTTTATTTTTCTTTCTTTACCTCTCTTGAACCCATTTTTTTGAATTTAGAGTCCTTTATCTATTTTTCATCTAGTTTTACCTTACTTTTCTCACAATATTAGTATATCTTCACGACTTGAAATGATGTGTTTTATTTGTCTAAAATATCCATACTAGATGAAAGGTAAGACTAGATGGATGAGGAGGAGAAGGAGATAACGTGGGAGATAACGGAAAAGACTGCAGGAAAAAAGATAAGGTGAAAGAGGAAAAGAGAGCGAGCGAGAGCGAGAGGCAGAAGAGATAGAGCGTGAGAGAAAGACAGAGAGAGAGAAAGAAGCATGAGTGGGAAATATTGAGGAGCTTTGCTTCTCTTCAATGACCGTGAATTGCATCTGGTGAAAGAAAAGAAGAAGTAGGCAGACCATGATACACTGTTTGCCCCCTCTTATCCCCTTCGTTACAACTCTCCCGGGCAGTCGAGAGCTGCCAGTAAATATTGGGGGATGAGAGGGAACGAACTACATAGAAATGAGAAAAACACAGCAAGATTTTGAGAAGGCAAGAATGTCCTTTCTGGTGGCATCTGAAATGAGCAAGATTGAAGAGCTAATGAAGAAGGACGGAAATGAACGGAACATTGACACGTCTCTTTTCACTGTGAGAAAGGAGGGATAGAGAGACAGGGAAAAGAAGTGACGTCGGGTGTGGACCAAGCAGAGTGAGAGAGCATTTGAATGATAGAGAGTGAGAGAGAGAGAGAATAGAGAGAGATTGGAGCGGTGGTTGGCCGAGAGCCCCGTTGGTTCTTTCTCGCGACTGCTCCTTGACATCTCATGGCTTCTCTCTCCTGAAATTGTCTGGATGTTCAGATGAGAATGAAGAAGGATCATTAATTGACATGCTCACTCTTTTTCGCCCTTTCATTACTTCTTTTCCCTTTCTTGTCGTTCTTCTTATGTGCCAAGGGGCCTCTCTTGCATTTTTTTAAGGATAATTTTGTGTTCTTCTGAGATTGACCATTGATAGTTTTCCATACTTTTTTGTACTCCGGTGAAGATCTCTCTGACGCAGGTGAAGGCATTCTCTGAATCTTTCTTATTCTCCATCCTCTCTGTATGTACATACATACATACATAGATACACATGCATGCATGATCATCTCACTTTATCCCTGTCTTTGCTTCGAGTCTCCTAACTTTCCTGATATGGTTTTTAACATGATGTATATTTCTGTTTTTATTTAGAATAATTCTATCGATAATAGAAACGGCGTCGATGGAGCCTTCACATTTGTCTAGTTTTCTGAAACAAATTCCCTCGCTGAAGTTAAGTGCCTAGTTGAAATGAGTGAACCTACACACATATGCATATACATATATCATATTTCTTTCATCTTACCTCAAGTTGCCTGGAGGTGCATGGTTTTTTTGTTCCTTTCCTGCACAATTCTTTATCAAAGTGTCTCAACATGTCCTTCTCGACTGTTTTCCCTTTCTCTCTCTTTCGCTCTCTCTCTCTCGCTCTCTCTCGCTCTCGCTCTCTCTCGCTCTCTCTAGTTCTCTCTCTCTCTCTCCATCATGTCCAATATCCATGTCACTGCTGGGACTTATGCTAAGTGCATGTGGCATCTGCATGCATTTGAGATGGCAGCGCATTGGTAAATCTCAACTTCTGGCTCCATTTAGTTTCTCCTTCCTGCTCGAGTTGACTCCAACTTTTTGCTAAGGTTTATTTATGCATTCTTGCATACAAACGCTTTCCTATCCCACCATATCATATTCCATTTCATCGCTTTCTCTCTCCTTTTTCTCTATATCTTTGTTTCTCTTTCTCGGCTAAACAAACTCTTCTTTCATTCTTACGGCGACTACGCGTACCCTCTATGTTATTTAAGAGGTATTCTTATGAACTTGATCAGCTCACACTTGTACAAATGCAAGATCCTCGTGGCAGCCTTCTATTCTTTGGGGGGGGGGGAGATAATGAGAGATTGAAATAGAAAGAGAGAGAGAGAGAGAGAGAGAGAGAGAGAGAGAGAGAGAGAGAGAATAATGGAGAGAGGGTGCGAAATAGGGAGAGTCACAGTTCTAAGATGATAAAGAGACGGAGAGGAAAAAAGATTGCTGGCATGGAGTACAATATAGTTCATTAGGGCGGTCTCACTCTACATTCTCTCCACGAGTAACTTCTGACAGACAAAAAATTCGGCCTTTTACGACAATTCTTGCACTTTTACTTGGTTTCCTTGGGGAGAAAGAATGCCAGTCATTGCATGGTTTTCCCCGACACATTTTGCAATCGACGGATTCGGATTGGTAAGCGATAATATGCATATCCCTATCTCTCAGTATGTATGTCTCTGTGTCTCACTATATTCCTTTTCTTCCTCTCTCCCTCTATCTCTCTCTCTCTCTCCTGATCTCTCCCTCTATCTCTCTCTCTCTCTCTCTCTCCTGATCTCTCCCTCTCTCTCTCTCTCTCTCTCTCTCCTGATCTTTGACTGTTCAATCTCCCTTCACTCCTCATAGCATCTAACACACAGAATGACTGGCCTCGCCAACTGCTGTTTTATTCATCTTCGCACAATTTTTACAGCACTCCTGGCAAGCTTGCTCTCTCACTTTCTCTCTCTATCTCTCTCTCTCTCTTTCTCTCTCTCTGTCGTTCTCGCGCTCTCTCTCTTTCGCTATCTCTCTCTTCCTTTCTCATTCTTTCTCTCTTACCCGACCTGGGCTCGAGAGAGTGTACATATGAAAGAGAGTGAAGGTACGGAGAAAGTGTACAAAAAAGTAGAGGGAGGCAGAGAAGCAGAGAAGGGGCAAGACGATAGGGAGCCTCCCGCTGGCAGGCGGACTGGGTGCACCAGTCACAGCCCCAGGCATCTGTTCCTCTCTTTGTCGAACTTCTTTCCCTCCTCTCCCCGTTCTTCTTCTGCTTATAAGTTTCTCCATGTATCCTGTAGTCAACTTCCTCTTGTGCGCGCTTACGCCCGAAATTTGGCTGATTTCTCTGGTTGTTTTCGTCATACACGACGGCATTCCTTCCATTTTCACCTGCTAGAAATAGTTATCGCTCGAAACATCTATTTCCATTTCTCTCCATTCTCTCTCTGTCTCTCTCTCTCTGTGTCTCTCTTTCTGTCTCTCTCTCTCTGTCTCTCTCTCACTTCTCCTAGAGGCATTTATGTATATCGTCAAATTTGTCACTTCCGTTTGTTAATGGTAATCTGGAAGATTAGCTTTTGCAAGAGATAATCTTAATGATGATGTGCTTGCAAAGACAACTCATCTCTTCCTCTATCTCTTTCGTCTGCATTCTCTCTCATTCTGCTTGGTCTGTTTCTTTCTTTCTTTTTCTCTCTGTTTTCTCTCTCTCTCTCTCTCTGCGTCTTGGAGAATTCGTGCTTCCAAGCTTTTCAACATCCTCATTTCATTTTGCGAATGCAATGGACAGAGAGTTGCAAGGAGATTCATGGAAGCGCCAGTGCAAAAAAGGCTCTACTCAAAGATCCGTTTGTGAAAATTAAGGAAGGAGAGGTAAAGTGAGAGGGAGAGTTAGAGAGAGGGAGAACGACAGAAAGGCAGAGACAGAAGGGAGAGAGAGGGTGAAGGATAGAGAGTGAAGGAGAAAAGAGAGGAAGAAAGAGAGAGAGAGCGCGAGAGGAGGGTGGGAGAGGGAAATAGCGATATGTATGTGCATTATAAATGCCAAGGAGTAATAATGAACGGCTTCGTTGAAAGATGGGGCAGAAAATAACAATCTGATGTGTTCGGTTTTTCTTCCTTAATCATCGTAACAGTGCTGGATATTTTTGAAAGCTTCGAATGATATTCTATTATCCGTGTGAAGGGAAGCGGATGTAATCCCTCCCTTCTGCTTCGCATCAGCCAGATTAAACTCTCTTTTCCTCTCGATGTTTTCACCTTCACTTGCGTCAGAACTTCTTCAGACACACTCTCGTATGACTCTCTTTCATCACAGCCCATGTATACTTGTCATCCTTTTTGCTTCTTTACTTGTCGCTGCTCGATTGTCCATGCTTTGCAGATAAACGGGCTATTTCTGTCATCAAGATACGATATGACGAAGTGTATATAAATGTACCCGGGATTAACATTTATTATTGTTTTGATTCTGGATAAACTGAAGTGCTAGTTCCACTTGCAGAGTCCTTCTCAATGTACGCTAGCGTGACCAATAAGGAAGAACGCTGAGAAGAAGAAGAGGAGAGGAGGATGAGTGAGAAAGAAGAGGGAGCCGGGGGAGAGCAGGATGACGTCTCCTTCCTCCGCACTGTTAGTCCATTCTTTTCGAAAGGCTATTTTATCTTTACGGAAATAACACTTGTATGCAGACTCTTTCATTCGTTTGCACAATTTATCACAAAATCGGAGATGGATAATGGCATGCGAACATCCTCCTTCTTTGTCGTCCAGATTTTGACGAGTAAGCCTCGCTCTCTCTCTCTCTCTGTTTCTCTACCTCTCTCACCATCAACATTAATTCCGTTGCAACATATCTCTACACCTTACTCTACAATCTTGCCCGAATGAACCCAGGAACAATAAGAAAGAGCAGCGCCTCCCCTCCACATCTTCATCTCTTTGTCTCTCCTTCTCTCTTTATTCAACCGAACGCTCTGCGCCACCCAGCTTACTGTTATTTATCTCAACAGATTTCTGTTGCTGTCTCTGCCTCGCTCTCTCTCTCTGATCCGGTAACCTCTGCAAAAGCAGAAGCAGCGCAGTGCTTCCGGAAGTCGTCTCCTCCCTCCCTCCCATCCCCACTGGAAGTAGCTCTCTGTGAGTTGTCTTTCCTTCCACCCCCGCGATGTCCGATGATGAAGAAGACTACGAAGACAGTCACGACGAGAGTCTTCAGTACATCACTCGGGTACATTTATCCTCAGGCATCATTGACTATTTGCTCCCCTTTTCCTTTCATTCACTTCTTTGCCATTCCCCTGAGCTCATATTTCTTTTGCGTATGCACGGAGTGAATTGTAATCAGCCAGCGAATCAATGCCTCGGCTCTCCTTTCCTCTTGATCCCATGGTGAAGAAGTTGAGGGCAATTGTAACTTCTCTTGCCCCTTCCCTCTTTTTTCTTTCCCCTTCTATTTGCCGACGCTCTTGTCGCCGTTCTGCAATGCAGCGGAACTCTTTCTTCTGAATCATCGGCGACTATGGCAGTCAGGAATTTGACTGCGAATTGGCTATCGAAAAAGAAGAAGAAGTAGAGAGGGAAGAGAGGCTCTCCCCCTGCCTGCCTTTGCACTGCTGTAACACAAACAAGAGAGAGACGAGGACAGCCGAGAGAGAGAGAGAGAGTGCAAGAATGAGAGAATGAGAGAAAGAGATAGAAGAGGAGTGAGTGATGAGCTCTCTCTCTATCCTCCCTCCCTCTCTAGCTCTCTTCCTCTCTCCTCCCCGGAAGAGCATGCCTCCATCATCAGCAATGCTTTGTCTGTCTCTGCCTTGGATAAACTCGCTCATTGTTATCCTGAAAGACGCGCAAACGATCAGGAGAGTTCATTAAATGTTGCGGATAAGGAGCCGACAAACCAAAGAGTTATCTGTGTGCATATCATGTGAGATCCAGATCAATGGCATATCCTCATGAAAATGGACTGAATGGTACATCTCTGCAGGCTGCTAGAGAGAGAATTGTTGAATGGACAATGCGATTGTTCCTCGCAGGGTGACATCGTGGCGTTGTCGTGCGTGGCTGCCCACAACAGAGATGGCGTGCTCGGGTCGGAGAGATTCTGTCTGTGCACGGAGGGATTCGCCAATCGAATGTGCACTCTCGAGAATGTCTCCGATCGGGTTCGTTCTCTCATCGAGCCATTATCTTTTCGATTACTCTTTCAAATTCAAAAATGTTTTGCATAATAGTCAACGTTGATATCATTTTACTAAAATTTTCAAGTTTATTTTAATGGAGAGTTCATACTGATGATACGTCAGAAATAACATAGTTACCGTATCCCTGAGCCTGATCCTTTCGTGCCAGGACGTCCCTCCGGACATCCCAGTGTGCATGCTCTACATCGACAACGCTCTCTCGATGCGCGCGCTGCAGGAGATGATGAGTGCAGAGAACTACCATGTTAGATATCATTACAATTTATTTTTATTTTTCTTCCCTTGATGGCTTTTCGCGCCGCAGATTACGAGGGAAATAGGATTGAATGATGAAGTTTCTCAGCTAAACACCACTGCGGCGGCGGGTGCGGGCGGCCACAAAACACTCCTCTACGGACACGCCGTACAACTCAAGCACGTCCAGAGCGAGATGGTCTCTTTCAACTCTTACCCTTCCTTCTCTCTCTTACCTTTGTCTCATCTGTCTCGCTGTCTCTCTCTCTCTCTCTCTCTCTCTCTCTCTGTCTCTCTCTCTCTCTTTCTCTGTCTCTCTCTCTCATCTACTGTGTATTTCCTTACAGTTCCTTGCTTGTCTCTCTACGTGCTCATCGAACGACAAGCTTGCATTCGATGTCGGCGTGCAAGAAACGAACGAAGGTGTGTGGAATTAGCATTCAGGACTGCCGATGGCTACGAATGATCCTCTTTTAGGGGAAGCATGCTGGTGGACGATCCATCCAGCATCGAAGCAACGATCTGAGGGTGAAAAGGTCTGGTTCAGTTAACCAGCTCTGCTAATGCTTAATTATGGTTCCTCTGAAACTGAATGACGTTGTCGATGGTTGATCTTGATCTGATGAATTCAGGTGCGAGTGGGAGACGACGTGATCCTCGTGAGCGTAGCCACAGAGAGATACTTGGTATGTTCCCTTAATTAGCTACCTTAAACTCTTCAAGAAAGGAGATATGAATAGGAATAAGAGTGAAGTGTCTTCTGTCCAGCACATGGCCTACGACGGGAAGAGCAGCTATCTGGTGATCGCTTCATTCCACCAAACACTCTGGAACATTGGCAGTGTCAGCTCGGGCAGCATTCGCACACGCAACATGGGTCTGGCTCGATCTCACTCTTTCCCCATTTGTGAACTCCAAGGGATGGCCTAGTTGTTGAATGAAGGGAGGAATGTGCAGGCTACCTGTTCGGCAACGACGTCGTCCGCTTCTTCCACGGCAACGACGAGTGCCTGACGATCCCCGAGAACTGGAGCGAGCATCCTCAACATAAGTAGGAATATTTCTCTTTCATTTCATTTTATTATGTGCGAATTTAATGGGCCATCTTTATTCATAGTTGAAACCCGAATCGAACGATTTCTTGTTGAGCATGGTGATCTACGAAGGAGGAGCAGCCGTGACTCAAGCGCGTTCTCTCTGGAGAATCGAGTTGATTCGCACAAAGTGGCACGGCGCCCTCGTCGGATGGGAGCAAGTCTTCCGTGTCAGACACATCACTAGTGGACGGTCTGCTTTCTTTTCATTCACTCATTCTTCTTTGTATATACTGACAATATCTAACTCATTTATCTTAATACCTTTGTTTGCTAATAAATTAGGATGGAAGATATTGAGAGTTGCTTGTTGAGGTACCTGGGCGTGATGGAGAACGCGGTGCAGTTGTATCACAAGGAGAAGGGAGACTTCGAGACGACCGCCTTCGTGATGTGCCAGAACAAGGCGGGCCTTCCTTCTTCTTCTCTCCCTGAAGGAGCACGCGCCATTCCCAACCGCAGAAAAGCGGAAAGAGTAGGAGGCAGACTCGGGACAGAAAAGAGCTTCTCTCACTGCACTCACCAACTATTTCAGCACGCTAGAGAACATGTCTTCCGTTCGCTTTCGGCTCATATGTAACGCGCTTACGAAAAGCATCCGCCCCCCCCCCCCGCCCCTTTAGTGCTTCGTCTCTGTGGCTTTACTTTCACGAATTTACACTTTCTTTCAGGACCCAAAGAAGCAAATGCTAGACGAAAAGGAGGAAGAAGGCATGGGCACCACTTGCATTGCTTACGGAGAAACCAATGCTTTCATTCAACATGTCAAAACACAACTGTGGCTGTCGTACCAGACCAGCGAGGTCACCAAGAAGGGACTTGGCAAGGTTCGTGCTACATTTTTAAAATATATTTTCTGGAAAGAATAAATCGTCAATTTAAATTAGGCTAGATCAACGCTATTTTCAGGTAGAAGAGAAGAAGGCTGTCGCTCTGAAGGATGGACATATGGATGACTGCTATACGTTCTTTATGGCACTCGAACAGGAGAGCAAATCTGCCAGGGTAAGTTACATATGTTTTTTTTATCCAATGTTTTTTTTTTAATTTCTTCATCTCCCAATGCTCACAAATAACCAAGCTTAAAATCAGAAGAAATGGTTGAATTCCTTCAGGTGATAAGGAAATGTTCATCAGTGCTAAATCGATTCCTGAAAGGCATCGAAGCTCTTCAACTAGAAGGGAACCAGTCAACTGCCTGGCAGAGAGTCGATCTCAACGAGGTACTTTGTCATTCTTTTCATTCTATTAGAAAGATATCAACGGTTTTAAAATTATTTCTTATTCAGGTGCTCAAATTAATGGAAGATCTCATTGAGTTCTTCTCACAGCCGTCTGAGGACCAAGGTTGACTAATTCTTTATTTGAAACATGGTCATAATGGTATTTCAATTCAGATTTCGAGGAGAAGCAGAATCATCTCCGTGCATTGAGGTCACGGCAGGATCTCTTCCAGGTTTTCTGATTCATCTATCACAGATACTATCTTGATTTCGTGATTGATCGAAAATACACGAATGGTTATGCTAATTGACACTGTTCATACAATTCAGGAAGAAGGAGTGCTGAACATGATTCTCGACACAATTGACAAGTTTTCGCAAATGGAAGCTCTCCCTGACTTTGCTGGCATCATTGGAGAAGAAACACACGTCAGTTACATCATTAACGGTCACTACATTAATTTACCTTATGTTAATTTACATTCTTCTAGGAAAAGTGGGAAGACATCGCGACGTACTTGTATCTGCTTGTGGCGGCGATGATCAAAGGAAACCACTACAACTGCGCCCAGTTTGCAGCCGCTGCTAGACTTGACTGGCAAGTTTTCATTGATCACGTAATCAAGGCAATTATGTTTTATCAGTTTTTATAGTGAATTTCTTATTATTCATTAAAATCATTGTTTTTTCAGGCTCTTCGGCCGCTTAAGCAACCCTCAGTCTGCTGAGGGTATCCTCGATGTACTCTACTGTGTACTTACAGAGTATGCTTTTTTTAAATTGCCTTTTAGTTTACTTCTTAATTATGTTTATAAAACCGAGTTAAGCATTGTGGTGAAAAATTAACTGAAAACTAATTTAAATGTAGATCTCCCGAAGCGTTGAATATGATCAACGATGGCCATATTCGCTCTGTCATTGCTCTTCTCGAGAAAGTTGGGAGAGATCCCAAGGTTAGAAAGACTTTTTTTAAATATAAAATAGTTTTGTTATTCAAGCTCAATGCATTGCTGTTTTAGTTGTTTGCTGAGACTAGAGAAGATTCCTTTGTAAGGTCCTCGATGTCTTGTCCTCCCTCTGCGAGGGAAATGGAATGGCCGTTCGTCGATCTCAGAATCTGATCACCGAGTATCTCCTGCCGCGGAAAGATCTCCTGCTGCAGACGACAATGAAGGACCACGTTGGAAGGTTCATCCTTTTCATATTACCTTTTTGTATGCTGAATATTTCCTCGTAGCAAAAGCATCTTTTTATGCAATCGCTTTATTAAATAATGATGAATTGAGTGTGATGCCAAACGTACTCGTGGGAGTAGTAGAAGGATCGGCACTCTTTCGGAAGTGGTACTTCGAAGCAGAGGCTAGTTCCTATCTCGTCTAATTTCCTTCTTATCTCTTGCTGTCTCAGGTTGAACACATCGAGAAGACAACTCGCGAGGAGCCGTACCTCCGCATTGGCTGGGCGAACACCGTAGGATTCAAGCCATTCCCTGGCTCGGGAGATCGGTTAGAGTTCTTTACCTTTGGCTCTTTATAAAAGATCTTACTTCTATAATCTCTTTCGCTATCTCCATTTACTAACTGTATATGAATAAATCTTATTAATTCAATAAGTCAACAACTCTTTTTCTTAAGGTGGGGCTGCAACGGAGTGGGGGACGACTTCTACTCTTATGGCTTCGATGGGGTCTCCACGTTCTACGGCGGACGAAGCCGAAAAGTCTCCCAGCGAGTACTCAAGTCAGTTCCTAATTTTCGTCTGTAATCATATTTTTAATTAAATTTAAAAAAAAACATAGTTTAGCAGTTTTAATGGCAATGTAATGAAAGAAAGAAATATGTAAACTGAATGCAGGAAGGGAGATGTTGTCGGCTGCAGTCTGGACATGACTGTTCCGGAGATTCGCTTCACTCTCAACGGAACTGCCGTCAACGCGAACTTCCGCAACTTCAACACGGACGGATACTTCTTCCCTGTCATGTCGCTGTCGGCAAAAGTCAGGTATGGCAACTCCTTTGCTTCTATCATTACATTTTCTTTTATATTAATAATGTTTGCTGCATGTTTTCTATACAACTCGTACTCCTCAGCTGCCGTTTCTTGTTTGGCGGGACGGAAGGCCGCCTGAGACACGGACCACCAACCGGCTTCTCTGCCATCGTCGAAGCTGCCTCAGGCAAGATTGACATCTCCGAGTGTCTTTCCTTTGGCGAGCTGACAAAGGCAATCTACTGCGGTCCGCAGACCATTCTCAAGTTAGTGTTCATTTCTGTCACACTTCCCCTTTAACTTTTTTTTCACTTGTGATGAAAATGGATCTAATTTCCTTCTCAATCGTTTTCATCGTCATCTGTTTCTTACAACTGGCAGAGTAGTATATTATGTCTGCAGTAACATCGAGCCCTTCGTGCCGCTGCCAGTGGACATCAGCGGAGTGACTCTCCCACACTTTGCACTCGATGCTCACCACCGATTTGCTGAGAATCTGCATGAGTTGTGGGCGATGAGGAAGATCGAACTGGGCTGGAGCTACGGGGAGGTGCGGAATGAGCAGCAACGAAGGCATCCCTGCCTCACCACCTTCGACCGACTGCCTGAAACTGAACGCAGATACAACATTCAACTCGCTATCGACACCATCAAGTTAATATTCCATTTTGAAACATCAAACCATAAAATACGACTACCTAAAATCTGACACTTTAAAATGTTGTGGTTGACAGAACGATCGAGGCGCTTGGTTACCATCTGATTTATGATGAACCTCCAGTCAGAGTACGGCCTGTACGACTGCCACAAAAGTCAGACTAATTCAATTATTTTTGTTAAGAGTTGCCTACTGGTTTTCGTTAAATACCATACCGAACTATGTATTTGCGAATTTTACAGTTATCAACAATCAAACGGCTACAAGCCAGCGCCACAGGACACGCACGAGATCGTTCCTCCTGAAGAACAGGTCCTTATGACTTCTTTAGAAATAAATGAGCTGGATTATAAAGGTATGTACATAATATAGACTGCTATGATGAGAGTGAATTCAGGCACCGCTAATCGAGGCACTCGCAAGGAACACCCACAACATCTGGGCAAACGAGAAGATCAAGAGAGGATGGACATTTGGAGTCAACGAGGTTGTCTATACTTGCCATTTTTTTATCTCTCAGATATTCTTGGATCATAAGATAATGCTCCATTTTAGTTTGTGGACTCAACTCAGAAGCGATCTCCTCATCTCGTTCCTTACGACCTTGTTGATCCTCGAATCAAGGTCGGACATCAAATCGAACTACTTATTCGAAAAGCTTATAAGACAAAAAACTTAGTAAAAGTTAGCTTCTAGTATGTACTCTGAGTTATAGTATCCTATCGATCTAAGCTAAATAATCTGCTAGGAAGCAAATCGAGAAGCAGCCGCCGAGAACGTCCGCGCCCTTCAGCTCTTTGGCATCTTCCTCGAGGCGCCCGCACTCGAACACGATGAATGTACGTTTAACTCCTCTCATCATTCCGAAACCGAAGAAGTTCAAGAGAAGATTGGTGGCAATTTGAGCGGCTGAGAAGGAGATGAAGACACGGCGAGATCGAACGAGGACTTACCGAGCAGAGGCCACTTATGCAGTCACTACTGGAAAATGGTGTGGAGTAATTATTTCGTTCTTTTTGGACTCAGACGTGTAAGTTTATAAAATGGTATAAATGGTATAAACATGCAGGTACTACGAGTTCGAAGTGTTGACCGCTGGCTTCATGAAGATTGGCTGGATGGACATTGCAGCATCTCCAGAGACCCAGCTGGGAGCCGACGACAGAAGCTATGCTTTCGATGGGTCAGGGATGAACAAAAAAGCACAATGAGCGAGACTGGGAGAGAAATATGTTGAAAATAATAGTTTTCCTAAATAGTATACGTTCATAAAAGATTAAAGTGTTTTGCACAACTCCTTATTTCAAATATTATTCTACATTGCAGCTATCTGGCTCGGAAATGGCATCAAGGAGCGGAGTCGTATGGAAAGGAATGGAAGGTAACTCTTTCTTTCGCATTCCAATACTTCTAGTTTGACGTAAATGTCTCGTATTTCAATACCCTTTTTATATTTCGGTTGTTTTCTTATAGGTCGGTGATGTGATTGGCTGTTTTCTTGACCTCAACGATCGCACGATCTCCTTCTCACTCAACGGCGAACTTCTTTTGGTATGGATTCTGTCAATTAAGAGAGCATCTCAGTAAGGGACAAGGAGCGCCTGCTCTAGAAATTCATAATTTTTCTACAACCTTGAAAACATTATGAGGGATGTATCTAGTGTTCATAACGAAGTCTAGGCGGTCAGAAAGTTTAGAAAAAAATTTTTCACTTAGATATAAGTCGTTATGTTCATAAACTTTGGATGACCATAACTACCGTTATACTCAATATTTCTAAATAATATTTTCACTGTTAGATACCTTGTTCAAAACTACACAAAAAAGTCCGTGGAGACCATTTTCGAAAAATAAAATTTATATGACTTTTCTCCAATTTAAGTTTTTAAAAAGTCGTTTTCAGGCAATAACTTTTTTTTTACTATTACGTCCAAAAAACCGAATGGTCCATGAGAAAGAGCAGGAAAAACTACACAGAATATGTTTCAGCGAGGAAAAATCTCGGATACTTTTTTTGGGTATCTGCATTTGAATATGGGTTTCTGAGCAAATTTCGGCTTTGGCTGCAAACCATAATTTCTTTCAAACTTCATCAATTTTAAAGCGGAATAGTCCATTCGATGTAATTTTTTATCCTCTTTAAAATGGTATATACTTTGTACGCAAACGAAATTAGTCTAAAGGCCTAAAATTGACTTTTTGTGTTTTTGGCCAAATTCTGGTGTTAAAATACTCATTCTTTGGTTCATTAATGGGTCATATAGACCGAATTACCACATAACATTTATTCTACAAGAAAGAGCAGTTAAAACTGAGTCGGGTACAGCTTTTTAATCAAAATCTGAGGATACCTTTTTTGGGAATATGCATTTGAATGGTGACCGTTGAAGGCGATATTGCTGCATATTTTTTGGCAATTATTTAAAATTAGTTCTTTTGAAACATCTAGCACCCAATAATATGTATTCCAGGATTCTTTGAAGTTCTTTCATGATATAACACTCAAAAGTACTCTAAAAGTCAAGAAATTTCATTTTTACGAGTCTAGAAGGCGAAATAAATGTATGAAAACTCCTTCGAAGCCAACTATCAGGTCATTTGTGAATCGGATTACCAATAGGTCATAACCATTCGAAAGAGCAGAGACTTTTACATAATATATCCTTCAATGAAAATGCAAAACCTGTACATTTTAAAGAAATCTTGAATTTTCGAAAAATATCGGCGACAGGATTCGACTATTTTGAGCTGTTTTGCGAAAGCTGGTACCAATGGAACTTATGTTCTGAAAACTGTACCATTAGGTTGTTTGAGACGAGAAACATAAATTTGAATTTCATTTTCTACTTTTGTGTACCATCCATGGTACGCTTGATCGAAATGAAATTTTTCTGCATATTGTATTTCATTCTTCTGGCAAAAGTACCATGGATGGTACACAAAAGTAGAAAATGAACGTCAAATTTATGTTTCTCGTCTCAAACAACCTAACGGTATAGTTTTCAGAACATAAGTTCCATTGGTACCAGCTTTCGCAGAACAGCTCAAAATAGTCGAATCCTGTCGCCGATTTTTTTTTCGAAATTTCAAGATTTCTTTAAAATGTACAGGTTTTGCATTTTCATTGAAGGATATATTATGTAAAAGTCTCTGCTCTTTCGAATGGTTATGACCTTTTTGGTAATCCGATTCACAAATGACCAGATAGTTGGCTTCGAAGGAGTTTTCATACATTTATTTCGCCTTCTAGGCTCGTAAAAATGAAATTTCATGACTTTTAGAGTACTTTTGAGTGGTATATCATGAAAGAACTTCAAAGAATCCTGGAATACATATTATTGGGTGCTAGATGTTTCAAAAGAACTAATTTTAAATAATTGCCAAAAAATATGCAGCAATATCGCCTTCAACGGTCACCATTCAAATGCATATTCCCAAAAAAGGTATCCTCAGATTTTGATTAAAAAGCTGTACCCGACTCAGTTTTAACTGCTCTTTCTTGTAGAATAAATGTTATGTGGTAATTCGGTCTATATGACCCATTAATGAACCAAAGAATGAGTATTTTAACACCAGAATTTGGCCAAAAACACAAAAAGTCAATTTTAGGCCTTTAGACTAATTTCGTTTGCGTACAAAGTATATACCATTTTAAAGAGGATAAAAAATAACATCGAATGGACTATTCCGTTTTAAAATTAATGAAGTTTGAAAGAAATTATGGTTTGCAGCCAAAGCCGAAATTTGCTCAGAAACCCATATTCAAATGCAGATACCCAAAAAAGGTATCCGAGATTTTTCCTCGCAGAAACATATTCTGTGTAGTTTTTCCTGCTCTTTCTCATGGACCATTCGGTTTTTTGGACGTAATAGTAAAAAAAAAAGTTATTGCCTGAAAACGACTTTTTAAAAACATAAATTGGAGAAAAGTCATATAAATTTTATTTTTCGAAAATGGTCTCCACGGACTTTTTTGTGTAGTTTTGAACAAGGAATCTAACAGTGAAAAGATTATTTAGAAATATTGAGTATAACGGTAGTTATGGTCATCCAAAGTTTATGAACATTACGACTTATATCTAAGTGAAAAAATTTTTTCTAAACTTTCTGACCGCCTAGACTTCGTTATGAACACTAGATACATCCCTAATGTTTTCAAGGTTGTAGAAAAATTATGAATTTCTAGGGCAGGCGTCCATGGCGGCCTCCTTGAGTCTTACAGAGAGGCTCTCTTAACTTCTTTCTGTCAATTTGAAAGGGCCAACTCTAGGATCCATCGGGCTCTGAGATGGCTTTCGACAATGTGATGTGTGGAGAGGGTCTCGTCCCCGCCATGACACTGGGATCCGGTCAGCATTTTCTCATTTTCCCAATTTGAAGAACGGTAATTCGTTACGATTTAATATTTGTTGTCCTTCCAAGAGATGTCGTTCAAATCAGCCAAAGTTTCGCAAAACAATTACAAAAGTTGCAGGCCAACGCTGCCGACTTAACTTTGGCCAGGACAGCAATTCGTTGAAATTCTTCACTACTTGTGGTCTCCAAGAGGGATATGATCCATTCTGTGTGTAAGTACTTTTGCCCATTCATTATCTTTATAGTTTCTGAAGACATATTATGCGATCTCAAATTCTCAGTATCCCTGTGTTAATGTGATGATTTCAAATTCATTAGCTTGTAATTGGTAGCAACATGTACCGGCCGATGCCGATGTGGTTCGCGAAGCATCTCGCTCGCTTCAACGAGATCAAGGAGGACGGATGCATCGAAGTTTCTCGCATTCCTGCCACCGGCAACTCTCCTCCTTGTCTCAAAATCACGCAAAAGGTATTTAAACATTATTTTATTTTTGTATTCTTCATTTTCCTAGTTATGCCCATTTGGCATCACATATCATTTCTGTCTCCCGTACACAATCGGGCCGATCCAATAATAATTTTTTTATGTACGTACTAACTAATTGGCTAAATTAGGCGACAAACTCTGATGGAACGACAAGTGAAAAGTCTCGAATGGAATTCATGCGACTCTCACTGCCTGTCCGATGCAATGAAACGTTTCTTCGCAACAAGGACAAGGACAATATTCTACGACAGCTCAAGGTTTACTGATTACCGCAAATTAAATTTACCAGTAAATTTAAAAAATTTAGCAACGTTAAAACTTTTTTTCAGGAGTACAAGCCCCCGCGTCAGTCAATTGCTACAATTAAGCCGATCGGAATTCCTAAGGAGTTTGAAGGCGAAGGAAAGAAGGTGAGCATATTGTTTTGGGTTTGAATAATGCATATCTCTAATATTTACTTGGTCTTCTTTCTTATTTTGTCCATTATTCTTTGGCAACTCTATTAGTAATTCTCCATTGCCAGCAACGCTCTTTGTCGCGGACTCTTCTTTCGGCTTTCAAGCAAAATTCGGAGGATGTGGATGAAGACCAGAAGTCGACCCGAAGCAAGCAGCCGTCTTTCGACGAGAACGGAGAACATCTCACTGAGCCCGCCGCCATCAGGTATTTATTCAGTTAAAGAATTTTATTTTCGCGAGTAATTTTAGTAATACTTTGTTTACGATGAATTCCCGGACATGATGCAAAAATGAACATTGCTTCTCTTTGTTTGAAAACTCCTTGTCTAACCAACGAATCAGCCGAGCTCTTCTGTCCGTCCCGAGTGCCTACTTCGAGTAGAGTCTGCATGAACTAGCATTATGTGTGAACTGGGTAGCCCTTTCTCTCCCTGCCATCACAGAGAATGGCGACTTCGGGCAGATACTTAGGTAACTGAGGAAGTTTGCATCAGCTAGGAGTACCGAGTAGGAGTGTGCGTGTGTACGGGAGAAGAGTGGGGATCTCACTTCTTAATTCTCCCCTCCTCATCCCTCTGCTCTGTCTGACTCTCTCGCTCTCTTCCCGTTTGCAGTTTCCTCCTCCCCCTCTTTCTCTTCCCTCCCTCCCTTTCTCTCTCTCTCTCTCTCTCTCTCTCTCTCTCTCTTTCTGTCTATCTCTCTCTCATCACCCTCCCTCATACATTCTGAACAGCCAGAGGCGTCGTCTAGCGATGTACATGACGTTCGGCGTGTTCTCCTCGCTGGACGAGTCCTTCCTGACTTGGCTGCGCATGGAAGGCGAGGCCCACGGCGATCTTCTTCGTGCTCTCAGGTTCTTGCAGGGTCCTCCAGGCACTTCCGCTTCCGCCTGAATGAGTAGAAACTGTAACAGCTTTCGCATGTATCGAATGAGTGACAGCATGAATTTCGCGAATTAAAGTGTGTTCTATTGGCATGCAGCATGAGTTCAATTTTACAGTTTATTAACTTCGGTTGCATTTCTATTGCTGTCATTTAGCAGTGTTAACTCTTTATAATAAAAAAAAGATAGCCACTGGCTTGGAGAGAAGTCGCTTTCTTGGTGGTTGTTTCGTCTCGATTTGTGAGACTATCGATACAGATTGAAGTAACTGTGAGGAGTGCTCTCTCTTGCAGACAAAGTCTGCTGGAACTGCCGCCAGAGGAGCGCCTGGCGGCTGAAGAACATCTGAAGGAGATGCTGGAGAGGGAGCGGCCTGCCAAGAAGACTGGCATTCTCGGCCGACTCCGAGATGTCTCGCACAACAGAAAGAAGTACTGGGCTGTCTGTTACTTTTACTGGAAACTAATTGTATTCCTGCAGTCGCGACTCGAAAGAGTCGAAGGAGTTGCTCGGCCTTCCGAAGCACAAGACGAACTCGCGCTCCTTCGACGCGGATGTGGAGACAGACGTGCCAATCGGCGTGAGCGGCAAGGATGTTCTTGGTCAGAACTCTCTGCCATCATTTGTAGTTGCCAGATCCCAAGGACATAGATGGAGCATTTCATTCTATTTACTTAAAAACTTGTATTGTGCAACTTGCAGCTCAAACAAACGGAGAGATGCCCTCTTCCGGTCCTGGCCGTTTGCCAGCCGCGAAGCAGAAGTCGAGCATGAAGAAGAAGGGAAAGAAGAAGGACGCCCCAGCTCCCGCGCCTATCATCACAGAGAAGGTAAGACTTTTTGTTTACATTATTTTAATGGCTTTTAATATTCCTTATGACGTTGCCATCCTCTCTCTCCGCTTTCACTCCATCTCTCTTCTTTCTGTTTTCTCTTATCTCTCATTATCATTCTTCAGCGAGCATCGATAGTGCCAATCGTGGAGAAGCTTCCGGACGGAACTCCAGTGGAGAATGACAGCCTTGCTCTCCTAGCAATGAGTGACAAGGTTATATGTAGCTTGATTATTCAGCTTTTATATAGTGATTTTATGTATGATTATTTTCTAATTTTAATTAAAAAATTAAAAAAATTTACTTGGTGTTAAGGTTGATGAATACTACTATGGAGTACGCATCTTCCCTGGTCAAGACCCAGCACAGGTTCATTTTGTCTAGCTGTTCATCTTGAGCTTTCTTTAGTTAACTTGCGAAATGTGCCCATGTTGAGGTGTGGGTTGGCTGGGTGACCCCCCACTACCACTACTACAACCAAGTGTTCAATGGACCCGAAGGCGTTCGCAAGTGTCGCTTCAGTGAGCAAGATCACCATGGATTGACGTCGGAGAGGTTACTCTCTCTTGCTTTGTTAACTTCTTATGATTTTTATGTAATTCAATGAAGAAAAGAATTTTTGAAGCGTCGAATTCCGGAATTGCTTCGTAGTAAACGCGCAAGAGCTCCTCGCAAGCGTCAGTGATGCTGGAAGCACAAAGGTTTGCTATTTTGTTTTTGCAATTGTTTGCTTATGTGCGTACTTATTTCCTTGATCGATATATAGTTTTATTAATGTTCGTTAATGTAAAACTGACATAGAGATTGGTAACAGAAGTGGTGTTAAGGTGACAGGCACTCTCATCGGATGTATCATTGATACTTCGATCGGGGAGTTGACCTTCCAGGTCTCTGGCCAAGACACCGGTGTCAAGTTCAAGGTTGGTCATCTTGCAAGTTGTCGAAATATATTTCAATTTTATATAATTGAAAATACAATATAATACTGATGCTGACACATTCATGTATGCATGTACATACATACATACATGCATATATACATAGATAATTATGTCTCCAGCTCGAACCGGGCGCGATGCTCTTCCCTGCAGCCTTCGTGACGCCAACGGCCAACGAACTTCTCCAGTTCGAGCTTGGCCGTGTGAAGGTATGCTTGTCATTCTTCTCTCCGATTATTCTCCACTCAATATCCCACCATTGCAGTACACCTTCCCGTTGTCGGCAGCCATGTTCACGTCGTCGCAGAAGTCTCTGCTTCCTTCGTGTCCGCCTCGTCTGACAGTCGAGAGACTCTCTTCCGTCTATTGGGCACGAGTACCCAATGAGACTCTCAGGACAACTGCTCTCAAGCTAAGCGAGATCAGAGGCACGCTTCAGAAGCATATTGAGATTCTTTATCTTCAGGCACTTACTCTTACTCAGAGAGGGCGAAACCAGAGAGTGAGAGAACAGAGAGAGAGGGAGATTGCGTTTTTAGGCTGGTCAGTGCTGTGCGACGATCCAGTCCGAATCATGGCGGTGTACGCGCCAGAGAAGGACGAGGCATTCGATGTGCTGGAGATGATAGAACAGCCCGAGTTCCTCTCCTTCCACAGACACACTCTCGGCCTCTACTGCAAACTTGCAGCTCACGGAAATCACAAGGCGAGTCCCTTCGCTTCTAATTGGCTTTAGAAAATACGAATATGTTTAGGCATTTAATCGTGATATATTTTCAGGTGGCTCATACACTGTGTCAACATGTTGACGAAGACCAGATCATGTACGCCGTGATGAGTCACTGTTAGCACCGCTCATATTTCTTTCTTTTTACAACTTCTTTTCAACGAATTAATTTGTAATGTCGATATTCAATTCCTTAAAATATGTATCTGTAGACCTGTCGGGGCCGCTGCGCCAGGGCTTCCACGACTTGCTGATCGCCGTGTACCTTTCTTCGCATGCCGCGGCACGCGAGTCCTTCGGCAAGGAGTACGTGATTCCACTCGTGAAGGGACTCGAGGAGAAGAACGTCTTCGACCCCGACACCGAGTCCCGCTATCCGCAGATCATGGGCGACACTTACACGATGCTGCCCGTCATGGTCTCCGACCCCGTCAGACCAGCTAACGCAATGTTCGTTTTATCTTGCTGTCATTGAACAATTTTTCACTTCTTATGTTGGTCTTAAAACTAGTCCTACTGATATTTACTCTTTAAAATGTACTGTTACTTTCAGAGTGCAGAACAAGGAGGAAGATATGAAGCTCCTTCCGCCGGCAATCAACTTGGCCGCTTTGAAGGTGCTTAAAATATTTCATCTTTGAACATTTGGCATTTTTGGATCGAACAAAGCATAATATATTATCTATCTGCTGATCTTTTTTTATTGATGAAAGCTGATAATCAAGTAATAACTGTTGAGGCTCACGTGATGTCATCCTTGACTAACTGCGTGAAGCACGCTGTCACGAACTGCCGCGATCTCATCGGTGGAAGCAATCTCAACCACTTCGAGTACCCCTTTACTTTAAGAGTGCAAACTGTAAAGCGTTGATAATAATATTATATCTCGTGTTGAGGCCTCTTCTGAAGCTCTTTGACGCGTTGCTTGTGATTGGACTGGTGTCTACCGAGGAACTCGAACTTCTGCTCAAACTCATTCACCCGTCTGCCTTTGACGAAACATATCAACCAGGTTTCCAAATCTTGTCTTTTGTGGAACTTTAATCCTATCATTATAAACAATCGTTATTTTCGTAATGAGGTTGCCCTTTGCAGAGACTCTTCAAAAGGGGCTGACTGAGATCGAGTTGGCTGAGGGAGTGAGGCTGCAACTCGTGTCGATCCTCGACCATCTCTGCGACATTCAACTCAGGCACCGAGTCGTTTCCCTCGTCTCATTCGCCGAAGGATTCGTTGGCGAACTCCAACTCGACCAGTGTAGGAGGTTGATGTTTTCCCTTTCTTTATTGTTGATAATTTCTTTATTATGAAGACTTTTCAACCGAATTTCCAATGAGCGCTTTTAATTTTTTTTTTTCCTCATGGTCAGAATCTAGAGATTACTTTAGATACATGGACATCAAGCAGACGGACATGCCTCCAGCTGAAGCCGCCAAGAGAACTAAGGTCTAACGTTGGCAAAATTTTCTTAGATGATAAATTTGGTAGCTTTACATTCTGTTATCTCCAGGAATTCCGCTGCCCGCCGCGAGAGCAAATGTTCCGGCTTTTGCAGTGCAAGAAGAAGGTTGGAGACAAACTGTTTAGAAAGTACTCTAGTTATCATCTCCCAAAAGTGCAAGGATTTTATCACAGAAGTCGGAAGGTCGCGGTCTTTTTGGCTATTCGGTCGGTTCCCCGGCCAACATCTTTTGTCATTTCGCACCCATGAGTTCCGCACCAACCAATCAACCAAAAGAAACTCACCTCACTTTTTCTGTTTTGTAGCTAAATTAACGCTTCCGGCATTCTGCGTTTTGTTCTGTGCGTAAGCGCTTTTTGAATTCTCAGTTCCATGAATACATTAAATTTTTCCGGTCTCCGCTATCATTTTGTTCTTTAAAGTCAAATTTCAGTGAAAAATCCTACGCTTATGTATGTAATGCTGCGTATTTTAATCAGTGAGATAGCGCACAAATTTAAATAACTCAGATAGAAATGAACTAATCCTCCGTGTTGTAAATTTGTAATTGGTATGCGAGCAAGAGCATGCGTTCTTCTTCTTCACTTTTTGTGACCTTATTCCCTCTCATTTTAACTGCAGGAGCAGGAGACAACAATGCTGGACGATGACGTGGAATATGACAGCTGCCCCATGGCTGATAATCTTCAGCAGCAGCTCAGGCATCTCTTTTCTAATTCTCTCTCTCTCTCTCTCTCTCTCTCTCCTTTTCTCTCCGTCTCACTCTCACACACTCTTTCTGTAACTCTCGCGCTCTCTCTCATACCTCTATTCCATCACTTCTACGTACAATTTATTACAATAGTGAAATAAGAACGGATTTCAGGGATTTCTGTGAACTTCTCGTGGCCCGCATCGGTTGCCGCGAAGAGGACGAATGCGAAGAAGCGGCGACACTCGAGGCGAGATTCTTGTTTTTCTTTTAAATAGAATGAGAAACTTCATTATGCTGTGATATCTAAGAGAGCGGCTAACACCGTTCCTGCTCATCATGTACAGACTTGATCATCCGCTATCCTTTTGATATAGGGACTGGAAGGATTGCAGTTGGACGATGGAACTTCGTGGGTGGACAAACTCGCCCGCCTCTTCGTCGCTGTGCCTCCCGCAGTCTACGACGACGGGTTCATGGTCGCCAAGGGAACCGAGAACTTCCGGCACGGCTCACTCTTTCATATTTGCAATTTCAGCAACAATTCACTCAAATTCATACCTTCGAAATGGTGATTTTAATAGTTTTGCTACTGAAGAATTATTATCTTTAGCATGATGATCATCGAAATGCTGCGGAAGTGGGCGATGGAATCCTTCATTGAGGACAGCCAACTCATCCGCCGAATGTTCCGGCTTCTGCTCCGGCAGTATTCGGGCATTCGAGAGGTTTCGCTCGAGTCTTCTCTACTCTTTCACTTCATTCTCATTCCTCTTCTCAGCTCCGAGATGCGATGGCCAACACGTACGTTCTGCACGAGAGGAACGTACACGATGTAGAAGACTTCATCGTCTATCTCATCCAGATCCGTGAGCTGCTGACCATCCAATTCGAGCAGACCGAAGAAGCCATCCTCAAACGGGGACTCTGGTTCGACTTCTTTCTGCTTCTGATAAGACATAGCAGATTACATGTATCGGAGATTTTATTGTAAGAGGGTACAGTACCGTCCAACAACCAGGGGTGCAGGAACTTTCGGAACTTTCGGAAAGTTCCAAAATGTCCGATCAAATTGTGCGCTTCTGGGTAATCGCACGTCGATTTGGTTTGCATATTCGGATTCAGGCACTCGGGTTTTTATCAAAATTGAGCATAAAATGTCAAAAAAATTGCAAAATGAAAATATTGTGAATTCAGTAGTGTGTCAATGTGTAATCGTTTCAGTGCAATTTATGAAGGCAGTTGCACGAACAGAATTACTTTAAATTACAGTTGCAGATGCCATTTAGCATCCTTTTATCTTATCTAGTGACTTTTAATGTTACAAATAAAAAACTACGTCAAAAAAATCTTGCAAAAGAAAATTGAATAAATTAGTTTAAAAGAAGAATCGAACACCAGCCATTCCGCTCACACTCTTACAAGCATACCAATACTCCACGCAGCCATACAGCCAGTATCTACAAACAATTTTAGGAAGCATTTGACGTTGTTTTTAAGAGTCGTTAGAGTCCATGCCACAAAAATTCCATTCCTTCCGAAGTCATCCGCAGCAAAAGAATTACTGCGAGCGGTGCCCGAACCTGTGACAAACAAAATAGCAGGCTAACGCGAAAGCCACTGGGCCATACCAATCATATCAGCGCGCTCGAACAACCGAATCCTTGACAGTTGGTCAGCCACCTACTTCCCAGCTTCACGTTCTCTCTCTCTCTCACTGTTACTTCTTGAGTTGTTCTCTCTTTGCTTCGCTTTGAAAGATCCCCCAATTTGGGCTATCATTTTGACTCTACTTCCTTTTTTCATTGTCAAAACATTCGTCCCGTTTGGGATTCGAACTTGCGACGCTCAAAATAGCAAGCAAGGGTCGTACAGACCAGAGATGGAACAGCCCCGGCTGGGCCACAACCAAAATTCAAGTGCCCGAAATGGCATCTGCAACTGTAATTTAAAGTAATTCTGTTCGTGCAACTGCCTTCATAAATTGCACTGAAACGATTACACATTGACACATTACCGAATTCACAAGATTTTCATTTTTCATTTTTTTTTACATTTTATGCTCAATTTTGGTAAAACTCGAGTGCCTGAATCCGAATATGCAAACCAAATCGACGTGCGATTACCCAGAAGCGCACAATTTGATCGTACATTTTGGAACTTTCCGAAAGTTCCGAAGGTTCCTGCACCCCTGGTTGTTGGGCGGTACTGTATTTCTATTAGGCAGCAGTAATTGCATTCTCGGTTAAAACAGTTTAACCTTTCTAGGAAGCTGATGAATAATCGAATCTTCTTCCAACACCCCGACCTGATGAGACTTCTCTCCGTCCATGAGAATGTCATGTCTATCATGATGAACATTCTCACTGCACAGGCTGCAGCTGCGGAACACGATCAAGGAGAGGAAGGTTGGGAAGAAGACAGGGAGAGGGGGGGGGGAGTAGCTGAAAGAGGCTAGCACCTGCCGTCTCAGGAGACCCAGGGAAGACGCTGCGAGACTGCTCTGAGATGGTCGTGGCGTGTTCTCGATTCCTCTGTTACTTCTGTCGTTCCAGTCGCCACAATCAAAAGGTTCAGCCACAGTTAATTGAGTTTCATTTTGAGTAGATTGTAAAATGATTCAGGCAATGTTCGAGCATCTCTCCTTCTTGCTGGACAATGCAACGATGCTCCTGGCCAGACCATCGTTGAGGTCATTTTGTGTTCTCCTTTTTTCTGCCACCATTCCTGGGAGAACCCTATCCACTTCGTATTTGGGCACTGATTCGTTTCTTTCTTTCTTTTCTTGAATGTGGTTATTACATACTTATCTAATGAATGTTCTCGCAGGGGCTCAGTGCCATTGGATGTCGCGTATTCCTCCTTCATGGACAACAATGAATTGGCACTCGCGTTGAAGGAGGAAGAACTTGACAAAGTCGCCGTCTACCTCAGCAGATGCGGACTCCAGGTTTGGATAATGAGAAGAAAGATATCCACATGGATGAAACTTATCCCCGACAATGAGTCTACATTGCAGCCGAACTCCGAGCTGATCGCGAAGGGATATCCCGACATCGGATGGGACCCGGTTGAAGGAGAACGGTTGGCTCTTTCAGACTCTTTATTTTCTTAGGAAATCTTTTTCTTTTAGTTACATCGACTTCCTCCGCTTTTGCGTGTGGATCAACGGAGAGAACGTGGAAGAGAATGCGAACCTCGTCATTCGTCTCTTGATCAGACGTCCCGAATGCCTTGGAGTCGCTCTTAAGGGAGAAGGGCAGGGACTCTTCGAAGCATTTAAGGTTGCATATCTCGTTTACATTTCGCTCTCTTCCATGGTTTATAAATAGAACGAATGAGGCATTCTCATTATTTGAACATACATAGATATACATATGTATGTATGTAAGCACATACATACATGCATATGTATTTCAGAATATTTTGTGGTACTCGAAGTATCTATAAGATCTAGGATCTGTCCATAAATTTGAAAATTTGCAGGAGGCAATCGCTCTATCTGAAGATATCCGAACACTTGAAGAGTGTGGTGGACCTCCACGGGATATCCGTGCACTGAAGTCCACTCTTCTACACGAAAATCCAAGCTACCCATCACCCGATGCAGAAGGCTAGCTCCCTCTTCTTTTTTTTATATTTCTTCTAATGTTCAATTTAATAATCTATACAGCTTTCAATTGAATAGAGCTATTTTATTGTCAAGTAGCGACCAGTTTTAGGAGAAGACTACATCGACTTGGGAGCAGCGACCCTTGACTTCTACTCTTCACTGGTTGATCTGCTTGCGAAGTGTGCGCCAGATCCAATGGCCATTCAGGTTCGACATGGTTGCCTGTTAAGTTTTACATGAAAGTCTAATAGAATGAAATGAATATGAAATGACTTCGTTTTGTGTAGGCGGGCAAGGGAGACTCGCTTCGAGCTCGCGCGATCCTCCGTTCTCTCATCTCACTCGATGACCTCGGCCGCATCCTCAGCCTCCGCTTCACCATTCCTAATCTGGCGAATCAGACGAGCGACGGTGCGTGGTGGAGGAGATCATTAGAAATGGTAGCCAGTACTATATTCTGTGCTCACTTAGTGGAAGGAAGCTTTACATGCCTCAATGTTTAATTAGTTGTCGTCATAGGAAGTGCTTGCTTTGCCGTGCATCGCAGCCTTCGTTCCTTTGTTCCCCTTTTTTTGCTTGCCAGTTTTCATTTTGGCCTTTGCATGTCATGGAAATATTGCGCTTTATAGAGAAGAAAAATATGTTTGGCTTTTTCCCTGAGTTGATGATTTCAGCATTCGACGAAGTTTCGCTGTCAGGTTCGCACGCTCTCCCTTCGTTCTCCTTTCTTTGTTCGAGACAACTTGGCGATGTTCTGCACTGGAATGCTCTGAGTAACAAAACAACTAACAGAGCTTTTCTGCTGAAATTTAATTTTGAAAAAAAAACCACATTAAATGAAAGAGATAACTCGCAAAAATTAGATTCGCAAATTTTTAATCAAATATGACCTGAGAATGAGTGATTAACACCGGAGTAAAGAAGCAAAGACTCCTGTAACAGGCGGTGCAACCTTCACACCCTTCTCTCTACCCTTCCGAACTGCTGCTCCGACTTCTTTCTCCTTCGCCGCCCTTGCCTCGGAGATGCAGCAGCAGCATCAACAACTGCAGCAAGTGCAGCAGCAGCCTCGGCCGCAGACTCTGTTCCAGCCGTCCAATAACATCTCCAAGCCGTCCCCGCGAGTCGCGAAAATCCTCCAGCCGGCCGCGGCCAGCAACCGCAAGCAGCGCGCGGCTGTCTTCTCCGAGTCACGCGCCTTCTCTACCGACGCGGACCGCTCCACTCCAACCTCGGCTGCCAGTGGCCGCACCACCACTTCCATGAAGACTTCTATCAGCTCCCAGGAGTTTCCTTTGTCGGGGAAGAGAAAGATCTCCGCTGGAACCCGTTCGAAAGTTCCCGGTACTGCCAACCAAGCTGTCACCCTCCCGCGGTCGGCGACTGGCGTTTTGTCTGGACCACTAAAGAAGCGCGGCGGAGGCCAGCGGAGGCTGCAGCGGATGGCAAAAGTACAGGAGAGCAAGCGGAGAGAGAACGGTTTGCTGTGACTTATTCTTAACAATTTCTCATAATCAATGCTATAACTAACACACTCATTCTCTCTATGCTCTCTGATGTTCTCTGATTTCACTCGCACTCTCACGTCTATTTCAATGCTCTCTCGCTAACATGTCCTTACAAGGAAAGTGTCTTTTCTGTCTCTGTCCCACATAGAATCCGCTCACTGGTCCAAGTCAACACTTCATTTTCCTGAACATGTCCTATTAATTGCACCTTCAGACACGGGTCCCCTGCCCGGTCTCCTCCCTAATCACAAGCAGTCCGTTCTCCTCTTCTTCGACCGAGTCTACGGCATCGAATCTCAGGTCTCTTTGTTCTCTCTTTCTTTGATGATGAGTCTTGAAGTGTTGCAGGAAATGCTCTTCGAGCTTCTGGAGCAGAGCTTCTTGCCTGATCTTCGTGCAGCAACAATGATGGACTCGGTTAGAAGACGGCGTGTGGTCAATCGCAGAATTCTGAGAATAGTAAATCAAATTGTAAAAATTTAAAATTATCAAACTTACAGCCTCGCGCTCTCGAATCGGACACGGCACTTGCATTGAATCGGTTAGCTTCATTTTTGCACATACATACATATATGTATGTATTTAAAGACTTCTTTATCATTTTTACAATCGATTTAGATATCTCTGTAACGCGGTCCTTCCTCTGCTCACTGCACATGCTCATTTCTTCACGGATGCCGAGCACCATTCTGCCCTCCTCGATGCCACTCTCCACACGGCAAGTCTCCTTTCTATTCATGCCTTCAAATAGTCATTCAGGTCTACCGCATGAACCGTCTGAAGTCGCTGACGAAAAATCAACGGGAAGCTGTCTCCGACTTCCTCGTTGCCATCACTCATGAGTTGCCTCCGGGTCAGTGGAACGGCAAGCTCAATCTTTGACAAATGCGAAGCAATGATAACTTCCGAGTGAACAGACATATTGCTTTCAAGTCTTCCGACGTTTTGCGCGACGAATTGAGTTTACATGAACAAGAACATCATTGAAATGTATAAGAATGATCTTTAAGGAATGATGATCAAGTTGCTGAAGAAGGTAATCATCGACATTCAACACATGCACGAGAACGTTCTTGTTCCCCTAAGGGTAAATTCTTCTCCTTCTTGCGTAATTATATTTATCAGCTCTCGCTCTCTCTCGCTCTCTCTTTCTCTCTCGTTCTCTTTCTCTCAATCTCTCGTTTAGTTTGCATACTCCCCTTCTTTCTCTACATTCTCTTTTCAAAGTATCTCCTTATCTCTCTCGCTCTCTCTCTTTCTCTCTCGTTCTCTTTCTCTCAATCTCTCTTTTATTTTGCATACTCCCCTTCTTTCTCTACAGTCTCCTTTCCCAGTATCTACCTAACTCTCCTATTTAAACTTATAGAATTAGTTTAGATCATGACCCTGCATTACGAGCGATGTGGCAAATACTACGGAAGCGGCAATCTGTTCGGCGTCGCGACCGAGGTTTCTTTGCATTTCTAAAAGTAATGACTACAATCGTTAGAATGTGAGAATGATGAAGAGTGTGATGTTGATTGAGGTGGAGAAGCGTCTGTCGATGCTGCTCTTCTACGCGATCTTCGACTCCCTCGGCTCGAAACCCTACGATCCGGAACTTTTCGGAAAAGCGCTCCCATGTCTCACAGCCATCGGTATCCTTTTCCTTCCTTGGCTGCTTTCTCTCTTCTAATATTTGGAGAGAATCGATTTGCAGGATCTGCCATTTCGCCTGACTACAGCCTGACGACCAGTGGAGAAGACATTGCAAAGATTAAGGTCGTTTGGGGGCAATTACTAATCAAGATATTTAATGAGGAGGTTTTGAGAGTAAAATAACAATTTCAGGAGGGCTTGGAAGAGGGAGCTTGGGTGCCGAAGACAGTCGACATCTCGAAGGTCGAACTGACCAACGAGCTGGCATCGATGTGCGGAAAGTTCGCTGAACACTTCCACGACTCGTGGGCAGCGCGCAAGGTACATTTTACTTGTTTTTTGTGTCGTTTTTACAGGTTATTTCTAAAGGACATCATCATTGTAAGAGTAGTTCATAATAGAAAAGTAATGATTGCAGCTGGACAAGGGCTGGCAGCACGGGGAAATCTACTCTCGTGCAAATCTGACGCATCCTCGTCTCAAGCCATTCTCTCTGCTCAAGGACTTCGTGCGTTCTACCCTGACTTAGAGAAGAATATTCATTATCTTTCTCGTGCTTGCAGGAGAAGAACTTCTACAAGGAACGTTGTGCAGAGTGCATCCGCGCCCTGATTGCATGGAACTACAAGATTGAGATGTCTGATCGGTTAGCTCTCTTTCTATTGTTATGGAACGAACCTGATAAATACTCTTATAAGCATCACTATTATTGATATAAGATGGAAGCCATTTTGGTGATAAGAATGTGGATGATATGATATTCCCAGAGATGCGGCCGACCGCGCAGCCGCAGCCTTCACTTCCTCTGGCGGAAGCGTCGTTGACTTCTCGCCGAAGCCAGTCGACCTCAGCAGCATGACACTTGAAAAGGTATGCCATCGAACCCATCCGTTCATATCATTCATTTAGTCATCCTTTACTCTTTCGCATTTTACTTCAATTTCTCTATAAATCATAAAATGGATTTTGTTAAGGATATGACTTCTGCCGCCGAATCGATGGCCGAACATTCTCATCTGATTTGGGCGAAGAAGGTTCTTCTTATATGTATTTTCAAATCGATATGTGCGGTCTTGAGATGAGATAATAATCAGTCCTTTATTCCACCAGGTGCTGAACGACCTGGCGACCAAGGGTGGCAACATGCCGACGCCTCTCGTCCCTTGGGATCTTCTCACCGACTTTGAGCGACGCAAGGACAGATTCCGAGCTTCCGAGATCCTCAAGTTCTACCAATATCACGGATACATGATTTACAAGTGGGACATGTAGTCATTTCTCTTATCACATTTAGTCATTTCCTACAGAAATTGGTAATGTTCGTTTGTTTGATTTCAGCCGAAAAGACATGGAAATGACAACGACCAAGGGTGAAGTGGAGCGGTCGTCGGTAGAGAAGAGGTTTCAGTTTTTCAGTTGCTCGTCTGACTCTTCTTTTACTTCGTTTTTATTGTATTTCATTTCTCTTCTTTTCTATCCTTCTTTAGATTCGCGTACAACTTGCTGGAGAAGCTGATCCAATATTTGGAGCAGGCGTCTCTGAAGATGAAGAGCGTCAAGCCAAGCCAGGCACGATTCTGTTATTATATTTAGAAAGTCGCTCAAAAAATGTCGAAACTTTTGACCTTGAAACTTTTAAAGGAGAATTTCTTTTGATCACAATGTTCCTTACAGGAACTGACAAGACGAAATTCGTTCCGCAAGGAAGGACAAGACGTCAAGTTCTTCGAAAAGGTATTCTTCCTTATTTTCGAAGACCACGTTTTAATCGAAACTACAATTTCTGTCTTCCTAGCCTTTTTCTCATTTCAAACTCGCTTTCTTCTCTCCTGCAGGTGGTGCTGCCCCTGATGCTCGCGTACTTCAATGCTCACCGTTCGTACTTCCTGGAGGGCTCAAGCATGGTCACGACAGGGCAAGCATCCAATCGTGAGAAGGAGATGGTCGCAAAGTCAGAATATCATATTTTTAACAAAATTTCAGTCTTAAGTGATAATTAGTTAGAATGATAAAGAGCGAATAAATGGAACACGTCTTGTTTTCAGTCTCTTCTGCCGTCTTGCCGGTCTTCTGAGAATCAAGAATCGAGCTTTCGGCTCAGTCGCCAAAATCACCGTTCGTTGCCTGCAGGGTCTGACTCAGGCCATTGACATGAGGTTTGTCATGCCTTTTATTGATTGTCTATCCAGCTCTTCTAAAGGGAGTCATAGGGAAAAGAAATGATGTGACTGCCATTTTAAGGACTCTCGTCAAAGTCAACTCGGATATCGTCCGCACCTCCCTGCTCTCCTTCTTTAACAATTGCGCAGATGACTTGTACGCTGCCGTCAAGGAGCTCAAGGATGAAGGTAGGCTAATCTTGAATTTTTCTGAATTCTTTCCAATATTCGATAGATTCTTATACCGAGTTTTAAAATAGTATGAGCTAATGTGTGGATGTAAATTTTTAGGCCAGTACTCTCTTCTCCGCGGACAAAATCTGCGATCGTGGATTTCGCTGGAATTCGCTCACCAGATGATTATCCCCGTGCTGACCACGATGTTCACTCATCTCGCACGAAATCACTTTGGAACTGATCTTCTGCGTCCGTATTTATTTCTTCATCCTTTTTCTTTTGTCTAAATGTTTCTCTCTTAAGCTATAATTTGTGTGTGTTTCTTGCAGTGGATGACATCCAAGCCGCGTGCTACAAGATCCTGGACTCGCTGTACATGGTGACCGGCCTCAGCAGCACGGCGGCCCTTCGCAAGAGCATCGGCCTCGAAACTGACAAGTTCGTCTCTTTTTCGCACTTTATAGTCGTGACATGTGTGAAATAAGAATGCTTGCCTTTTGCAGACACCGTCCTGGCCTCGGCCAGTGCCTCTCCGCCTTTGCTCTTTGCTTCCCCGTTGCTTTCCTTGAAGCGGAGTACAATAAGAACAACAAATACTCCGTACTCGCCAAGAGTCAAGATCAATCGGTATGTTGGCAAAAATCTTTTTTTTTTGGCCTTGTTTGAATTATTTTCTAAACCTAACTATTTGCTAGGTCCAAGTTCAAGAGATGCTCAATAACCTCTCTGCACACATCCCTCAACTGGAAAAGTTGATGACTAACATTGAGGAGGTAACATTTTACAGAACCGTTCTCGGAAAAGTAATAATAAAGCTATTTATTATCATTTCTGTGCTTTAGACATCCAAGACGGGAATTCTGTACGTGGATTCTCCGAATATCTACGATGTGGACCTGCCCCTTCTCTGTTCGTACTTGACATACTGGTGGAATTGCGGAGAGGAGGGCAGCAAACGAGATACAAGGTAGCATCAGTGGCTGTTGGTAGTGATAAGAAGTGTTCCCTGCTTGAGTCTGCCGATCACTTCGGTCACCTCCGTGCACATCAACCGTGTCTTCTGTGCTCTTCTCACGATGATTCGCATCCACGTCGGGGTGGAGAATGCGCCGTGGCTCTGCAGAGTCAGCTGTCAGTCACTCCTTGCTGTGCCTTTACAATGAATTACACGTTGTTGTGTGCAGTCTTCGCCGTCTCCATCATCACAAACGTGACTTGTGACCCCGTGAAGGAGTACATGCTGCCGATTGCGGATAGAATTCGACGGCTGGCAGAGAAAGTTAGCGGCTGTCCAGACCGATTTATCTTCGACGACAATCTATCTTTTTTTTTCTGCTTCATCTGTTTTAAAAATGTCTTTCCTGCTTACTGTTCTAACCATAAGCTTAATTTCCTATTTTAATTAGACCTAATTGCGATGTTTATTGCGATGTTTTAATTTTCAAATTGTAGGCTGCAAAGGAAGAGGAACACTTGAGAACGCATCCCGATGATGCTGATGAGGGATCAGTCGCAGAGGTAAAGGATAATTCCTTTCCATCCTTTCTCCCCAATTAACCAGAAGTGTGAGTGATGTCTGCTGTCTAGGACAATGCCCAACTGGTGCGCGACTGCTACGCCTTCTTCCCCATTGTCATCAAGTACACGGATCTCCACCGAGCTCAGTGGCTCAAGACTCCCTCCTGGGAGACTGATCTGGTCTACGAGCACATTGCAGTCATCTTCCGCATCTGGAGTCAGAGTCAGCACTTCAAGGTTACCCATATTTTTTTTATTTAAAATATATATTTAAAACTGACTTGAATTTTCATGTACTTTAGATCATAGGTATTTACTTAAATTTATTTTTCTGAAGGCGAGCGTGATTACTATACAACATATCTAGTTCATTCACCAATTATAGCGCGAGGAGCTGAATTACATGGCGCAGTTCGAAGAGGACGCGATGATGTCAGGGGGAGGAGAAATGAAGACAGGCAAGGCAGCCATTGCAGAGAGGAAGAAGAAGCGAAGAGAGGGACAGGTTAGAGAACGAGCGAGAGAAGGAGAGAAAACGAGAGGAGAGGAAGAGATAAAGGCAGAAGGAGATATCCAGCAAAGCTTGACATCGATAGGTGAACGATAAGATTATCGGCAATTGTTCGGCGACGCGAACAAAGAAAGAGAGGAAGATCGTTAGTTCGATGTTGTGCTGATGTTGTCGTGAAGTCCAAAACTTCGGGGTTCAAATTATGTACATGAAAAAACAGTGATGTTATGGTGAAAATATTGTGAGCATTGCCTTCTTGAAGAGAAATAAAAGATTATCGTTTTAGATAAAGAAAGACAAGCACGCGAATAGCATCGTCATTGCCTGTCTCAAGAGACTTCTTCCTGTCGGGCTCAACGTCTTTGGCGGACGGTGAGTCGGAGCAGATTGAAGTAACGAGAAACAGAGAGAGAGAGAGAGGGAGAGAGAGATTGAAAGAAGAAAGAGAGATTTAGAAGAAAAAAGACGCTGAAATATTTAATTATTCACTGTCAGAGAGCTTGACATCGTACAACAAAGCAAGGAGAAGTTCCTGCAGCGAGAGAATGAAGACAAGATTCGTGAATTCATCAAGGGTCTTCTCGAGATTCCGGTTAAGGTAGGCCACTTTTTAACACCTTTTGTTTTAATGTGACTGCTGATTTTTATGGAAATAAGGGTTATTAATATGAAATGGAATCTTATATTTTATAGTGTTTCTTTAATGTTATTTACTCCGCAGTGTCATCTTCTGAAAACTCTTTCAGACGGATCCAACGGATAAGAACGCGTGGCAGCTTTCTCTCTACCGCAAGATTGGCAAATCGCAAATGCGTGGGAAAGACGAGATGACCCAGGTAACCATTTTATTGCTGTAATGCTACATATAATCTAAATGAAATGAAATAAATTTCAGGAGGCTGTTATCGAGAAGATCTTCAACATGGGCCAAGTTTCTGCCATTCTCCACACGGTATGGTCTCTCGCCAATTAATTGAATTCCTTATGCTGCGATATGCATTTGGATAGCAAAGTCGTGGTTCAGGACCGAATTGGCAATCTGTAGAGCCTTTCCATTATTTTAGAGGGAATGCGCCAAAGCCTCATGTTTTCATGTACTCACACCAAAAGAATCCGTGTTTGTCCGAGTGACTTGTGTTTTCCGAATGGAGTGCTTGAGTTGCTTAAGGAAAAATAGCTGTTCATTACGCCTTAATTTAAGCTTCAATAATGGGCCATTTACTAAGACGACGCTTTATTATCTAACTTAAAATCCAAAATTTATATAAACTTTCTACCACATAATTTGGTAAGATAACCATATTGACCCGGCGCGACTTTGTAGTGGAGTGGTGTCCTCGAACGTAGTTGTTTACGTACTTTATCAGTTTTCAAAGTCCTTGAGAATTCTTTGAGTGTTTCTCAGTCCAGAAATAGCTGTCTATAGTTCTGTTCGTCTCTGTTGGTCTTTGTGGTCCGTCATCACCTTTTAGATGACTCGAGTTCGCGATAATCGATGGATTCGTGGACGACGGGTTAGCAATCTAGAATTAATAGTTTACATATTTTATATCGATCAATCAACCATCTATTTTATATTTTTAAAATTTTTTAAACAAAGTAAGGCATCTCCGAATGGTTGATTGACAGAACATCCAGAGATTGCCCCAACTTAAAGCAGACACAGGCCACTAGAAAGACAAAGACTTCCATCCCTTTTCACTCTATCGTTTGGTTTAATTTAGTTTCGACATTTATAACTTTAAATTTTTTTATGTGATAAGGTGTGTCTTGTATCTGCTTCACGCACAAATGATCTCACCATCAATTTTACAAGTGCACTTTAACCTCCGGCAATTCCCAATGGGCTTTTGAGTATGGAAAGAGTGATAGAGTATTCTTTTGTTATTGTTGTCAGAACATCGGTGGTCTTTCAAGTGGGGTCCTGGCTGGCGAGAAGACTGAGACCATCGACCTCATCGTACGTGACAACTGAGATCCCTTCAGGACTCTGTGTCCGCACTCCCAAGCACTGATTCTCTCGTAGCTGTCCTTTAGTCTGAGCATGCGAGGAGCAGCTGAAGACTGATCTCCTTCTATTCAATATGTCGTCGTCCTAGACATTTATTTCTGTCCGAGAACTGCTAATACGCTCCTTCTCCCTTACTAATACGGGTTAGGAGGGTCTTGCTTGATGTCCTTCCTCTCTTCCAGTACTTCTCATCTACTCTATTTCTCATTTCTTCTCTTTCAATTCTAAATACACACGACTTACACCAAACCACACGCACCACCTGCACCGCACACACTGAATGCATTCGCATAGGTCTCCCGCTGTCTCTCTCCTCTCTTTCACTTTTGAGATGGACTGCCTAGCTTGGCCCGCAAGGCTATGGTAGTAAGAGTTCGGTGGAGCGCACCCTTTCAGGCAGAGCACCCGCAAGCCATGCTCGGCCAGGCCTGGCGCAAGGTGGTCTCGACGCAGCGGAAGAGAGCAGTCGTCGCCTGCTTCCGCATGGTTCCCCTCTACGGCATTCCAAGGTACGGTAGATCTGAGCAGCGAGAAAGAAACCAACGGGTTCCATTGTATTCATCGTTGTCATTGTAGAGTGTCTGAAGTGGATGACACATTTGTAATCCCATTGTAAATCCATATTTCATCTCATTCGTTGCCGCTGCATGTTAATCAATTAACTGTTGTAAATAATTGTACTACTCAATACTTATCCACAGAAAGTGCATCAATTTGGTAGCGAGACTAATGTATAATATCTTAACATCCTCCCCTCCCCCCAGAAAGCGAGGCTTAGGTTGCCTTCCCTGGTTACGGTATGGATAGAGAACGAGAAAGGCTTAGTGAGACGACGACTGCGTTGGAGGTAGCGTAGGCCATTTGAGTGGCGTGCCTTTTCTCTCCCAGGTTTGCGGCCGCCAAGAGAAGGAGGACAAGTGGAAGAAGGTGCTGACTCTGCAAAGGAAGCGCATGGCCATCTCTCTCATCACTGCCAGCCATCTCTACCGAGTTGACAAGTCAACACACTCTCTCTCTCTCTCCTTCCGCATTTCCTATTTTGGCAAAACGGGAATGGGTGTTCGGAATATATGTACATACATACATATGTAGTATGTATGTATGTACATATCTCATTTTTGACTTACTAAATCTACATCGATATATCATATTTGACTCGAAATTTACATACTAATTGAGAAATTTTGAATCCAGAAAATCGATTTGCCAAGATTTGCATTCGCTTCTACGTTCCATCCTGCCTCTTCCTCCTATCCTTCCGAAACTATTCTTTTCTGTCACTCTCCGATCATGGGTATTGCCTACCTATTCTTTCCTATCATACTGCATCTACTTTGTAGATTAATAGACCGTTCAATATTTGCAACCATATTAGTAATTGAGCCCACAAATGTTTCCCATTTTACAGAGTTCCTTTCATTTTCAATTTTCGCTAACATGCTTTTCATTTACTTTACCAACTTCCATTTCCTATCCTCTTTAGTCTCCTTAGCATGCTAAGGAAAAGGAGACGAAACCCCCACAGACCTTGCAGAATCTTTGTGGCTCTTTTCATGTCGCATTTACCAATTGCCACGCTTCCTTTTTTCCTGTCAAGTGTTTGTATTGTGTCCCTTTCCCATATCTATTACAACTGTTGGCCATCATAGAAGGGTTTTAGTTCAATAGTTTCATAATATTTAAATATTCCATCAATATGCCAGCTAGTTCGCTTTGGGAATCTGTTGGTGGGATTTCGGTGGGATGTCTTTAGTGCATTTAAAATTGCATGTATTTTTAGGCACAGAGGAATCAACTTCTTCCTGCCGGCATTCTCCGAGCAATGGCTTGAAGAGGAAGATGTCGGCCAGGACAAACTGATCTCCGACCTCTGCGTACGTCTCTCTCTATTTTTATTAGAGGTACATATTAGTATGCAAATGATATTTCAGTCGGGTCTGGAAGTCCAAGAGCAGGGAAGCATCCTGGAGATCAGCGAAGAAGGAGTGCTCATTGCCACCGAAGAGAAAGACGAGGAGAAGTTAGAACCCATCCTTTTTTGATAGCTTCTCAAAGTCTGTCAGGCAGAGTTCGTTGTGCGCGAGGAAATGATTATAAGTTTGAATCTTCCAGGACGCCGCCAGATCCTCTGAAGCAGCTGATTGATTGCTTCCAAAGAGCCGCCACCAGCGAAGAGAGCCAGGTTCCAGTTCTTCCAAATAGTTCTAATTTTTCTGAGCTTGTAATGTTTCTACTTTGTATATCTAGGCGAAGTCGATTGCGGAGGATGAGTTGTACATTCGCTTCGCGGATGTGATGGCCAAGTCAGTGCACATCGAAGAGGAAGATGACGAGGGCGGCGGGGGAGACGAAGTCGACCCTTCGGTCAGGCAATCCTTAGCATTATTCAGTTTATTCTTACATTTATTTAATAAACTTTATTATATCGAGAAAAACATATATTCAAATAATTTTCACTTCTGGTATTGTTTCATAATGTAAAAACATTAAAACGTTGAAATGTAACTCAGGAACAAGAGGAGGCGTCTCAGAAGTTGCGCGACGAGCAGGCAGTTCTAGCCGAAAGAGGTTTTTTTTATTATAATTTTTACACCTTAATCACCACATTAATATATTTAAGTATGCCACTTCCTTTCCAAGAATTTTTTGCTGTTGAGAATAGTTGTATTATTCAGGCGCCGCGATCATGTGTTGCCAGTACATCTCAGCGTCTAATGGAGAGCCGAACGAGATGGTTGCGCAGACCTTCCAACTCGGAATTCATCTTCTCTCTGGCGGTAACGTCGACATTCAAAAGGTCAACTTTTTACGATGGCAATTTATCCACTCAATACTTTGCTTTATTTTATTTGTTTGCCATTTTTTACCTTTAGATATTCTATTTATTTTCCTTTATATTTTTATTTTCCAGAAGCTGATCGAGTACCTACAATCGAAGAAGGATGTCCGCTTCTTCACTTCCATGGCCGGTCTCATGAACAAGTGCAGTGTGCTTAATCTCGAGATGTTTGAGCGGCAGATCAAGGTGAGAGAAGAAAGAGTGTGGATGAGAGAGAGAGAGAGAAGAGAGAGAAAGGGAGATGAGGCATGAAAAGTGTCCCGTTTCAGGCAGAAGGCCTCGGCATGGGAGCTGAGTTGGCTGCTGGGGACAACCAGAATCTGAACGACGCAGACTTCACTTGCTCCCTCTTCCGCTTTCTCCAGCTCACTTGCGAAGGACACAACCTCGGTTTGACTCTTTCATTCTCTTTTCTCTCTCATTCTCCTTTATCCTTCTTTCCCCGCGTTATTCTTTTAGACTCTCTCGCGATTAAATTTTATGTCTTTTCAGAGTTCCAAAACTACCTGCGAACTCAGCCTGGACACACGACTTCCGTAAATCTGATCAACTGCACAGTCGATTATCTTCTCAGGCTGCAAGAGTCTGTCATGGACTTCTATTGGCACTATTCGAGCAAGGTTAGCATTCTAACTTTCTCTACGGGTTATCTGTCTCTTTTCATTCTTCTGACATCAAAGGAAGAAGCAATGCTTTGTAGGAAGTGATCGATGAAGGAGGAAAGGAATACTTCCTCCGTGCAATCCAAGTCTGCTCGCAAGTATTCAACACACTCACTGAAAGCATCCAGGTTAGGATTCTCAAGTTTCGTGCGAGACAAGAAGCTGCTAATTATGTTTAGTGTAATATGCTCAGGGTATCTAAGTCGTAACTATTTACAGGGCCCCTGCGTTGGCAACCAAATGACCCTCGCGAACTCTCGTCTCTGGGATGCCATCAACGGCTTCTTCTTCCTCTTCGCCCACATGATGGAGAAGCTTTACAAGTTTGTCCTCTTTTGAAATTCCTTTGATCTCTTTATCCTTCTTTACTTTTAAAGGTATTTACCTCAGGAACTCAACACAACTCGAGCTTCTTCGTGAATTCCTAAATCTGCAAAAGGACATGATTGTTCTGATGCTCTCCATGCTTGAAGGTATTTCTTCTTCTTTTAGCTTCTTCAGTAACTTTGATCAGAAAAATAGCTGATTCTTATTGATTGCAGGCAACGTCTTGAATGGATCGATTGGTAAGCAAATGGTCGACGCCCTCGTTGAGTCGCAGACTTCCGTGGAGAAGATCCTCAAGTTCTCCGACATGTTCTTGCGCCTCAAGGATCTCACGACGTCGCAAGCCTTCCAGGTACAGAATTCGCTCTGCTTTGGGCGCTCTTCAATGGCCTTCCCACCAAATCCATGCCCTTTTCAGGACTTTGACACGAACCAAGACGGTTGGATCTCTCCGAAGGAGTTCCAGCGAGCCATGGAGAGTCAGAAGATGTACAATGTGTAAGTTACTTTGTTTTATTATTATTTTGTATCGTTGAACAAGAAGGATGTCCTTTCAGGGAAGAGATCACCTATCTGATGATGTGCACGGACGTGAACAACGACGGCAAAGTGGACTACATGGAGTTCACGGAGCGATTCCACAACCCGGCCAGGGACATCGGATTCAATCTCGCCGTGCTGCTCACGAATCTCAAGGAGCACATCACGAATGACCCGAGACTCGAGAAGATCATCGAGAAGGCCAACACTCTCCTCGAGTACTTCGACAAGTTCCTCGGCAGAATCGAGATCATGGGCAGCAGCAAGCGGGTCGAGAAGATCTACTTCGAGATTCAGGTATCATTGTTTTGTCTCCTTCTGTCTCCTCTCTCTCTCTCTCTCTCTCTCACTCTCTCTCTTTCTCGATAGCCCATTAAGGATTCAGTCTCTCTCTCTGCCACATTTCGCTCTTTTTATCTTTTCATCTCTAACTTTACAGGAATCCTGGCTTGAGCAATGGGGAAAGCAGCAGATTCGCGATTCCAAGAATCAATTCCTCTTCAACGTTCTTCAGGAAGATTCAGCGCTCAAGCTCGAGGCTTTCATCAATTTCTGCGAAGGTCACAAAATTCGCTTCTTTCAGAGATGAAACAGAAAGAGCATTTCAGACACGATTTTCGAAATGCAACACGCGGCTGAGATGTCCAGTGGAGATGCGGCCGATTCGAAGACAGAGAGGGCCATCAAACAGAGAGACTACTTTCTGCAGCAGACTTCCGCTGCCATGTCAGTCTCTCCCTTTCTCCCCCTTCTCTCTCACTCTTTCTTCTATTTCTATTACTCTCCTGTCTTCCTCACACATTCTGATCTATTCGAGGGGTCTCTCCGAGACGATCAAGACTGGCTACGATCTGAGTCGTTCTGCCGCGATTGCCTTGAAGCCGGAGAATGTGAGCAAGAGCTTCAAGTTTTACGGAGCTCGCTTCAGGTTTGTCGCTTTGATTTGATTGAGTGTGCTTCTACTTCATTAAGGGAAGTTCTGTGTCTTTAGAAGCGAGAAGATGTCACATACATACATATTTCTATTTTCTTTGACATTTGACATACTTTATTGATAAACCTTATCACTTCCTTGACAATTGCAGCCAAATGTCCTGGGGGCAGCTGCTGCTGGCGGGAGTGCATCTCGTTGCCTCCCTCGGCTACCAGATCGGCCTTCTTCTCCTCGCTCTCCTCACCACTCTCTTCCGATTCGCATACTTCTTGACTGCTGATGATGAAGAGGGCAAGCCAGTCGAGCAGCCTTCTCTTCCCACTGCTGAGTTAGTCTTATAGTTTATTCCTGCCTTTTAGAAAGGCAAGACGATCTATGTATGTATGTATATGATTAGTAATATATCTCTACGCAAGTTGTGGATGTTTGCTAAAGTAAGTAGAGAGAGGACGTATCAATGATTACAGACCGGCTAACCATCCGGCTCCTCCTCATTACGGTGCTCCTGTCATGCCTGAATACCACCGATCCAACGTTGATATGCCTTTTGGCATGAATAAGATGTCTGCCGAGGGAGAGCCAACGGTCACTGAAGAGGAAAGGATCGAGGAGGAGGTCGGTTTTTTTTTACATTTTCTCTGCGGAATGTGTAATATGACATAATTTTTTCAATATAAATTTGAATACTCTCTAGGTTCGTCAGAAGATGGCACGCGAGAATGAAGAAATGCGCAGCGAGGCATCCACCGACCAGATCCCCAACGGACACGCCCACACCCACGCGAAACTCCCAACTCCGCCTCCGACTAAGCCACCGAGGTTGCATTTGGAGAGAGTAAGGCATGAACTAGAGATGGATTAACGGAGTGATGGAAAAGGAGAACTGTGAAGGGTGATATTGAGGAGAGTAACGTGTGGTGTGTTGAGTGTGTTCGAGTCGGCGCCAGCCTTCGCGGCAGCGGAGGCCGCGGCTGCCCAAGTGTCGGCGCAGGCCCCGCCCAGTGGCCCGGCTGTCTACGAGCCGAAGATCGCTGATAGCAACGCTGGCCACAGCAAGGGATCCATTCTGGTCTGTTCTTTGTGTTTTGGTATCTTCTCCTTGCATATTCTTACTTTATATTCAAAATCATTCCCTTTCTTTAAGAATCTGCTGGCTCGAAATTTCAAGCAAATCGAGTACTCCACTCTGATCTGCGCCTTCATCATCAACGTCATTCTTCTGACGCATCGCGTGGACATCCTCGACACAGAACAGACCGGTCCGATTTGCTTCTTTTTAATTAGTTTTATTTACTTATAAGCTCTTATCCAGTGCCCGAGGGCTCAGAAGATGCGGATGACGATGCAGAAGTCATCTACATGGCCTCCTTCGAGTGGGGATTCATCAACATCTCTGGCTACTTCTTCTCTTGCGTGAGCTTTTAAACTTTTAAACTAAACTTTTAAATCACTCATTTCCAATCGTTTTCTTAATTTGAATGTTTGCAGGCGCTCAAATTCTTCTCAGTCATGCATTTGTGTGCTTCGTTCGCGTTGCTCGTCTCATTCTACCAGCTTAAGGTTCGTGCATCCCTATTCTAACACTAACTTTCTTTTTTTTCATGCCACCTACATAGTTCTCGACAAAGTTTGAATATTCACTATAAAGTTGTTCAATTCTATTCAGATCCCGCTTATCACCTTCAAACGAGAGAAGGAAGTTGCTCGAAAGCTAATGTTTGATGGGTGCTGGATTGACGAAGACGAGGAGATTGACTACGAAGGAATGCTCTTCTGGTTCGTTCTTCTTCTCACTGCCTTATCAATTAGAATATCTTCTTGATTAGGTACATTGACCGCATGGTCATCTCTGCCAAGTCTTTCCCCATGAAGTACTGGGACAAGTTTGTTCGGCGAAAGACCAAGCAGAAGTACAAGGTTAGATATTTTACGTTGGCTTCGTTTTGTTTTCTCGGTTTGTTTTCGAGGACCAATTCTCTAGAATGTTTACGTTCACGATTCCTTCAGGACCAGTACGACGATGAAACACTGAAGGCGATTCTCGGTGAAGAGCGCGCGGCAGGCGACACTTCCTTCGACTATCGGTAGTGTAAAGAAAAATTCAAAATAAATCAAATAAAAATTATGCCGTTTGAACGCTTTGAGGTACGCGTGCTGGCTGTGGTGCGGAGTGATCATCACCAATGGCCAGTTCATCTACCGAGTCGGATATCTTCTCTGCTCCGCTCTCGGCGTGTGAGGATTATTTTCTTCCTTATTGTTTTTTCTGTAATCGTTTTTGTCGATTAACCCCATGCGTTGCCAGATTCGTGTCTCCATTCTTCTACGCCGTCCACCTCATCGACGTCGTTCTCTCCTTCCCTATGCTCAAGGCCATTCTTCAGTCCGTCACTCACAACCTCAAGCAGGCATGAAATATTCCCATCTTTCATTCATATCCTTCGATAACAAATATGTATATTTATTAATATATATAGGATGATTGTAGAGCATATATAAATAAGAAAACTTGATTGTTTCAGCTGATCTTGACAATCATGATGACTCTGGTGGTGATGTATCTCTACACTGTCATCGGCTTCAACTTCTTCCGCAAGTTTTACGTCCAAGAAGGAGAAGACGGAGAGGAGCCAGACAGGAAGTGCCACTCCATGTTCAATGTTAGAACTCTTTTTTTCCGCTCCGTCTCGCTGTCTCTTTCTCCTTCTGTCCATCTCTCTTTGTCTCCATCTCTCTTTCTCTCTCCCTCTCCAGTGTTTCATCTACCACTTCTACGCGGGAGTGCGAGCTGGAGGTGGTATTGGAGATGAGTTGGAGTCCCCGTACGGTGACGTGAATCAGTACTCTCGTATGCTGTATGACATCTCCTTCTTCTTCTTTGTCATCGTCATCCTCCTCGCCATCATGCAAGGTCTGCGTGCGTTTTGAAGGAAAAGATATTTAAATATAACTTTTTTTTTAGGACGTTTTCTCCCTAACCTAGTAAGATTTACTTTAAATAGTGAAGTATCTTTCGGCATCTTGCCCTCCGCTAATCTGTTTGGCACGAAATCCATTCTCTGTTAGAGGTCGCACTCTCTCGTTTCTCTTTTAGCCATTGCACTTGGGCGTCCTCCGCCGCGCAGTTAGTCGTGCACTTCTGAGAGACGCCTTTTAGTGCACGTCGATTGACCGCGTTCATCCTCTCTTTCTCTCTCTTCTTTCGCTGTCTCTTTTCCTAACTCTCTTAATTTCCGCCCCAAGATCTCACTTTCTGCGCTTTCTCTCCGACTCTGCTGTTCTATCCCTCTTCTGGGCACCATGATGGAATAAAGGAGTAACAGATAGAAATGAAAGGGTGCAAAGTATGCTTGCTATGAGATCATTCTGAAATTGGCATCTTGCCAGGTTTGATCATCGACGCGTTCGGCGAGTTACGTGACCAGCAAGAGTCGGCGACGGAGAAGCTGGAGTCTTCGTGCTTCATCTGCGACATCAACAAGGAGACCTTCGACCGAATCCCCCGCGGCTTCGAGATCCACGTCACCAAGGAGCACAACTTCGCCTCTTATTTGTATGTCTGCCCTTTTAATCCCTCTTTATTATAATATATATTTTGCGAATTTGTGATATCCCAAGCATTGCATTTTCTCACACAATCACAGGTTCTTCCTTCAACACCTCGTGAACAAGGACCAGACGGAGTACACAGGTCAGGAGACCTACGTGAGAGAGAAGTACGACAACCGAGACTGGGAGTTCTTCCCCGTCGGCGAGTGCTTCGTGAAGCAGTACGAAGACCAGCTGCTGCAGTCTTAGTCTCCCTCCTCCGAGTACTCAGTCTTCTTCTAGAACATTCTTCCATCTCGTTAATATTAATTTGACGCTTCCTGTGGCATCTGAAGCTTGATGGCTTATATTATTGTTCAGCTAGACTTAGCTAAATATGAGCTGTATTCCATTTCTTCCGTCAGAGTATTTGTCATCCTTTCCCTCTCCTCTCCTTGATATCTCATCTCCAGAGTGTGCCTCGACCAATTCAGATTTGCTCACTGCTCGCTCCTTGTCTTTGCTCTTTCTGCCTCCGCTCAGAAAAGGCAAAGACCGGGTTAGCTTCTCCATTTCCCCTGTAGTTCTAGTTGAGTTCTTTTGCTTACAACTTCCCATTTAGGCAGAGTCAGATTATTTTGCTGTCGTTTATTTGTTGTGTTCCTTTTGCTCAGCCTACTTCTGGACCAGTTTGAGTAGCTGAAAAGAGTAATTGGGTACTGCTTATTGATTGATATACAAAGTGATGAGAGTGATAACCTTAGTAGGCTTGACAATTCTATTTATCAACGAGCCGGGAAGCAACGATCAACAGAGTGGAATCGCCGTGATTTCTACGGAAGTGTTCATCGTATTCCAATCTATTGATGTTCTTTTCCTACCGTCTTCCGCTGTGTTTGAAGTGTGCCTTAACCCTCTCTCCAATTACGGTTCGCTCCTTGTATCCATTGGTTCAGAATCAGATTCTCCTTTCTTTCTACTTTTAACACCGTTAATAAAGTATACTGAGTAGTTGAATGGTTTGTCACGTATAAAAGTTGCGAGAAAAGAGAATAGTGTCATTTTTATAAGTGAACACTATCAGTTTTCACAAAAGATCTACACAAGATGATATTTCTAAATATATTAATGGCATTCCAAATATATACAGGCAGGTGTTCAACTCACTCGAAATCCCTTGTAATCAAGCCATCTCCTCCAAAACATCGTTGAAGGCTAATGGTAAACTTTCAGCTGAGTGCAGTTCAGCGAGTGTCGCAGGCGTCGTCATCTTTCGGAAGGAAGCGTCGTGCTTTCTGTTTCTCCTTCTCTTTGACTTCTTCGCCCTTCGGGTTGTCTCCAGGGAAGTTTCTGTGGAAGTCACGACTGGAGTTATCTCTGAAGGTACCGTCGAAGTGCTAGATGAAGTAGAAGACGAGGAGGAAGAGATGGCTACTGCCGTTGTTGGAGACGATGAAGTCGGCAGAGTGGCATTCGGAGGAGGAGAAGCAGACGTTGGAGAGTCAGAAGAACTAGCAACTGCAACTGTCGATGTAGATGGCGATGTCGGGCTGTCTGCTGTTGTATTCATGAAAATTGCGGATGAAATCGAAGGTGGGGATGGCGTGAGACCTTCCGACATTTGCAGCAACACGGAAAGAGTCTCCTGCTAAATTGATATAAAATTATGCAACTATGCAAAATTAATTAAAGCGAGAATTGAGCGCAAACTGTGCAGAGACAAAATGAAAGCGAAGGGGCCAAACTGACGTCCAGTTCGGGCAGCTTCTCCTTCTTGTGCTTGGACAGGCCCCTCAAATGGCGCGCTTGTTTCCTGCAAGCAATGCTTTGTTCTAAAATTAGTGCAATAATAGCCAAAATCTACGACTCTATGTACTTGCGTGAAAAACTTCGAGTCAGAAGTAATCGTAAATTTAACCTGAATCTGAAGTGCTCCTTGCGCTTGCCGAGTGTCTTCGCAATCTCTTGGCGGCGTACATCTTGCCTGATGATGTTTGCTAAAAAAAAAAGATTGGTAGCAAAGCTCATAAATTAAACAGACTATTTTATTAACATCATATGTGAAATATTATTAAACCAACCGATTGGATCGTAAATTTCCTTGCGTGCCTGGAGTCCCCACATGAAGTCGTTGTGGTTGAAACCGTTCAGCTTTCTACAAGGTATCTCGTTATTAATTACATTTGTACATACAGAGCCACAAACAGAACTGACGTTGCGAATTTGAGCACATTTTTGTTGAGGAAGCGCAGGAAGAAGGACTCAACGTCCTCGGCTGCGGCGAGCCAGTCGGAATCGGAGTAGAAGAGGTAGGTGGGGGAGGAGACTCGCGAGATGTCGTATTCTGGTGGGATCGGCTGGAAAATGCCAGCTAGTTCGTTTTACTAATGGATATTTGATTTTATTTTCCAGTTTGAGGCAAAAAATAGATGAACTAACCGCTCCGTACTTCTTGAGGTTCTGCCCGTGACCCAGATCATATGGAGACATTCGTTTGTAGTGCACCATCTGCAAGCAGTTTTATTGAAGGTTGAAGTCGTCGGAATCCTTCGTCATGCTATCTTAGAATTGGTAGAAAAGAAATGACTTGAGCGTAGTGGACAATTGTGCGCATCGAAGTGCCCGCCGGGTTGTGTGCGAGGTAGATCGGAATGCGAGTCTTAGAAAATGACATATTTTAACGAAAAAAAGAAGCTAACATACATATGTACTTATTCAAGTATACAAATAACAACTTACATGGTTGAACTGTCGACTGTCCGGCCCGGAGACCATGAAGATGAGATTGGTGCAGAGTTTGCTGGAGATCTCTGCATCGCAGACGAGATCGGCCAGGACGCGAGTGAGCAGATTGTTAGGCAGGAATTGACTGTCGCCGAAAAGAGTCATTAGCGCCTGAACGGATCCTCATTTATTTATTCCCAATAAAGATGTTTATTTATGTCCTTTGACTCTTTTCCCATGCACACCTTGAACTGGTCGTACATCTTGCCGAGATAGTGGAAGAGCCCTTGGACGTGTCCGAGCCGGCCGATCGGTGCAAGAGCGAAATTCTTTCGTATCTGAAGATTCTCCGGCGTTTGTCAAATGGACTTACTAGGAATGATAAGAATATAACCTTGGATGCGAAGGAGGGATCCGTTGCCTGCCTCGCAAACATCATCAGATTTCCCTGCAAGTATCTCTTGCTAAACAGTCAACGAAAGGTGGAAAGAGAGCCACCTGAGAGTGGCCGATAAAGTAGAGATAGGGCTGTTTGGTGAAGAGGAGGATGCCATCCACTACGGCTGGCAGATCATACATCGCCATCTCTTCCCAGCTGAAACACATATCTCTCTCTCTTTCTCTCTTTCTCTCTCTCTCTCTATCCCTCGTTCATTCTCTATCTCAGTCAGTTTCGCTTGCACTCCAATTTCACCTTCCTCTATAAGAAATGCAAGTACTACTGAACCGACCTGAACTTCCAGTAATCCTCGCTGTCTGAGTCCATACTCGCGTGCTTCTGCGAGTAGATGTTCCCACGCGAGTTGCCCATCCAAACATCGAAGCCAGCATCCGCGAAGATGAAGCCTAAATATGCATACATTTATTTTAATGGACTAGAGAAAATGTTCAGTAAAGCACTAGGATTGCACTGATAATGAATGATCTGCTACAGAGCAGAATGATCTACCAAATGGGAGGGGCAGACCTGCTGACTGCGCTGGAAGATTGAGCACCCACATGCTGCTGCTGCAGAGAAGTCCGTGCTGCAGAAACACGACCGGCCTCGTCTCATTCTTTCTCTCAGGCGACTCTGCAAATATTCCTTGAATATTTTCTATCTATTTTCGTTTCAATAATTTGTAACTCCCTAGATTGCGTAATTTCTCGAACTGAAATTAAAAGAATTGAAACCGTTTCTTCCATGCGGGATGCGATGAACAGTGAGGATGTAGTCGTCTTCAGTCATGACCTTGTGCTCCTCCACCGGGTAGCCGTAATGGCGGATGATCTCAGGCTGAATTGCTTGTTGTTGTTTTTTTTTACATTTACTGAATTCGCCCCATTCGAAGAGAGCATTATTAGTGTGCATACAACAGTCATGAGTGATTCTTGGTCGACAGAAAGAAGCGGAGCCTCTTCCATTTGGCAGTAGACAATCTCGGAGAGGAAGAGGAAGACGAAGAAGGACACGAAAGCATCGCGGCGCAGCTGCCGCATGCTAACTCAAACATTTCTGTTACAGTACACAAATATTATCTAAAGTGAAAGATTCCAAAGGGTTGTCTGAGCAGAGAAAGCGGCGGCTGCTGGCCAAAGCAAAGAAAAAGTGTCACGATCTCGTTACGGCTTTCACTTTTACGTTTAGACCGAATTTCATTTTGAAATTCAGAGCAGCAGGCAACTCCTCTCCCTTTCGCTCTCATTTAGCGTAGCCAGGTAAGGGAGAAGAGAAGGTGAGAGAGTGCTTTTAACTCACTCTCTTCACTTCTTCTTCCGCTCTCTTTCCCCCGCCCACTCTCTCACTCGCGCTCTCTCTCCCTTTCTTCACTGTCTCATCTCTCACTCTCTTCATTCCACTTTCTCTGCTCTCGAATCGAAAAGGGGTCAGGATGTGTGTGGGTGAGAATGACAGGAAATATACACTTCTCGCTATCTTGTCTATTCAAATTAATGACCGGATCGAAATAGTTCATTGAATCATTACAAAGTAGAAATGGATGTATGCGGATGGCGGATTCTTCACGACCACCCAAGAAGAAAGTGAAGAAGAAACCTGTGATTGAGTCAAGCGCAACGGATAAATGTAGATTTCCCACGCACACTTCTGGCTCCCTTTTCACTTCAGGATAAAATGCATTCCACTTGTCTCTTCATCGAATACTCTCCCTTTTCTTTCTCACTCCATCTCTCCCTCTATCTCTCTTTCTCTCTATCTCTCTCTCTCTCTCTCTCTGTGTATTAATAACAATCTCTGTTAATATCTCGTTCTCTATAAATATCTCTCTCTCTCCCTTTCTCTATCAATGTCACTGTCTCTTTACCTATATCGCGAATTCTTGTCTATGTGATTATAACTGATAAAGTGTGATTTTCCTGAAAGAGTAAAGGCGTGAAGCGGAGAAAAGGAGATGCATGCCGAACGGAAGGAACCAGTTCAGGCCCTAAGTTGTTCTATTCTCAGCGCTCTTTTTCTCTATTGGATTTACTTTCTTACTTTCGTCTCATCCATTCCATGTCCTTCTCCTCTTCGTTCGTCTCTCTCAATCATAAGTCTGGAACAGAAATGGAAAGGAACTGACCATGACCTTCCCTTTTTCTTTGTTTAATGCGTTCCGGAAGCGTAGTAAAGCACCCAGTTTACGCAACTTCAATGTAGTCTATCACCGAATTGCTGGTAATGGGATTGTTTTTACATCACCAAATAAATTGATACAATTTCAGTGCGTATTCAATAACCAGATACCAATTAATCAATAATTGATTGCGTTAGATGATAATAAATTGTTCAATTTCTTTCGTATGTACCTTGTTAATTTCTTTGAAAGTTACAGTTTTCCATCCGGTTTACAACTATCTTTATTTGGTATAAATAATTAAAATATATTCCATGTAAATGATTAAAACTATACCAATTCGTTTAGGTATTGCAACTTAACTTATTTTTTTTAAATACAAATGAGCTATAAATAAATGTTTTATTTATGTTGTTATCTATACAAATTTGTAACAATAATAATTGGGATCGTGTTCATCATATGAGTCCTTAAAATACTTTTCCGACCAGTCGAGGTGACTCCAAAACGCTCACAACGAGCATCCTTTCTCGCCGGAACACTTGATAAGAAGGATGATAACCCGGCTACTGATTGTAAACCCGCGCTAATCTCTTCTGTCTGACTTTCTTCCCATTCTGTTCACAACTGTGTTCCACTGTACTCAAGAGGTATTCAAATATTTATTGTATCGTCTTTATTTGTAGTATTTCGAGCACTTCTCACTCCATTCGACTGCTCGTCTGAAATAGTAAGGACCTTTTTGAGAAGAATTTTTTTTTGCTGGAATGAGCGTCAAAAAGAATACTATGATTGGCAGCTACGAAAATTTTTTATTACCTTCACGTGCTTCCACGGACTCTGCCACTTCAAGCATGGGAATCATTCGTTTCTCTTCTTCTTCTCTTCTCTCTTCGTTCACCTGCAAAGGCGTTTTTCAGACAAACATTTATAGCAAAAAAAAAAATATATTTATATATTACGCATAAAAATAACATGGTAGTACTATCGAACATTTTGTTGAGCGTTTGCGTGAGGAGTCCTTCGAGTCGTGGAAGCTCGTTTTCTCTTCGTTCCCCCGAAGAGATTCGCCAGCGGTCCCCCATCGAAGTCGGACATGTTTGCTACCATTTCCTTCCCCTGCATTTCTCAAGTTTACTTGCAAACCTTTATATTTGACTTATTCTGCAAGGCTAGCTAAATAGACTGACTGTGGTGTCAGTTTGGAGAAGAGCAAGGGCAGCCGAAATGAAAGAGAGCACGCAAATGAGAACCAGCGGCGCATCGGGGCTCATTCCTTTCTGCTCAGGAGATTGTCATATCATTATTTGATGTAAGTATGAATAAATTAAATTAGTAAATTAAGAGGTGGAACAGGTCGTATTCTCTCCAATTGCTTTTTGAAAAGAATCAACATTTGAAACTTTTTTTATAACGAGCTGACAAGAAGCTGAAGATATGGAGATGCAACCGAGCCAAGGTCCCCGACGAACCAGATACAACCACAGAATGTATTCCTGCAGCAATATTCATATATATAAAAACTTTAAACTGTGGCATCCATACAAATGCGTGCGCAGTTATCGAAAGAATATACATAAGGTTATAACTACGATTACTATTGAATCCTGACCGAATCGTTGTAGGAGCCATTTCAGAGAGGGAAAGAGGCATCGATGCCCACGCGATGGAATTGAACATCTTTGCCATCAAAGGAAAGATCATTGTCCAGCTCGCTTTGCCTAATGAAACGGAAGTGTAGAGGGCAAGGAAGAAATGAATCGAGAGAGAAAGATAAGAAAGATTGCCTGGATGGCTAACTTGGAATGTAAATGGCCGCAAGAATGCACGAGCCAGTGAGGGTGAGCATTGAAGTCGTCACTACTTTCCTCCTCATTGAGCGCTGTCAATAAGTTACTAATAGAAAAGTCACATGGGTTAGTGAGCATCTTTATAGTAAAAGAGATAGAGGGGAAAGAAAAGAGAATAACCAAGAAGAAGTAAGTAGCAATGCCGGCGGGGATCTCAATGAGTCCAGAGAGGAAGAAGCCTGTCATCTTATCCTCTGAGAGGTCAGTCGAGAAGAGAGAAAGGGCCCAGTACGTTAGATTCATGTCAATGCTGCAAGCAATCAAGATATTTATATTCATCAACTCAATTTTTAAGAACGATTAAAATAAAATAAAAATAATTTTTTAAATGATATTTGACTAACGCAACGATGCAGCCAATCACAAATTGAAGCAAGAGCCAAGGATTCCTTAACATTTCATCGATTATTCCTTAAAGGAAGTATCCGACGAAAAAATAACTTCTTCTTTTATATTCCCATATGATCAAGTCTGGCCTAAAAGATCGATTAGAGGTGATCCCGCTTTACGAAAGTCTGTATTTAGCCAGAAATTTGCATTTGTTTTTTGGAATACGGTAGAAAACGTCTCTGTCGATGAATACGGTGTATGCTCAAATCCAAGCAAGGAGTGCCAATGGGTGGGAAGAAGCGGCAGTCTCTGCCTGTCTTGCCCACTTAGCACCCCATTTTCACCAAGGGATGAGAGATACAGACGTTAGAGAAAAACGAGACAATGAAAGAAGTCGAGAGAGGTTAGATACACATACGTTTCACATTTGAAATTTTGTAGCGGGCGCTCAAAAAAGGCTCATCCAGTTGGGAGTTTAGCACAGTTTGAAACGTAATTTTATTAGATACGGTATTCTTTCGTCGGATACTTCCTTTAACAAAAACTACTTGGGATAAACTCAAACAATGAGTAGTAGAAGAAGAAAACCTGATTGCCTTGAGGAGCGAGGTGCTCTGCAGCTCCTTTGGCCGTTCCACTCTGCAATCCCGGAAGGGAACACTGGGAGGGCCATTCATGCGAGTGGCCGAGCGGATGTATCTTAATTCTTTATTCTACCTTCTGTTTATTTATTTATTTCCTTATGCCTCAAATAATGGCACAAAAGGTGGAAAGAAAAGAAACCTGTGCACTCCGTCCTCTCTGCCCGTCTGCAGCATCCAGTACAGAGACTCCGGCAGAAACCTTGGCTAACTTCAAGTCTTCACTGTTTTATTAATTAAAATTAAAGAAAATAAATTTCTTATTTTTAAATATATTTGATACGAAACTTTAGATTTCCTCCTTTTTTATTGACGCTCTAACCAAATGTATGGAATGGTGAGGAGAGCAGGAGCGGACACGCAGACGTAAACCCAACGCCAGTTGACGAAGAGGAGTCGAGCCCCGCCGGCCAAGAAGTACCCGGCCACCCAGAAGAACGCGCCTACCTACAGGTACATTTCCGCATCATTATTGTTTTTTTTAGTTTCAAAAAGGAAGAAATCAAAACTGATTTCTCAATCTCATCAAAGAGTGGTTGAGAAGGGAACAGCTCACCACTCCGATGAAGTCTCGGAATTCTCTTGCAACCGCTTCTGTGTACATGATTGCAGCGACGCCTCCATTTCCCTGCATTGATAAAGAGGAAGTATAATCTAAAATCGTCGTTCTAACTAATAGAATTCAGATGATCAATATTTCTGTTGTTTCAGCGACTGACTCCTGCTCCGAAGCCAGCCACTGCACGCAAGACAAGGAAGAAGTAGTAGTTGGGGGAGAAGGCCACGACTAGGTTGGCGGCAGTCAGCAGCCAGAGAGTCAGCAGGAAGGTACGACGGCGGCCGGCCCGATCCGACAGAGTCGACATCACAAGAGAAGCCATCGTGCCTGGACGGGCAGGGAGAGTCTTCCAGAACATTCTCTCTCACTCTCACAACTATTTTTCCCCTTCTGACTTGCTTGGTTTACTTCTATGTAAATTCTAAGTCAAAGATTACACAGAAATGATGACTTGTATTCCTAAAGACTGCGTCTGACCTGCCAGATAAATAGAAGAGCCGTGCTCAAGCATGGAGCTTTCCTCGCAAACTAGATTGAACTGCAACAATATTCCTTTATGCCAGTGCAAAGTCATCAAGATGCCCACCTCCTTCGCAATGGTGTCTATTGATCCGCCCTTGTATTCGAAATAAGTCAGCGACCCTAAATATAGCGCAGTTCTTTCATAAACTATATTTGACGAGAATCACCAAATATCCCGTTTGGCGGTGAAACTTGCCCAGTAGAGAGACGCAAGAATGATTGCTGCCTGTCCTTACATCTTGTACTGTGCAGCGATCAAGAACCGTGTAATTCTACAAGGAGACTTCCGTAAACTATTTGGAAAAGGATGTAGTGAATAGTCCTTTATTTGAAACATTCTATGTGACTGAAGATCTGTCTTAGTTTTGAACACTTCAAGGGAACCGAACCAGCGCGAGCTGGCTGTTGTTCCGAAGGTGGCAAGAGAAGTCGTCGGCCTCCTCTGCCACGAAGGGCATCACCATCATATTCGCTGCGTACAGCAAAGAGGGCGCGATCGCAAGCGTGAAGGAAACAAGCTAAAATCGGTATTTATTATTTTTTTTATTGATTAGACAGTAGCTCGTACTTTCACTCACAACAAGTTACCTTTGTTATGTAGTTCTTCACATTATGGTCACTGCGTACCGAATTAGATGTTAAGCACAGAGAGGAATGCTTATCAGGCTCTAGATTCCGTGTAAGAATAGGTAGAGAGTCTGAAGAGAGAACCTGGAAGCGTCCAAAAGTGCCATAAGCCTGAAGCAGCTTGTCCGGGTCGAGATGGAGTGGATTGAAGGAGAGGAGGCGAGGTCGCGGAGACTCTTCAGAAGATGGCTTCGCATCTCCGTTCATTCTCCACGCGCTATAAGGGAGAGATCATTTTCGCCATTTATTCATAAAAATGCAATAACAATGAAAAGGGTTTTCCTTTATAATCAAAATTACTTTTGAAGATTTAGAATTCAAGCAAAGAAGCAGTGTCCGCAGCTGGTCACTGCAGCCGCTCCATAGACTGTCTTATCATTCAGGCCTACATGATCGCTGCTGTTGGGGAGGGAAGCAGACGAGTAAGAGCAGAGAGAGAGAGAGAGAGAGAGAGAGAGAAAAAGGGAGAGAGAAAAATAGAGCGAGAGTGTGTGTGACGGAGAGAGAGTCAGAGATATAAGAGTGGTTGGCGATAAGGAAAAAAAAATATGAAGAGAGGAGGAAGCAAAGGTGAGATAAGCGGGGAGGTGTGGAGAGATCGGATGCATGCAACACATACATATCTATGTAGGTTCTGTACTCGCCAGACTATTTAAGGGGAGAGTAGAGGGGGGAGGATAGAGAGGAGAGAAGGTGTGGGTACTGGGGGAGAGGGTAAGTGGAGGGGCCAGGCAGCGGAGAGGCTTACATGGTCGGAAACGTGATAAGCCGGCCGAGCAAGCCGAGCTCAGTCTGCCAGTCGCCGTTGAGGGTGTCAAAATACATAGGGGATATTGAGCTTGCAAGCCAATTCTCAAAAACAAAATTACACCCGAATGTGTCCATAAATCAGATGAAGAATGCTTAAAGGATGGCGATCACCCAAAAATATTTAAGACAGGTTCGTCTGTCCTGTGATTCCTCACTCTCATTCTCGCGTGCTATTTCGCAGGTCGCACAAACCCGCTGCGTAAAAATAGCACACGAGAATGATAGTGCGAAGGGCAGTTTGAAAGATCACATAATTTTTCGGTGATCCTTTAAGGCAAAAAAGAATGCCCACCATAAGCTGCATACATACTATGTATCTAAGCATGCACATAGTACTTCAAACATACTTTACCCTTTTGCCATAGCCAGATTTCACTCTTCTGCCATGACACCGAATTAACCATTATCCCACTTCTGTCAGTCCGTTCCTCTATCCTTCTCCTCTCTGTCTCTAATGCGATTGGAAATGTTGTGCTCTCTCATAGTAGAATTGTATGACAGTCTATACAGAGCTGAGTTGCCGATGGCAGACCAGAACTAAAAAGGAATACAGGATCAAGAGGACAAGAAGTGTGTATCTTTATGCTGAATGTGTACTGATATATGCCCGCGAAGAAGAGAATGAAACTCTTCTGACAATTACTACCTTAACGGCAACATAAAAAATACAGCCATAACTTAATGGCTTGCATTCTGCTGTTCTTATGAGAAGTAATGTGTTTCTCCCAACTCCATGAAACATTACCATAAATTGAAAGCTTATTGCAGGCTCCCTAACGACACCTGCTATTTTATAGCCTTAAAAGGGTACAGTACTCTAGAACGAGCTGAAGATTTATTTCTCGATTCTGTACATTTATTCTGTGTCATGGCGATTATAAACCACATATGCTATTTTCCCTTCTTGCATGAGCAAACCCTTCTCTATCCTTCCTTCTCCAACTCGCTCTCTCTCACTCTCTCTCACTCTTTCCCCCTCTCTCTATCTCTCTCCTCTGCTTGCATTGGCATAGTGCTCTTTCCTTTTTTCTCTCTGAGTCTCTTACTTCCTCTTTCGTCATTCTTCTACCTTTTCCCAAGCGAATTACCTAGAATAAAGAGGTGCTTCGGAGGCAAATAAGGAGGAAAGTTCCCAGAGAGAGTAGTGCAGTAAATGCAGCACCATTGATATGCTCTCCTAATGGCTTGTGAGTATAAGTCCACCTTCATTCTCATTCCGCCCTTTTAGCTTCAGCAGATCTCTAGCATTAGACAGGCTTTTCATCAGCTGTTTACCATTGCATTCTCGCAAGAAGTCTTTCTTCTCTAATGTGCCAATGCTTTGCATTGCTACAGAACAAAAATATTATATGACTTCTGTTCGAATGATCTGGGTCACCTTCTCATTCATATGTCTGAATCTGACTAAACAACATTCAAATATAAGATAAAACTTTCTTGAATTGAGTCACGGAGTGGTGTTCTGGACATGCGATACCAACGAAAATAGAAATGCTTGGTAAGGCCACCGGAGTTGGAACGAGCATCTGTTGTCTCCCTCCGTTTCTGTTCCTTCCCCACATTCTCTCTCTATCCTCTCTCTCTCTCTCTTTCTCTCTCTCTCTTTGTCTGTCTCTCTCCTGTCGCTCTCTCAATCTCTCCATCTTTCTAAATCTCTTTGATGAATGTCAGGGTGGCCGAGTCATCTCCCCTCCATGGCAGTCCATTCACAACTCATCTCTCACCTTCCATCTTTGTCCATCTTCTTCTGCGAATGAAGGAGCTTCAACCCTGCACCATTTCCAAGCATCTCTTTTCTTCTTTCGCCATTTCAATTTGGACGAGCTGCCCTCTGAATCCCCCGACCCGTCTTCTCCTCCACTCCTTTTATCATTCCTTTTTATTCTCTCTCTCTCCTCTCTCCTCTTTTCTCTCTCTCTCTCTCAACTGTCATCCTTCATGTTATGGACCAGCTCATCACTCAGTCATTACTAAGAACAAGAAGATGCCAAAATATGGCCGACCTTTCGAGCTGGTCTGTTTACAAATTATTGAGAGGTTCTGTCGGCATTTCGTCTTGTCAGCTTTGGCTTCCAGGCAGCAGTATTCAATTCCTTCGCACATTTCTTTTATCATCTATCTCTTTCTCTATCTCTATCGCTCTCCTTCCGTGTCTCTGGCCATCTCTCTCTCTCTCTTTCTCTCTCTTTGGCTCCCTCTCCCCTCTTGCTCTCTCTCTCTCTTTCACTCTCTCTCTCTCTACTCTCGTTTACTGCCACTCTACCTCTCTCTCACGATTTCTTCTTAAATTCACCTGCCCGATGCTTTCGTCATTCATACGAATGCATCCGGAAATATTGTCGTAGTTGGAACAAGTGAATTTGTAACCATTTTGGATAGGCGGCTATGTTTATTTCGACCAGAATAAAGGATATTTTTAGAGTGATATTTACGAGATCAAATTGATGTCCTTTTTTAACTCTTGCGTGATCTTTGAAAGCCATCATTAATAGCAGGAGGATTTCATTTATTCCTCATTGAGAAAGCGCCGTGAGACTTGAGAGGAAGTTGGTCTTTCTGGCTCGGAGAGAAAGAGAGAGAAGGAGACGGGGAAGGGGAGTGGGAGTGATGCGGATAAATGACCAATGAGAGGATGAGAGTTGCTGACCACCGAGGTGTCTCTCCCTGGAATCCCCTGAGGGAGTGGGCAGCCTTCCCAGAAGAAGGCCGTCGGCTTGCGTGCCAAGTCATCTGCTTTTGATTTCCGAGAGCAGCCAGATGACTGCCTTGCTGGAGGGATCCAGGCAGAGCTCACTTCTTGCCAGCTGCCTTCTCTTTCCTCACTTATCATATCGTCTTCTCTATTTTCTCATTATCTCTCTTTCTCGCCCTTCCATTAAACTATGTAATCTTAAGTAACCATTCTCTCATCTATCTCTTCCCTCTTTGTTATATCTGAGACTATATCTCACATGGTCCGCGTTGAATACATTATACATAGATGCATATACATATACATACATATGTATATACACCTGGCTGGATTGAAGTTCTAAGTTGCCCGTCTTTTCTACCATTAGCAATTCATTTACTTCTTCCGCCAACCATGCATATGTGTACATTTTTTATGTATGCATATGTGTGCATTTGCATATGTGTGCATATTGACGCGCTAATTTGGCTATTCAAAGAGAAGAACGCTGGATAATGAGAAAGTCATGCGATTTGCAGATTGACTTTGTGTGGGCTTTTACTCAATTCGCTTCTCTTTCTCAAGCCCACGTTCTTATGGAGGTCTATGACATCAACATAGATGTACTTTCATTTGTACATTGCTGCCCTGCTGAACGACAATGGTCACTATGTACATACATTTTTAACAGGAAAAGTCGGAAAAAGAGTGAAAGTAAGGGACAGATGTTGGTATAGAGAGAGAAAGGTTAGACAGAGGTGGACAGACAGACGGAGAGAGAGAGAGAGAGAGAGAGAGAGAAGTACAAAATGTCGCACTTGTAAGCGTTGATTATATGACGTATTGATGCTGTGTTCCCTCGATGTGGAATGGAATGCTTCCGATATGCACAGAATGATGTCAAATCTTGAATTAATTCAGTCTCAAGTTGTCTCACTTTTCTCTCTCATTGTAGTCACATTTCTTTAAATAATTCTCCCTTCTTAAGAATCCCTCTTCAAGGACTCTGTGGGAATCAATCAATGTGATGCTTCATTCAGTTTCCGAATCACTGAAGAGACTAAAAAATATTCAGCAAGCGAGAGAGGGAGAAAGAGAGAGAGAGAGCGAGAGAGAAAGAGAGAGAGAGAGAGAGAGAGAGAGAGAGGGAGAGAAAGAGAGAGAGAGATAACGATGGAGAGGACGAGGGGAGATGAACAGCTAAATAATGATGAAAACCTCTGAGTTTATTCCAGTGGCGTTGAGAGAGAAACGGAGAAATGGAAAAGAAAGAGTGAAAAACAGAAGCGAAAGATCGAGAAGGCGTAAAGAATCCATTTCCGCTCTTTTATTTCCCCGATATTCATTGTTGGCGCTCTTTATTTCGTCTATTCTGACTTTTGTACGTGAATCGCACTGCGAGAGTTTACGAGATCGGAGAGCTTGGGAAGAAACGAAGAATGCGTCAAGGGATATCCGAGAAGGCGGAAAACAGAACGAGTGATTTCTGTTTTATTCTATTAACGGAGAACGTTTGAAATAGATGAGAAAGAACGAGGAAAGTCGCTGACTTACAAGGGAATTTGGAGAAGATCTCAATCGCTTGTTTTGATGCCGCGCTTCTTTTTCTCTTGCCCCTCTTCGTGTTCTATGCACTAGGTTTCAAGATGTACTTTCTTTTCAATATTCTGTGCACTAATATTCAGAGTTTGAAAACTCATTAATTATTTTGAGCTACTATTTTGAATCTTAGTAAATGTTATTCCCAGACGCATTCAATTGTGATTGAGGAAATAGCAAAGTAAGTCTCGGCGGTGCTTCGAGTATACGAAATTTGTATTTTTTTCTGTGAGAAGTTTATTTCATTTATTCCCACAATCAACTTTCCTTTTCACCTGAATTTAACTATTTGAAAAAAAAATTGGAAAATTTTCTTCATGTCCCCAACGACGCTCATTTCTTTTGCATTCATACATACATTGCATGTATGTATATACATATGTATATATACTATATACATAGATGATAGTACACCTCTACGTCAGGGCATCGCAGTTTTGAAATGAAACAGGTAAATTTTAACATGCTACATTTAAAGAACACTCTCTGCATATTTTGCAGCGGATTGAGTCTTTTTCTCTTCTTTTTTTCATTTGTGTGCTTCATTACACGAAGATATGCACATTTTCTTTTAATAGACGCTTCTTCCATCACAAACTGCAGGGAGATGTGAGTGTAGGCTTAAATTGGTGGTTGTCATAGGTTGAATCTGTTAGAATCTTCAGTTTTGATGCGAAGATCTTTCATGACATCAGGAGATCGATATATAGCTTGGGAAGAAACCAAGTAATCCCGTCGGGAAATGAGTCAGTCTACATAATAGTTCACTATCGGACAGTACCAGGGAGGGCAGAGTTACAGAGGAAGAGACAACATGGATTAAAGTGATACACGATGAGAGAGAGAGGAAGAGAGAAAGAGAGAGAGAGAGAAAGAGAGAGAGAAAGAGAGAGAGAGAGAGATTCAAAGCATGAGAACAAGTGACTAATGCCACAGCAGAAGCTTTTGGTTGAAGTGAGCAAGTCCGTGTGAATTGGGAGAGCGCTCGAGGGCAACAATTCAAGGGAATGGACTAGAAACACGCGCGCCGTCTGACAGCAATGAAATTGAACTTTTTTCTTGTCACCTTTTTACTCACTCTCTTTTTCTCTCTGTCTCTCTCTCAATCTCTCTCTCTCTCTCTCTCTCTCTCTCTCTCTCTCTCTCTCTGTTCCTCCCCTTTCTCATTCGTTATCTGCCGTGAGACAAAAAGTCCCAGAATTATATGCGCCAATTTCGTACACAGCTGTTGTTTTCCGTGCCGCTTCAGTTGGCTTCTCCTAGGGAGACGTGTCTGCTCTCTTAGTTATCTCATGGACCTTTCTCTAATCTCTCGCACTGCATATCTTATTTCCTATAACCTTTCTCTCTCTCTTCAGCGCTTTTTCTCTCTTTATCTCTTCCTCTCTGTATACCTGGCATACAGTACTGCATTTGTAATATCCGATAACAGCTGCTGCTTTCAGCTGAATTCTCGTAATGATAGGGCAGCTGCCTTAAAGAATCTGGCTCATTCCATCGAACTCTTAGATTTGCTAGTTTCCACCTACCGAGTGCAGTCTTTTCTGATAGTTCTCTGACCGCTCATCAGCCAATGAATTCGTTCTCGCCTGTTGAGTTGTCACTCATGCTTCTTCTTCTCTGTAAATCAAAACAGGCTAACTGACAGGTTTGTGGAAGGCCTGTCAGCATGCCTGTCGATCAGCCTTCCAAAAGAGCGCAGGAAGGCTAACTGGCAGGATTGTTTCGTTAGGTGCACTAGGTACTATTTGCAAATTCAACCACGCACCTTCTCATCCATCTGCACTATAATTTGTAAACTTCACTTTGCATTGAGCACAACAATGAAACACACTTTATATCCGGCATTTTCTGACTTTTCAATTACAGCTTAAGACTTATTTGTAAGAAGATTCATAGTCTAAGAGTGAATATAAGTCTACAGGACGGTTAAAAATAAGAGTATACACAGAAGGTCAGCCTTAGAAATGACATAGAACGAACGGGAAAACGATTAAACGAGCATTTGACTTAATATGAGTTATTTTTTCAAAAGATTGACGATCATTCTCAAAGCAATCACTACCAAGCAAGTTAATATTGCGCGCAAAGGCGGCATACATCGTGAGGGCGAGGCAGGGGATGGAGCACACGAAGAAGATCTTCTTCCAGGTTTCCTTAGTTTGGTCAGCCGACTTCAGCTGGTGGTTCATACTCTCGCGGAAGCCGTCAAAGTTGTTCGAGCCGTAGAAGCCGCCCGAGGACTGGCGGGCACTGGCATTGTGGAGGGGGACGACCAGACGGGGAAGGCTCAGGGCGCCACGCTACAAACACGAAATAAGTACAATATACCCGTTCTCTGGAATAGAGAAAAACTAGAATGCTACAAAGATTTGGCCAGTTAAACTAACAGTCCGTAGTCGGATTGGTGATGGAGGGAATCTCTCTTAGTGGACGCGGCCTACTTATCCATCCGGCACGACCAATCTCACTAAAGTATACCTTTCGCGATTCTCCATTCGGCTCGGGAACAACGCCGTCCACTTGTCACGATCCTACAATTAGAAAAATCCTACAATCTCTCCCCTAACCTGGGTAATTCCTTCGGCCGATGAGGTGCTTGAAGTTCATGATGATGTTCTTGAACCTGGCGTTGACAGCCTGGCGGGGTTCTTCGCGCTGAAATCTGAACGAAAAGGAGGCGTCAAAACAAGGCTAGACACTAAGACCAAGAAATAAAGAAAGTCGGGAACAAACACAAGATTCATTTCAATGTAGTAACTTTTTCAACTGACTTATTTGTAGTCCGAAACGGGAAAGAGTCGCTGTGCACTGCGAGCGACAGATGAAGAATTCCTTCATTGAACTTCTCCCGCTAAATTAAAGTACGCACCTGAGCCGGATGGCAACGAGATGGGGTGCAAAGAGGTCATCGAGGTGCTGATTAGCAGCAAGGCGTAGCGCCGCTCGAAACGAACCGGCGTGCTTGCAATTTGCATCTAGCACTTAATAAGCAAATAATTATGCGAAAATGGCAATTGCAGGAGAACCAGAACGTGAAGAAACCACTCTATCAAAAAATAAATCACAACAACCACTAAACTTGTCTAAACTTGTTCTCTAGGTGCAATTTCAGAATTAAACATTTTCGAAATTCTTGTCAGTTAGCCTTCCAACTCCTGTTGATAGGCCTTCCAGCAGAAATTCCTGCCAATTGGTATTTCCAATTTTTGCAACCTGCCAGTTAGCCTTTTTCGGCGTGTTCACTCTTGTCAGTTAGCCTTCTTGCCGGCAAATCCTGCCAGTTAGCCTTCTTGTGTCAAAATTCCTGTCAGTTAGCCTGTTTTCATTTACAGAGTTCCTTCCGCGTTGTCTTTGCTGTCTGAGCTCTCCAGCCACGCCCACTCTCTAATTCCTTCCTCTTTCCTTTTCCTCCCTCTTCCTCGTCGAATTCTGGCTCTCTTCGTGTCCATCACTTTAGCCTTACAACAACAACAACAGTAATTATTTGCCTTGCATGGTTTTCCTTCTCTCTACTTTTCTTCTTTTCATGTATGTATGTACATATACCAACTTCGCTTGCAGTACGACGAACGTAAAGCTGAGAGAGAGGAGTGATCAGTAAATTATATACTAACAGATTCTTACTTCGCAACATTCATTTCATTTGTATGCTGTCGTGCACTTACATACAATTTTGTCTTTGTATTTATCGGTCTTCCGCGTTCGCTCTCCTCTCTCTCTCTCTCTATCTATCTCTCTCTCGCTCTCACTCTCTCTCTCGCTCTCACTCTCACTCTTACTCTCTTTCTTTCTCTTTCTTTCTCTTCCTCATTTCGAGCGGCAACATTTTGACTCGCCCACTACTCTTGCCTGTTGTACAGAGTGTTCCTCCCCTTTTTGGTCTCTGCGACACACATCTCTGTCTTTCTTTCCGCCCCCATTGCCACCCATGAAGCTTGCTAATTTCTCCCGAGGGTAAATGGTCTGTAGCCTCAACTTGGTGATTCTGCTCAATCTTGAGCTGTCAGACCAACTGCTCTGCTTTTTCCGAAATGCTCCTTTTGTTGACTATGCGTTGTGAATATCTCTTGCCTTTATTGCTGGAAGTCGTAATTTATAGCATAGACCTGAGGAAGGAGCAGCCACCGCCGCTTGCGTCATTTCTACCCATTTAGACAGAATAAAACAATTTTGTCGCGCGCTGCTTGGCGCTTTTTGCCTTCATCTTCTTGCGCTGGGATTAGAAAATTCAGCGTGCAAAGAGGGAGAGAGAGAGAGAGAGAGAGAGAAATAGTGCTAGAAGAAAGGAGAGAGCAAGTGATGGAGACATATAGAGAAGGTTAAGAAGCGAGAGAAAAAGAGGGAAAAGAAAGAGAGCAGTTAGCGATTGAGGCAGACAGAAAGAATGAAACCGAGGGAGAAGCCACTATTATTTCTTCTCTTTCTCAGCTCAACGTGACCCTGGTTTCCTGCGGAGAATGAAGGAAAATTGTTGCCTTATTTTCACACTTCCTCTACATTTGCCGATGTCAATTCCTATCCTTCCACGTTCTACTTGTCTATGTATGTATCTCTCTCCCTCTTATATCTTCTTTTCTCTCTCCTCCTCTCTCCCTCTCCCTCTCTCTCCCTCTACCTCTCTCCCTCTCTTTCAGAATGAGTGCTGGAGTGGGAGTGCGTATGAGTGACTCGTTGTCCCGGTCAGTCGCCTTCTCTCCAGCGAACTCTTCAATGTCTCTTCTGATGCTTTCTCTGGAGGCTACCGAGATGCCTGGCACGATGGAGTATCAGATCATTCTGCCCCTGATCATCTTCTTCGGCCTGGCCGGCAACTCGCTCTCTCTCTTCACAATCTTCCACTCCCGACTCAGACATGTTCGCCTTCCCATTCATTTTATTCACTTTTCAAACAAGTTAACGATATTTCAATTATCCATTCTTTCCTTCTTGTATAACGTGCAACTTTCATCCCTTGGCTCTCGTGCTGAGTGTGTGAAAGTGGAGTGGACGTCAATGGCTGGGCTTCTTGCGCAACCTCCTGAATTATTCAGAGAGACAGCAAAACATAACACGGGCCGGATTGCACTCTGAGAGTCCCTGGGGATACTTCACTTGCCCCGATTGAATTAAGGATTGGAATATGACGATTTCTATTTATTTGTTCTACCCACTTCTTCGGCGACATTTCAGGCCCGAATGGACAATTTACAAATGTGATATTCGATTTTTTTTCTTTGAGTGCATTCCTAATGTGTGAAAAATTGTTTATCAGGAATTTATCTCCTCTACTCTTTTCCCATGCGCATGTTGAACGAAGCAACTGATTGCGAGTATCCTTCAAAAATGGAGATTGTAGATTTCAAAGTGATTTATTTAGACTGACTGGTACAAGGAAAACGAGTATAAAACTGTAATAAGCAACTGCATATTTCATTTGAAAGAATGCAGTGGAAATTGGAGGCCGGAAGGATTCAGATATTCTGATAGATTAAACGTCTCTTCTGTTTGGCATTCTATGCCTGACGCTGAAATGTCAGGGTGCGAAGAAGAGAAGGAAAGTCATCCTCTCCCTCATTCTTATCGATTGATGTCGAAGACTACCAATGAATTCTCAATGGTTGCAACTCTGAAGGAGGGGAGAGGAGGAAGAAATCGAAGAGTGACGGGAAAATATGACATTCCAAAAGGAAAACCCACGTGAGCGAATAACAACAAGGATAATTGATGTGAGAATCGGCGAATATAATTCTTACACCGCTAATTACATTGAAAACTAACACAAACAACTCAGGTCATATATATATATATATATATATATATATATATATATATACATATATTATTTAAAACATGGATGCCTTTTTGAGATCCCAGCGAACCAGTATCTCATTGTTCTCACGTCGGCAGACAGTGTCTTCCTCTTCTTCGTTGGAATGCTCGCTCTCAAGGTTCACCCATTTCTTTGAGATATAATTTTTTTTCTAAAAGAAGCATCAGGAATATTTGATTATTAATATTGTAAATTATCGAAAGGTAAACAAAGTTGTAGATTGATCTGACCAGCTACGAAGCCTGCGCGACCATCGAATACTTCCTCATGAGTTCGTCGTACGTCTCCAGTTGGGCCACCACTGCACTCACCATTGAGAGGTTTCTTCTCATGTGCTCTTTCCTTCTCTTACTCTCTATCTCTCTTTCTCTCTCTCTCTCTCGTTCTCTCTTTCTCCCGCTCTCTTTCTTTCGTGTGGCTCCGTACTCTCTCTCCTTCCCTCTTCAATTTTGTCTCATTAACAGTGTTTGAAGACAAAAGTTTATGTTCCACATTTCAGATACATCGCTCTGGTTCATCCGATGCTCCAGCTTAGGGTTTGATTAATCTTTCATTTAATTTTGTCTGACTGAGGATCCAAACGTGGAAACGTTTTGGGAAACGATTTCAGAATTTCCTGTATAAAAGATTGTTAATTCTAAGCTGGCGCACGAATCTCGGGTGCGGATGATGTTGCTGTGGGTGCCGATCCCCTTCGTCTTGCACCTCCTCCAGTTCATCAACCTCGTCCCTGGCGGGCCCAACGAAAGGCCTTGCGTCCTTCGAGAGGGTGGCTACCAGGCAAGGCATCTTTCGTTATTAAAGATAAGACATGCTCGAGTGTGCTTCGTTGATTCAACAATGTATGATGCTGAGAATGAAGAAGCCTTTGATCCCGGAATGAAAGATCAGCAAGAATGGCTTCTCTCTTGAGATCTACGTAGAGTTGCTGGACGCTCTTCTCTGCTACGGAATCCCCTGCACCCTCGTCGTCCTACTCAACGCCCTCGTCGCCTGCACCATGAAGAAGGCCAGCCTTCAATTACGTTTTGCACGTCTGTGAACATATAGCGCTGTTCATAATTAGAGCGAATATTAGTATAATCAATCTTTTCTAACTGAAAAATATTGGCTCCATTTAAGGCTCGTCGACAATTTTCGCGTATTTCGAGTCCAACTCGAATGGATTCTCGACGCTCTGCAGGTTAGAGCAGTTCGTGGTTGGCCATCTCGTAACTCTCCTTGACCACTCAGGGACCGCTTCGGGAGCGCGTCAGGAGGGGGCGCTGACCATCTTGTGGGTGGTGCCCATGACCTTTGTGCTGCTGAACACGCCCTTCTACCTCGTCCGCATCGTCGACATCATTTCTCCCTCTGACGAACTAACCACTTGGCATATGGTTCAAACTCTCTTCTTTATATACAATCACTTATGCAGTATGTTTGCTGCTAGGTTATTGTAACATTCCTCCTTTAATTAGAGAAGCATATGGCAGTAACAGAGTGAAGTTGTTTTCTGTGAATAATGAATACTTCTCGTGTTGTAGTTGATCCACAACACAACTCACTACTTGTACTACTTCAACTTTGCCTGCGACGTCGTTGTCTACGCGTTTTCAAGGTAAAGTAAGATTAGATCCGCACCGAAGACATGGAGGTGAAAATGATTTTGAAGCTCAAACTTCCGTCGAACGGCAGTGCACACGCTGAGGAAGATGCTGTGGAAGAGAAGCAGCCGGAGGGATCAGAAACCTGCCACGGGCGCCTTCACTTCCGTCGCCATCGAACACAGCAGAGTACGCCTTCATATTCTGCCCATCGTTTTTCAGACCATGAAATGGTTTTCCAAATGTGTCTCATTGTCTTTTTTACTGGCAAATAGACAATCAATTTGCAGCTGCCAATCAACAATTACAAATTTTTGAAAGAATAATAATATTCGGGGCAAATGAATATCAGTTCTTTTAATCTTTTCTCTGTGCTCGCTCCGCTTTCTGTGCTGTCGAAATGTTTTTTTTATTCTGCTTTAATAGTTTCCTTCGCATTTGCAGAGCGCTCTTGAAGTGAACAGCTCAGAGCAGGTGGTTAGTGCTTCTTTCTTCTTTCTTCTTCTTCTTTTTCTTCTTTTTTCCTTATTTCACTTCCTTTCCATTTACTGATTATTCCTCTCCTTGATTCTGGCAATTATTCCAGCTCTCAGTTTTCCCCAACTTCAGTTTACTCTGCTCGGCATCGCCTCACTGTTATCTTGCTCTTTATTTCTCTCACTCATTCTGTTTCTATCACTCATTTTCTTCTACCTTGTTTTCTTCCTATCACTCTTTCTGTCTCTCCCATGTCTATCTACTCTCTCTCCCTCTCTCTCTCTCTCTCTCTCTCTCTCTCTCTCTCGCTCTTGCTTCTCTTATCCCTCTCTCTCCACTTCCTTATGTCCAGTGTTTTGACTTCTCCTGTTACCTTCTCTTTGATAGCAGGAATGCCTCCTTCTTCTTTCAGTGTCTATACGAGCCAATTTATGTGTGAGCGTAAATGAAGCACGGCCTTCGTTGTTCTCCACATAATGGTCAGATTCGCATCGGCATCTTTCCTTTTCCTTTCTGTTAATCCCTTCGTGTTTTCTTCTCCAAGTGTTATTTCTGTGGTTTCGTGCCTTTTCTTTGTCCGCTGCACTCTTATTGTGAAAGAAGAATGCTGTTGTCGATATTGGGTGAATTGCACCCTTTGCCAAGAAATCAGGAGAACAGTCACTTTCTTGTCAAGATACCCTTAGGAGTTGCTTGGTTTCTTCGAGTATTGTTTTTGAGTGTTTACGTCAGTTTATTTGAAGGCGACCGCTCATGAGCGGCTGACAACTCTGGGAGATGTACGAGAAGAGCTGATGAGTGAGAGAAGGGCCGCAACCAGTTTATGATCTTCCCAGATCCCCCCCCCATTCCTTTCTTGAAATCAGCCTCCCTTCCAGCAAGGTTGTTACCGTATAAGCTTCAGACCAAATCCGCCCTCTCTTAATCACATTCTCAGTCTTCCTTGGGGCTTTCATCTGCAATCCCTAGTGTATTTCATTGTGTCTGTAAATATATTTTCAGCCAACCTAAACTTAAGTTGTTTTTTTCTTCTGATTACGCCACAACTATATTTTCATGAGTCTTCGAAGAAACATTAGAAAATACATACATACATACGTACAAACCTTTATGTTTCCGTCGTGATCTTGTCTTACACATTAGAAATCATTATCAGTATCTAGAAAATACAAGCGTTTTCAAGCGTGTCCGCTCGGTTTTGTTTACGAGTAGCTTTTCTTGACTGAGCCAATAGAACTTCTTAGGGAGAGCTGGAATCGATGATCTCTATTAGATTTTTATCATTGATACTTTGAAAGGTGATTTGCTCGTTTGTTTTTAAATGTTTTATGCTCAAATCATTTGATTTTTTTTATTGTATATGAGAATTAAATTAATAGCAATAGGTTGATTTGAATGCGATATGCACTGATTGTATGGAGGGCGTCTGTACACTCCCATACTTTATCTAGTCACATTGTTAGTAGCGGAGGACGCGTCAAGTGGATGCAAGGGTCGACTTCTGTCTCTGCTTCTCTGCCTCTCTCCTCTCTCGCTCTCTTCTCTGCTTCTCTGCCTTTCTCGCTCTCTTCTACAACTTCTTCCAATCCAGCAGCTGAACCGAGGAAGAGCCCGACAGTCCTGCCTGAAGGGAATAAATTGTGCATATGGAATAAAGCAGAATCATTCTATTTTACAGGAGCAGCCATCGCTAACCACAGGAGGATGACGCATCAGGACGCTCCAGGAATTGCCATCGAACCTAAACTTGAATAATAATCAGGGAAGCGAGGGAGAGAAGGGGAGAGAGAAAGGAGAGAAAGAGAGGGAGGGTGAGACAATGAAAGAGAAAGAGAGGGGAGGGAAAGAGAGTGAGAGGGAAGGAGAGAGAGAGAGAGGGACGAGAGAACGAGAGACATGGGTGGAGGGGAGAAAGAGAGGGGGGGAATAAGAATAAAGGGAAACGGCACGAAACGATTCGGCGAATGGGTCGGTGTCGAGGCAGCCGCTGAAAGCGATTAGCTGCCGGCCAGGCACGCAGACCACGCTCTGACGGATCCTAAAGCGCCTCTTTACTTACAGTAACCCACTCACGACCACTCTCCCTCTCTTCTGACTCACTCTCTTTCACTCTCCCTCTCTTCCTCTCCCCCTCTCTTCCTCTCTCTCTCTCTCCCCCTCTCTCTCTCTCTCACTCCCATCTCTCATTTTCCACCACCTGGGTGCCAGCATCTTCGAGATGAGCTTCCAGCTGTCCGCGGAGTGGCGCCGAGCTGGACGATGCCACACGTCGGGCGAAGAAGTCAGACGATTACTCGAGCCACCCACGAGGAGAAGCGCGCCAGGAGTGAAGGGAGACTCGACCAGGACGTGTCCTAGTAGGGAGATGAGAGAGAGAAAGAGAGAGAGAGAGAGGCTGAGAGAGAGAGGCAGAGAAAGAGAGGCAGAGAGAGAGGCAGAAAGAGGGAGGCAGAGAGAGAGGTAGGGAGAGAGATACTGATAGACAGCGATAGTGGTAGAACAATGAGAGGTACCAGCTTTCGCCTCAGGCAGCTCGCCTGCCAGCGTCCAAATATGAATCTCAGGAGAGAAGATCATCATACAGGAAAGCAGCTGCAATGATGATCATTGGCGAGTGTGATGAGAAAGGAGGAGAAGAGGCATACTTCGTCTCCAGAACCAATGCCGCCGCCCACGTAGATCACCCCGTTCACCACCGCAGCCGCCGTGTCGTAGCGACCTCTTTGCATGTCACTGGACGGAAATGAAAGGAGGGAGAGAGAGAGCGTGGAGCAAGAGAGAAGAGCGAGAAGAGAGAGAGAGAGAGAGAAGAGAGAGAAAAGAGAGAGAGAGAGAGAGAGGAGAGAGAGAATAGAGCAAAAGAGAAGAGAAACTGACGGCAGAGCATGCCACTGCTGCTCGTGTATGTCGAAGTATTCTGCAGATGCCAGGAAGTGTTCGGCCGGGCCCTCTCCCCTCCCTCCGATCACGTAGATCCGCTCTCCCAGCACCACCACCGAACGAGCAAAGTTGCTTCTACGAAGAAGAAGCATCTCTAGAATAGCAACCGCCTGCAGCTGAACCTCTTGCTGAGCATGTCAGGGATGCGCGACCAGCGACTGCCATCGAACTTCCACGAACGACTCGTCGGCGACTTCATCTGCGAGAGCCCGCCGAACACGTAGAAGATCTGGCACAAGAAGGACATTGAATGAAGCGGAAAAGGAAGAGGGGGAGGTGGAGAGGGCGCTTACTCCATTCACGACCACTGCACCGAACTCGCTGATCTCGTCGGGCAGCGACAGCCTTGGCTCAAGTATCCACGACGATGAACTCTTAAAAAACAAGTATTTGACAGTAAGAGAGAGAGCGAGAGATAATGGGGAGGAAGAGAAAGAAAAGAAGAGAATGGAGAGGAAGAGAAAGAAAAGAAGAGAGAGAGAGAGAGAGAGAGAGAGAGAGAGAGAGAGAATAGAGAGGAAGAGAAAGAAAGAGAGAGAATAGAGAGGAAGAGAAAGAAAGAGAGAGAGAGAGAAAGAAAGAGAGAGAGAGAGAATAGAGAGGAAGAGAAAGAAAGAAAGGAGAGTGAACAACAACTTCTTGGTACCTTGTCGAGACGATACGAGGAGACGTTGCAGTGCCAGTTCTGGACGGTGCCGACTCGGAAGAAGCCTCCGAGAGTGAAGAGGAAGTCGCGAGTCTCGCGAGGGCCGAGGAATTGGTTGCCGAAGGAAGAGATGGCCGTGGCTCGCTCCTCGTCCTGCAAGCATCACAAGGTGCTTCTCCACTTCAACTCTCATTCTTTCACTCTCGGCCCTCGCCTGAATGGCGGAATTGAGGTAGTTGATGCGGAGGTGGGCGTAGAGCGCGGGCCCGTCAGCCTGGCGTTCCTCTGGCAGCCCTTCGATCCATAATTCGATCAACTTAACAGAATGAATGTTTGCACTATGATTTGATTAGGAAGAGACGACCTTGACAACTTCCTCCTCGTCTCCAACGTGGAGTCGATCCGAGCAGAGCAGCTGCTCCATCTCCTCCCTCTTCAGACGAAAGAAGTCCACTTCCTTCCGATCGGCCAACGCCGCCAGCTCGTACAACAAGCGGTCTTCGAGCTGAATCAAAGGCGTCGTTGCTCCCGACACGATTGGATTACCGTACCTCGGCAGAACTCGGAATCTTCAGACGAGAAGCGAGTCGCCAGATGCGGATGAGCGTGTTCGAATTGGCGATGGCGACGAAGAAGTCGGCGATAATCACGACGATTCGACGGAATCGGGGATCGCCTGAGTTCAGAAAATTCGTTGAGACAGGAAAGGGAAATTAATGGGGAGACACTGTAGTCGGCATTCTCCAGAACATTCAATGTTGGAGCATGATAATTCTCACCCTCCAACTCTGCGATCGCTCTATCAGCCGGGCCAATGTCTGCCAGAATGGCGTTGACGCATGCCTTGAACGGTGTCACGATGACTGCCTTGCGAGAGGCGAAGAGAGTGGCCATGACGATGGGCGGAGTCTGGAGGGGAAGGCGGGGCGACGGAGGAAGGAAGAAGCTGCCCAGGGTGCGCAGCTCAAATTACCATTATTCTTTTCATCTCTATAAGTAAAGTGACTGCACTGTGGGGGCAGAGATGGTGCTGGAGCATTCATAGACACGGCGGTAGATGGCGAAGTCGGCATGCGTGGCAAAACGAAGAAGCTCAGGCAGATGAGTACGCACTCCCAGCAGATTCAGAGAGACCCTGCAAGCACAGATAAGGCGAGAGAGACAGAGAGAGAGAGAGAAGGGGAGAAAGAGAGAGGGGGGAGAGAAAGAAGGGGAGAAAGAGAGAGGGGAGAGGGAGAGACAGAAAGAGAGAGAGAGAGAGAGAGAGAGAGAGAGAGAGAGAAGGGGAGAGAGAGAAGGGGAGAGAGAGAGAAGGGGAGAGAGAGTCGGAGATGTATGCAAAGGAGAATATAGATTGCTCATAGAGAAGGAATAGCAAAACAAGAACTAAAGGAGATTAAAGCGAAAAGAAGTGGATGAAGAGAAAAATATTGTGATTCCAGTAAGGGATGGATAATGAGAGAGAAGTGGTAGAATCAGGAAACGAACTCCTCTCCAGTTGCAGAATGAAAGATGATGACGTCTTCAGTTGTGCCCATCTGATTGTACTCTGCAGATGGCGGAGAGGGAACGGCGACCCACCACTCAGAGTCGATAAAATGAGGTTAATGAATGGGAATCATAACTATCCCCGACATTACTTTAAGATTTTCATAGTGCAAATTTATGACGAACATTGGGAAATAGTTCGTTGCACTTTTACCGTGAACATTTCAGATCTAATCAAATTAACCGCTTGCCGTCTGCACTCTTCTGTACTCTCTGCAAAAAACCATTCTTACAGTCTATTTCCTTTTTATTATTCAAATTATGCAACGTTTCGAGCAATTGTCATGAAAATAGACGGAACCCCAACCCTGCTGAAAAGTGATTAAACCGAAAAAAAAATGTAATTTAGGGGTGCTGAGCTGCAACCAAAACAAAAATGTTGATCGCGTCCGCTTCGCACGGTTCTTTTCGTATAGACTACACAGATTTTACTTCCGGTGGATTTCATTTTGTAGGTCAAGAAGAGTACTATCAGTTTTGCAATTTGCAGGACTTCCTTAATACACGTGAACTCACACTTTCATAATAGTTTATTAAATCTGAGATCCTTTCTATACATGTGCCAGTTGAATGGCAATAATTCGAAAAATGCTAAATGATCCATCTAAAAAAAAAGAAAATAAAGCTAAGGAGGCGCCTGGCTTGTTTGGTGCTTGGCCACTGTATCTGGAACATAGACATTGACTTGGACTGGGGCGGGAGGGGCGGGGCCTTGGCTGGTACTGGCCTGGTCTCTGTCGAGTCTCTCGCACATCTTCGTCATCAACTCCAACATCTTCGTAGAAGCCGCCATCTGCGCCTCGAACGCCTTCTTCTGCGCCTGAAAGTTAACGAAAAATGAGTGCCCGAAAAATAAATAAGTTTCGTGGAAATCACTCTAATGTAAGCGAACATTAATGAAAAAAACCATAAAAAGAAAAATAATTCTTATCACTAATTTTGTCAACGAAAAATAAATTGCATGCCTAATAATGTTGTTCGTAGAAACTCTGCAGGAAATTAAGGTGTGTAAACTGAACATTAAAAAAAGATAAACGACAAAGGATTGTTGTATGTTTACCCCTTGCAAATTCTGACCGGGTATTGTGATAGCATACCTTATACATCGCTCGCATTTCCTGAAGAAGCCGTCGATCAGAAATGAGATGGGAACTCCTCTTCAGCCTCGGCTCACTAATCACTTCATTGTCACTGTCCTCCACTGAAGTTGTGCAGCCAGAGGCCTGCCAGCCGTTCTATAAATTTATGCTACTGTTTCCGAAAATGGAATGTCAAAGCTTTCATTTACATGACAGTAAGACGAGAAAGCAAACACAACGAACCATTCCACTGGCGTCGCTTGGGTTGGGTCGAAAGAGAGAAGAAGAGGCACCTGGTTGAGAAGAGCTGTCTCTGGAGGAGCACGGCGTTTCGTCCTGAACTCATACATTATAAATAACACCTTCTTCAATATACAGCGATGAATATAAACCACCTTGACAATTGCAGAGGAATGCGAATCAGTTCGCTCTACCATAGGAAGCGGGCGCACCTGGAATTACTGGCTAATAACAACGAACCTTAATTCAAATACGACGAAGACACTTAAAAATAAGAAGCTGCAAATGAGCCGGAATAACGTAACGATTTGCAAGACTAACTTGTGAGTTCGTATTTTCTTGATCTCTTCTGCTGCGATGTGCAGCTTGAGGAGCACTTCTCTTCATGGACGAGCAGTTCGAACTCACATAATTGACATCAGCGCATTCTGGTACCTAAAAAGTCAAAATATAGCTATTAATAAGCTAGATTCTCTCAGAAATGAAGGGAAGTATAAATGATGAACCTGCCGCTCTGCTTCCGCCTCATACGCAGTCGGTTCTCCAATGAAGCTGGGCGTATTCGCGTACATTCGAGCCAGGAGGAAGTCCCCGTAGCCCATGAGATCGATCAGACCATCTCGCTGCCTCTCCACTTCCTCTTCAATGCCGCCGCCAGTCATCCGAAGATAGCTATCAATTATATCAGTCAGGTCAAAAACAGAGAGCAGCAAGAATGGACAACAAACCTCATCCACTTCCACGGCCTCTTCTTCAGCGCCAACTTGCGATATTTGAAGTGGTCCTTGATGGACTCGACAGAGCGATCTTTCCGGAATGCATAGACGAGAGCATCCCGGATCTCCTCCCAGACTTGGAGGCGATTCTGATTTGCAGTGACGCTTCGCAGTTCCGTTTGCAGGATGAGATGCTCACGGCGTTCGTAGGCGCGCTCCAAGATGAAGTCCGATTCCGTTGTCGAATAGCGGGCTCTTTCCGGAAAATCCATCACCTGCAACTACTGCGATAGTAAAGAACAACGCAAATTCGGTGCAGCAAAATCTTTTTGTTATATGGTCGTCCCTCCCATATAACCCAGATTACCCCCTCACCAGTGTCCCGTTCAAACTACCGTAAGATAAAGAACTTTATCGAATAGGACACGACCTGGTCCGGTAGAGCGCGGTGACAACACAGATGCAATGCATGGCAGAACACAAAAACAAAAGGCACACGAGAGAGGAGAGAGGCCAAAATGGGGAGAGTGGAGACGGGCAGTGGGAGTTGAAGAACGTAGATCCGCGTAGCCTCGAGGTGTTGATGGGCCTGGAGATCGGGGCGAGTTGAGGAATGGGCTGAAGGGGGAAAAACGGTAGGTTGGGCGTCCAACCCCTAGAAGCCGCCCACTCCTCGAGAGAGAGAGAGAGAGAGACAGAGAGAGAGAGAGAAAGAGAGAGAGAGAGAGAGAGAGAGAGAGAGAGAGAGAGAAGGATGGAAGGAGAGTGGTATATGGGAGGAGGGAGAGGGCGTGAGGCGAAGACAACGACCGAGCAGGCGATGAACCTCCACGACATAGCCGCTCCCTCTACTGCCTCAAATCCCGACACGAACCTGGAAAATGAACCAGTACACTCAGGGTGGGTGGGTGGGACCCTACACTCTACGACCAGCGATCGTAGAAATGTCTACTCCCTCCTCTTCAACCCTTTGCTCAACTGCTACCGTACCCGGCCAACTTGCACATCAACATTCAAACCCATCCTCACTACTCCCCACACCATGCCTATTTCACGGTCCACTTGGTGATAATGGTAATCATCAATTATATGGTCGTCCCTCCCATATAACCCAGATTACCCCCTCACCAGTGTCCCGTTCAAACTACCGTAAGATAAAGAACTTTATCGAATAGGACACGACCTGGTCCGGTAGAAAAACGAAAGTCCCCTTTGAGCAGATGGGAAAGGAGTAGGAAAAATGACATCTAGAGATGGAGGGGCATCGGCTTGTGCCCCTGAGACCGAGGGAATCTCCCATTCAAGGAGAAGACCAAGTAATTATCCCAGCCTTCCCTCTACGAGGTAAAGCGAACCGTGAGCAAGGCCATGGAAGCCCCTACTTCCCAGGACGTACCTAGTCTGATTTTGCCCCATGGCCTCCGCCGCTAAACGCCTGCTAATTGACCAGCCCTGGTCCGTAAGTAACTCTCTTCTGACCTTGACCGCCTGTTACTTCTTCTAAGTTTCCAGGGTAACCTCCGGAGTGGTCCAGAACCCTTTTAACATCCACGACTAATTCCATGTCTAACCTGATCCCTTCCTCTCTCCTGTGCCTCCTGGTAGAGCGGGTCGCACCATTTCCTTCGTGGTTGTCCCTCGCTGCTTCAGCTTCTGGATGGAGAAGAGGGCCTCCAGCTATGAATCCGCCTTCTCTGCTCTGTCCATGAGGGAGAGTCCCTCACGCAGCTCGCACCGCCCTAATCAACTGCAAGACATATACAGTTAAAAACCACTTAACTGACCTAGTCATGGTAACACATCTCACTATAACTATCGAGTTAAATTCCTAACTGAAAAATCTCGAGTTCTGACTGTCTTATTACGACACGAATGTGGGCTGCAACTGTGAACCCGAAATTTTCCACCTGAGGGAAGAAAACATCATCTATGTTGTGTCCCTTTGACCCTAGCAATGACTGGACTGAACAAACAATCACTGTTTATCTTGCCCTTGCTCAGCGGACGGTATCTCCGTTTCAGAATTTTCGACAACATAGCTAGATGCCCATGTGAACCGCAAACTGGTAGGGGTCCTAGCTGCTACCCCTAGCTCACCCATGAGGGAGGACTCCCAAGGTGACTGAACGATAAACAGCCAAGATTATGGGTACTGCTTGAGTTCTCCAGCCCATAGTTAGGCCAACCTCACTGATATGTGGTCCTACTTATTCACGCAAAGTAAATCTAGGCACTAAGCATTTAACTCCTCTACTAACCCACATCCTCTTCAGATGGTGGAGCGACTCCGCCTCATAGCGCGCGAAGAGCGCTTCCGCCATCGGCCTTGCTCTTTCTCGGACAACTGCAATTCGATCGACTATAAAATCACTTTCAACTGATAGAGTTGAATTCTTAACAATTAGGCGCCCCGTAGGAGGGCCGAATCCCCTCAAGGGAAGAAAACATTCGAACTAACAACCATGTCCCTCATTCATGAAAAAAGGAACTGGTCTGGTAACATACTGAGGAAACGAGATCCCCGACACTTACGAAACTAGCCGCTGTGACACTACTCTCTTATGCATGGAGGAGTAGCCGAATACACGTATACTAACCAGGCTTCTCTTCACTCGACGAGCCTCTCCGCCTGATCCCGCTCGCGCTAGCGGGAATCCGCCCCACTGCAAACAGATCGACTACAAATTCCAACTGATAGAGTTGAATTTAAACAATTAGGGGTCCCATAGGAGGGCCGAAATCACCTCGAAAAATAAAAGACTCCAACTAACTACTCGGTTACTCATTCAGAAAAAAGGTAACCGGGTCTGCGACCAAACTGAGGAAGGGTGACACGCTTACTAACCAGGCTCCTCTTGACCCAGCTCCGCCTGCTCCCGCCCGGAGACCGCTTCAGCCATCGGCCTCACGTGAAACCGCATCACTGCAAACAGAACGGCGTTAAAACCACCTTTAACTGGCCGAACTACTCACACTAGTTTACAGTCCCTCATCAAGGGAGTGCAAACGGATACGGGTCCCATGAGGACCCGTCTCTTACCACAGCTTACAGCCTCTCATCAAGGGACTGCAAACGGACAAACGGGTCCCATGAGGACCCGTCTTCCTCCCCATGAGGGAGGGCAACCAGCTCTGGTTGTGGGGGGTTGACCCTACGGTCAATGCAACAGAAAACTACCTTTTTACGGAGATTCGTGGCTCCTCTCCGAGCGGACAGGAAGGAGCGCTACTCGGGTAGACTGCAACCCTACATCTGGCTCTACTCCGCTGGCTCTTGAGCAGAACGGCCGCCAAACTTAGATCCGCTCATCAGATATCCTGGAATTAAAACCGTAAAAAAAACCGCCATGCAGACAAACTAGCAATTCTAAATGTAAATGTTAGAAACTAACACAACCAACCAATTCTTCAACAAACAACTCCTGAAAAAAACAAAACTATGGCAAACACCTTCAAAAACGAAGTCACCTACACTCTACGACCAGCGATCGTAGAAATGTCTACTCCCTCCTCTTCAACCCTTTGCTCAACTGCTACCGTACCCGGCCAACTTGCACATTAACATTCAAACCCATCCTCACTACTCCCCACACCATGCCTATTTCACGGTCCACTTGGTGATAATGGTAATCATCAATTTTCGGGCTAGAGACTTCACAGGAATTTTAAAGGGGCCCACGCATGCTGAATAAGGAGCCACACGGGGGTGCGACCACGCCATGGCTCCTTATTCCGCACTCGCTCAGCCACCCTTCACCCGAGCAACCTCGCCGTGGCCCCTGATTCTGCTTGTGGTGGCCACTAATGTTTTTTGACGTCGAAATGGGGCCACGAGGGGGTTTATTTTGTGTAAAAGTACGGTTGAGTGCTTTTCCGATGTTTTTAAAAAACGAGAAGGACGCTGCACTAAAATACTAGTGGCGCCATGGACTTTTTGTATGTGCTGTTCATTTGAAATGGATAAATACTCTAGAAATCTAGAAAAGCACCTAGTCCTCTCCAATAACAAGTCCCTTTTCTTTCGATACGTTAGGAATAAAACCTCTGTTAAGCCACGTGGCGTTGATACCCTCACCCAGTCCCCAGGTCCCGACTGCTTTACCGATATAGATAAGGCCGAGCTTTTGGCTTCAACTTTCTCGAGTGCCTATACTGTTGACAATGGTAATCTCCCCAATCTCTCCCCTAATGCAATATCTTTCCCCCCTTTCTCTATTGTTTTTCCTAGGCATGAGATTTGCCGCCTCATTGAAACCTGGCCTAATTCCTCCTGCAAAACTCCCGATAATTTCAATCTCGCACTTATTAAGAATCTCTCCATTCCAATTAGTGAAGCCCTCGAGTACATTTTCAATTATTCTTTTTCCACCGCAACAGTTCCCTCTGCTTGGAAGTCCTCCATTATCATACCCATTAAGAAGAAGGCTCCTTATTCCGATCCCTCCAACTACCGTCCAATCTCCATTACCTCCATATTCTCCCGCCTCTTTGAGAAGCTCCTTTGCCGTAAACTCTACTCTTATTGTGATTCTCTACGCATCATTCCCGACCAACAATATGGCTTCAGACGTAGACGTTCTATTGAATTCCAGTTGTTAGACTGTCTTGAACACTGGACCTCTGCCCATCATAATTCCCTAACCACTGACATTATCTACTTTGACCATGCTCGTGCCTTCGACCGTGTCTCCCACCCTAAGCTCATATTTAAGCTCCGTGTCCTCGGTATTCCCCCAAATGTCGTTAGCTGGATCTCCTCTTTTCTTTCTAACCGCTCCTTCCAAGTGCGAGTAGGCACATCCCTCTCTACTCCTCGCCCTGTTATTAGTGGAATCCCTCAAGGCACTGTAATCGGCCCCCTTCTCTTTATTCTTTATACTAGCGACCTTCCTGGTATCATTGCCACTCATGGTGTTCACTCCCGCTGTTTTGCTGATGATATTAAGATCTTCCAATCCTTTCCATCTTCCTCTTCCCCTTCCTCTTTACAGGCTGCTATTGACCAGGTTTCTCTCTGGGCCGATACTTGGCAGCTCCCTCTTGCTAGTAATAAGTGTTCTGTTCTTCATCTAGGATCCACCAACCCTAAGCATCAATACTTCCTCTGCGGCGCCCCTCTCACTGTAGTAGATTCCGCTCGCGACCTTGGCATCATAATAGACTCTAAACTCTCTTTCTCGCCCCACTGCTCTTACCTTGCCAATAAGGCACTTGCTAAGTCCTACCCCCTCCTCCGTGCCCTCCGCACTCGCAACATGAAGGTTCTTGTCTCTGCCTTTATAATTTACATTCGCCCCATATTAGAGTCCTGTTCTGTCGTTTTTTCGCCGCGTCTCAAACGGGATATCCGTATCCTAGAGAAAGCCCAGAATTATTTCACCCGTGTCATTTTTCGCCGCTCTCTCGGCCATACTAGCTTTAATCTCCCTAATAGCTCCTTCAGGAATACTACTCTCTCCCTTCCCTCTCTCAAGTCCCGTCGTGAGCACGCTGACTTTACTCTGGCACGTAGACTCATTTTTCACCACCGTCGTATTTCCGATGCAAACCCTCACTACTTTCACTTCCGCAACAGTAGAACCCGTGGCCTCTCCTTCCAGCTAGCATACCCCTCCACAAGATCCACAATCCGGTCCCATTCCTTCTTTATCAGAGCCGCTAAGGCATTCAATAGTTTAACCAAGTCCACCTCACTCTCCCCGACCCTTATCTCCTCTCCCTCCCCTCTTCCCCTTCCCACAGTCCCTCCCACCGCCCCATGACCTTTCTCCATCGCTTTTCCCTCACTTATATATCTACATATCTCGCTATACCTATATGCTATATCATATATTATTATACTACCACGTGCGTTTTACAATGCCGTAAATAAATAAATAAATAAATCTATTTCAGCTTCTGACTTAATTATAGAGACCGCAGTAAGTAAAAGTTTGACACAGCGAACTCGGGCCGGGTGCTACCGTACCCGTTCCTTAAGCACAGCTTGCCAGCGAACACGACATTTTTGAGTTTAAAATTATTTCCGCTGCGTTTTCATAGCTGTTGAGATGTTTTTTTTCTTTATCGACAACAAGGTAGGCAGTAGATGGTAAAGACGCCATTTTGACCAGTTTCACTGTCCATTCTAGTGGTCAAGAGCAACATGAAACATTTTGCCTGTATTTTCCTCGCCGCTTAAATTGAGTTAAATCTCTATTATATACTGTCGTGGTCAACAAGTTTCCATGTTTTATTTAAAGCTATGGCCTTTCTAAATACGTGCAGAAATTTTGAAGACACCGCGGAGCAAGACCTTTTAGATATGATCAAAAATGTTTTGTTTAGCATATCAAGGGGATTTTACATTTTGAGCTGAAAACCTATTTTATACTTTCGTGGTCAACAGATTTCTTAGTTTCATTTAAAGCTATGGCCTTTCTGTATAACTACACAAAATTTGAGGGTGGTGCGGAGCAAGACTTTTTAGATATGATCAAAAATGTTTTGTTTAGCATATCAAGGGGATTTCACATTTTGAGCTGAAAACCTACTTTATACTTTCGTGGTCAACAGATTTCTTGGTTTCTTTTAAAGCTATGGCCATTCTGTATAACTGCACAAAATTTGAGGGTGGTGCGGAACAAGACTTTTTAGATATCATCAAAAATGTTTTGTTTAGCATATCAAGGGGATTTCACATTTTGAGCTGAAAACCTATTTTATACTTTCGTCGTCAACAGATTTCTTAGTTTCATTTAAAGCTATGGCGTTTCTGTATAACTACACAAAATTTGAGGGTGGTGCGGAGCAAGACTTTTTAGATATGATCAAAAATGTTTTGTTTAGCATATCAAGGGGATTTCATATTTTGAGCTGAAAACCTACTTTATACTTTCGTGGTCAACAGATTTCTTCGTTTTGTTTAAAGCTATGACCACTCTTTATAACTGCACAAAATTTGAGGGTGGTGAGGATTAGTTGAGCAGGAGCATGCATCGTCTGTAGCGATCATCTGACCGGCCAAACTTCATTTGACATAATGACATGCATCGGCAGGCATACTGTAGGCGTCCCATTCTCCCATTTCTCACAGGAATAAGCATATTAAAAAAGACTTTTAATTACTTAATTTCAATTTTGTTTGGGTTTCTGATTATGGATTTTGGTTTCTCGTCACCAAAAACCCCCAGAAACATCATTAGTTTTCATTGCATTGCTATTTGAAAAAATCATCTGCGGTCTCTACTTAATTAGTTTGTTTTTCATGGTTTGCGATGGCTTGCAAGCGAAAATGCGACTACAGGATTGGATCGAGGGGGACCAACTGCAACTAGTCGCGTAACTTTAACAGGTCAGCGCTATTTTGTTTATTTTAAGCTCGCTGCGATGATTTTTTTGAAGACGGTGCTGCACCTGACGAGATCGAGCGCGACTTGTTCCGCGGCGAGAGAGACACTGAAGATGAGGACAGCGACGAAGATGTTTTGGAAGAAGACAACGGCGTGGACACTGCGTTCCCACAAGGTCAACTGCTCCAGCAATGATTTTTTTTAAACTTCAAAGCTACTCTTCCAGCGTGCGGTGATGACTTCGACTGGTATCTGCGCAGCATGATGGGACAGGCAGGGAGACCACTCTTCCTCAAGAAGTGTTGACTAGGACAAGACTTACGATCTTTCCTTCCGGCTGGGATAGATAACGCCCCCTTGCCTGTATATTTTCCGCATGTTAGGAATCTCGTTTTAATTGTCATCTGATTCTGGTAACTAGGAGAATAAAGGTACTTGTCAAATTGATGAAAGCAGGAATGAGAAAAGCAACGAATAAGGAGCAGCGAATGGTGGGATAAGGGGCCCTGATGAGCTGGATAAGGGGCCCAAGTATGTGGAAAAGGGGGCCCGACAACGGAGAATAACGACGCGCTCTTTCGGGTGCTTAGGTGCTTGATCAGGGGCCTCGACAAGCGGAATAAGGGGCCCACGCTGGGTCGATAAGGGGCCAAACTTGGGCCTGTCGTGGTCACTAATTTTTCCCCGTCGTGGCCCCTTATTCAGCATGCGTGGGCCCCCTTTAAAATTCCTGTGTTACAGATTTCCCAACAACGTTTACACTATAATTTCACCTACGAAAAATATACACAAGTTCGTAATTAGTTGTACTTGAAATGTTTTAACTCAAAGCTGTTTTTGTTTTTCGAATTTTCTCCATTGTCCGGAGTTTTATCTTGGTTGTTTTTGTTAGTTTGTTGGTGTTGTGTGTTCAAATCAAATGAAAATATTTTCCATGTTTGGGGAACACAATGGACTTTCAAAACCGTGCTGGCGGCAAGACGGGCGGAGGCGGAGTGGCTTCCGCTTCCGATGCTGGCGTCGACAGGTTGTCACTCCTCCCTTTTTTATTTATGTTTATTTTTGTTGTTGAATTTCTGACTTTAAACGCTAATGTTTAGACGCGAGCGACTTCGGCAGTTGGCCCTCGAGACAATAGACTTGCAGAAGGATCCGTACTTTATGCGAAACCATCTTGGAGGATACGAGTGTAAACTTTGTTTGACACTGCACAACAATGAAGGTATCTTTCATCTTTCCTTTAACTAAATGTGGAATTATATTGCTCTTCACTTTAACTCCGTATACAGGTTCATATCTGGCGCACACCCAAGGAAAGAAACATCAGGCAAATTTGGCTCGGCGCGCAGCAAAGGTACGCCTTTTAAGCTCTTTAAATGTTCTTCGTTCCCAACATCATGCCCCCACTCTCATGTCAGGAAGCGAGCGAGCAACCGTACCTTCCCGCACCTCAAATGGCAAAAGTGGAACCGAAGAAATTCGTCAAGATCGGAAGGCCTGGTTACAAGGTTCGCGTTTACAGTTCTTAATTGCATTGTTGGCTTTTGAAATAGTGCAAGTATTAAAGGTGACTCGAGAGCGAGACCCTGCAAGTGGCCAGCAAGCTCTTCTCTTCCAAGTGGACTACCCGGAGATTACGGACGGAGTCACCCCCCGCCATCGGTGCTTTTCCGACGCTTTAATATAATTTCTTCTTATGAAATATAAAAAAGAAGATAATTCGGTACTATTCAGTTACTCCTGCTCCAGTCAAAAAATTTTTTTCAAAATTTTTTTTTCTTCTTCCAAATTCACTCAATGGGGGTTTATTAGCAAGTAGAACACGAATACAACAACCGTTTTGCAGAATTCCGTCAAAAATCAAAAGTTATGACCACTTATCGTCAAAATTGTTTTTCCCTCCAAACAGCTTGTAAATCTCGACCCGGGGTTTATTGATGCGGGGAACACGAATATAACGTTGATATCGCGTTATTATGTCATTTTAACGAGATAGAGGAGCCCAGAAGGCTCACCATTTGTCTTTTGCTGACTGTGTGAAACATCGTGGCTTGGCAATACCTCAACCATCGCCAAATACAAAACAAACTGCTCGGAATATCCCTCAGTGACCTATACGCGAAGGCAAATATATTACGGAATAAAGCAAAATGATGGTTGTATTCGTGTTGCTCGTGCTAATAAACCCCCCTGGAGTGAATTTGGAAGAAAAAAAATTTTTGAAAAAAATTTTTCGACTGGAGCAGGAGTAACTGAATAGTACCGATAATTCTTCCTTCCAAAGGTTCATGTCTGCGTATGAGCAACGAATCCAGCCGCCTGACAAGAGATGGCAGTATCTTCTTTTTGCCGCGGAGCCCTACGAAACCATCGCCTTCAAGATCCCTTCAAGGTCAGCATTGAAGATATTATCTTAACAAATTTGCTAATGTGTTTTTTCTGTCGAGCAATGCCGGTTAAATTGTCCCGATTAGTTTGTTTAGAAAACGAGAGAAAGAAGAAAATTGGTTTCTTAAACTACTCCACCCTGTTTTTCGACCCCATTTTTCACCTGGCCCATCCTTCTTGTGAAGATCATACGTTTATTCCCTGAAATGTGTTTAAGTTCTAAATGAAGAAAGGAGTTGTGAGTGGTTTTCCTTTTTTAGAGAAGTTGACAAGTCGGAGAAGTTCTGGTCATTGTGGAATCCTGACACGAAGCAGTTCTTCTTGCAAGTCGCATTTCGTCTCGAGAAGGACTTTGGGAGACACGATGATGGTTCGTGCATTTAATCTGTTCTAATCCGACAAAAGTTGACCTCCCTTTTAACGTTCAAGAGAAAGCAGAGTTACTTTTCAGCAATATGAAATATCTTTTTAGTTTGTTAATTGTTTCATGGTCTTACTATTAGTCACAGCATGTGCGATCGAAGTCAAATGTCTTATCATAGCCGTGAGTGTTTGCTTGCAGGCCTCAATGTGCCCGCCCCTCCGATGTTCCTTGGATCTGGCATTCCCGCGCTCCCGCCGCCCATGTTCCTTCGTTATTAAAAGTTTTCCTCTCTCATGTAAAAGATATTACTTTATTGTTATTCTTGTTCTCTTTTTATTCTAACTTTAACAGTTATGTCGAACATACACTTCAGTGTAATTCAAGCAACATATTTATTTGGTTTCCTGTTCATATTGCCTCGTTGTTTTCCTACTGATAAATATGATCTCTCACTTCTCTACTGGATTGGGAATTAATTGGTTCAGTAACCTTTCCTGTTACTTGATTCATCTGGAAAGAGCTTCGGTTTTTTTTACTGGAATCCGTCACAGAAAAGACATCCGCGATGAGTGACGGCGAAGAAGTCATCTCCTCTTCCACTCTTTACAAGGCAAGTTTTATTCTTCCGAGTTGAGTCCAGTGACCGATATTTAAATGATCTTTGAAATACGCTCGGTATTAACGTATAGTTTTTATGATCAGAACCTGCTGGATGTGGTTGGTTCTTGAGTCGTTTGTTTTCGTTTTTAAGGACAATCCGGAATGGAAGGACATCGAACCAATCTATTCAACGGCGGCCGAGGAAGCTGCAGTTCGAATTGCATCCAATGAACATTGTGAGTGGAGTGACTTTGTTTGTCGTTTGAATGAGCACGACTCTACCATCATGACTTTGCATTCCTTCTCAGTCCGAGATGTCTTTGCCTACTTCCGTGCCATTGTGCAGAAGGGAGAGAGGAGTGAGCGAGTTCTCAAGCTCACTGCTGATTGCATTGAAAAGAACCCTGCCAACTACACTGTCTGGTTAGTCTCAGATTAGAAAGTGTTCAATGAGGTTAATGTTGCTCTTCATTCAAAATATGCTCTCTAGGCAGTATCGCCGCGATTGTTTGACGGAGCTGAACAAAAATCTGTGGGACGAGCTTGGCTTCCTGGACGAGATCATTCTGGAGAACCCGAAGAATTACCAAGTCTGGTAAGTGGGAGGGGCATGGGAAGACTTATCAGAACGCCCCTTCCTTCAGGCATCACCGCCGTGCTATTGTTGAGCGCATTGGAAAAGCAGGCTATGAACTCGACTTCACTGAACAACTACTCAACGACGACGCTAAGAACTACCATGCCTGGCAGCACAGGTTGGGCATGGAGAGGGAGAGAGAGAAGAAAAGAGAAAGAGAGAGAGAGAGGAAAGATGGACGAGATTAAGAGGACTCCTTGTAGAGAATGGGTTGTTCGCCGCTTCGATCTGCCCATGCAGCCCGAATTGGACTTCTCGATGAAATTGCTGGCTGAAGATACACGGTTTGTTATTTATTCAATCGCTCTCTTGTAATCTTCTTCATTTACTTGTTTAGCAACAATTCTGCCTGGAACTATCGATACTTCATCCTCCAATTGGCAGATCGCCTTGCGGATAAGAACACACTCGACATAGAGATCAAGTTTGGGGCAGTTATACGTATATGTAGGGGGCGACAGATTTGTTATTCGTGATTTTCATTGTTTCTCAAAGGAATAGAATTGGACTTCTTTATTAAGAGGGGCAGTTGTGATTTGACGGTAAAGTTATTGAATTCAGTTTGGCACTGCGACTCATCGAGAGTATTCCACACAACGAAAGTTCCTGGAACTACCTTTGCGGGTTTGTTTCTGTATTTTTTTTTCAGAACAAAGTTTATTTTATCGAAAAAGTTTATTTAAGCTAAGTTTATTTTATCGAAAAATTTCACTTTGATATGAAATACTTTCATGGAAGCATTGGATTGGGACAGTGTTTAAAGTGTATATATGAAAATGGTTATACGATTAATTCCTCAGTTAAAGCAACTTTCTTTCGGATTTTCAACGCGCTGAATCCGACAAAGAAAAAAGTATTTGGGATAAGCTTGCTCAGAGAGCCAAGAAAAAGAAAGAATGTTCTTACATGAAAACACAGAAGTATCACCTACTTAAACACTGGATTGCATACTTGCATTTACCGTACTCTCTTAAGGTTTTATTTCTTTCTTCATTTATATTAATTAATCTCCACAGTTATCTTCCTCTACAGAATCCTCTCCGATTCCGGTCTCAGCACTCGCCCGAATGTTTTGCAGTTTGTGCAGACACTCTACGACCAGTCTGATGTCAAGACTCGCTCGCCCTTCATTGTCTCGTAAGATGGATTTCTTTTCTGAATACTGAATGAGAGAACGAAGAGGGACTCGCGAGATGGAAAGGAAGCTCTTCTCCATTCTTCCTTTCAGCTTCCTCGTGGATGTTCGCAAGGAGCGAATTGAACGTCACGAGAATACGGTTGAGAACGCAGAAGAGGCGAAGAAGGTTGGCACTGTTGATTTTATGAAGGCAGAGAACAACTTCCAGTTTCGATATTAAGATTTAGGAGGGAAGCATCTGAAAACCCCTTTTACAGAATAGAAATAATCATGAATTAAGTTGCTGGACGAGTTGATCACTCTGGACCCTATTCGCTCTGCTTTCTGGGGCTATCAGAAGATCATGGTGGAGAGTGACCTACAGAAGGCTCTTCTTCTCGGTCCTAACGCTTAATTTATCTCAGGGAGTTAATGACAAGTTGATATCAAGGGAACTCACGCAACTAGTGTTTATCATCAAATTCGATTCATGATGTCAACTGTCATCCGCATTTTTTTTCCAGCGCTACATACCGGTATTCATTTCCTCTATTATATTATGTTTTAATCGTTTTATAGCAATTTATATTCTTCCTTAATTATATTATGTTTCTTTTCTGGCAACATGGCTTGTCTGCCCTCTTTTACAACAGTCTTTGAATGGAATTACTTAGCTGTGCTGAAATATAAGGTGTATTTATTGCCAGCGCGTTATTTTATATTCCTTGTTTAATGCCCTTCATTGTTCAGATAAGTATAAAGTAAATTATGTAATGATTAGCTGGAGCACTGTTGTAAATGGAAGTGTTGATGTCGCTTTTCTTCATGTCACATGATATTTTCATTTCTGAAATTGCGCTTGCATTTTATTAATGCCTTACTTTTTTGAAACGCTGAGAAGTATCATAAGAATGGAAGGAAGAGGATTACAGTGGATCAAGGGATGAGTGAGGTGAAGTACAGCCTGGACTCGTTCTCTCCAGAGCCTTCCGATTACGTTCTTCCGCCCTCTCACAAAGTCATCATTCTTCTCGACCATGGCCCCATATTCAGCAAAGATTCTGGCTGCGTTAGTCTTTTCTTTCTGAGATGGTAACATGTACATCTCCTTGCGCATTTTAGCAGATTCCAGTTGTGGTGAAGCAGCCAAACAAGGGACCGCCTAAGAAGGTTCGCGTTTATCTTTGAATGCTGACGTCCGATCCAAGTAGAATGTCCTTGCCAGGTTGGTGTGCTGAAGAAGACGATGTGGTCGTGCGTGGTGGAAGCGACGATTGAAGTGCATCGAGTGATCGCCGACCTCTTCCCTGACGGATCCAGACTCATCCGTTTTGTCCTCGCTGATTTCGTTGGCAGGTTTGGCGTCATTTCACTGTCTAAAACCTTTAAGCTGCTCAGTCATTAAACAAACTCGTGCATTGTTGAGATATCTGACACCGGAATGGGGCAACTCGCTGATCAATCTGAAGGAGTTGATGAAGCAACTCGCGAGTACCGGCCCGGCCAGCGAAGGAGACGAGTCCTCTTGTTCTGTCATGAGTGGGGCCACCATGGCTATCGAGGTTTCTTTTATTCTTTAATACACTTTATTCCTAAGAAGTTATGGTTGCAGGCAATAAGTGTTCGAACCGACTTACACACTCGTCTCTCTCAACTTCCAGATGACGATCTCATCTCTGTCACGAGACAAGGTAATTATTATTTAATTTATCTACATCGATTAAGATGTGACAACTTCTCCTTCAAGATACTTTCTTAACAAACTCATTTCTGAAGCGTCATGTGGTTTTGCTTGGAACATGAAGAAGCCGGAGAAGGGGAGGCGCCCCGCGGTCAAACTCCTCAACAAGGGCAGCATTCTTCTCTTCACTGCTGTTAAGAGGCGAGTGAGAAAGGAAGAGTAAACAATCACCTTTTTCATTTCTTCAATTCAGTGATGAAGAGGTAGCGGAGCTGGAGAAAGACATAGACGATTGTATTAAAAGTCGGAATAAGATTATTGGCGGGCTGGACGATTCTTCTAAAACGTCAGTTCTTCATTATTTTGCATTTGGTTATTACATCTTATTAAATATCTGACATGATTCCGAATGATTACTTGGAGATCTTTCAGATTTCTGCCAATTGATCATATTAATCTCTTTATCTTCAATGTCCACCCAGTTGGAACGGAACGCACAGTCACCAGCAAGTCCCTTACTAATGTTCGCTTCTTTTCTGGTTATTGAGATATGAAGAATGATGATCCGACTTGAGGTGTCTCCATTGCTGTCCTCTTCTGTGATGTCTTGTGTGGCAGAAGGGGAGAAGCTGTTGCAAGCAGTGCACGCCATCCTCCTTCCTCTTTACGATCTCGTCTCCACTACAGTCACTGGCATTCCCATGAAGGTGAATACTAGAGAGAGATTCAGGAGAGAGGTGAGCAATCTCTGGTTTCAGGAGGAAGCTCAGCCAGGGGTCTCTGTCAATTATGACGTCGAATTGCTCCACTCCCGGATAGCGCACGTTGACCTTGCCCGCCATGGACTGCTGGCAGAGAAAGATGTCCTTCTTTGCTTTCTAATCTCTCTCTCGCTCTCTCTCTCTCTCTCTCTCTCTTTCTCTCTCTTTGAATCTCACGCTGTCATCATAGTAGTATAATTGATTATTTCAAGTCTCCGACCGAATCCCCAACAGTGGATTGCTCATCTGCCGCGAGCAACAGCGAAGCGGTGGCTGGCAACACGGTAATCGTTTTATACTTATTCGGATTCCCGTTTTTAATGCTTGCATTCTTATTTATTTATATCTTTTTGTGATATATTTCAGGCACCAAAGGCCGAAGAAAAGGCAGCGGCTGCTCCTCCGCGACTCATTTCTGTTGCTCCCAGTGGAATGTTCGTACCCGATTTTTACTAAATAGTTGAATGCTATCTTCCATTTGCTGTCCAGGTACAAGACAATTCGCTTAACCTGGGCGACGCCAACCCCGAAGACGCGATGGAATCTGGTTGGTGGATACTGCTAATCTGTTTGAGAATGGAAGGGAGGTGATGGTGTTTGTAGTTCCCGCGAACTCGTCGGTCGTACCCAGTGACGCCCTCTCTCGTGACGAGTCGTCCCTCTGTCTGTCTCACTTCCTTCCTGGCTGCGGGCAGGAATGTCATGCTTGAAGTTAGTTCCTGAAAATGAATCTTCCAAGCACGTGCCCTCGCAATGGTCATGTAATAGTTCTCAATGTTCTGTGCAGGTAAAGGGCGCTGCGTCCGCGGATAAGAATCTGAAGCCGAACGTAGGCTCCAAGCTGATATCACATACTCTCATCGCCCACGGCGGCCGCATCTACATTCACGCCATCGCTATCTCCAGAGCTGCTTGTCAGCTCTTCCTTTCTCCTCTCTCTTTCAAGGCTTTTACCCGTTCTCGTGATAAGTTAGAATGGATTGTATTTGTTTGAGCGGTACTGGACAACAAGTTGCTTGGAGTCTCGTGTGGAATGGGAAAGATTCCGACGGGTCTGCGAGTCTCTGACTTCTGTGGTCTCATCAAGGAAATGATGCTGAGACTCCCGAAACCATCTCAGAATCCTCCAGCTGCACTGGCCGTGACAGACAAGAGAAAGGTGCGTGGGAGCGAGGGAAGTACTAATGAAAGAGAACTATTCAGGAAGAAGAGATCCCCAACGAACAAGCGCGCCGCCAATCCCTGCGGCTCACTCGCTACTGGCCTCTTCGAACCACCAACACTTTCATCTTCCACTTTGCTAAGGCTTGCATTCTTTATCTGTTTATACTTCGACACAAGTTGGCATTTTGATACATTTCAATTAATCTGCACTTGTTGCAGAAGTTTGAGCCGCTTCTGTCATTGATCAAGCTGCCCGAGTTGTCCACCGCCGATGTCGACAAGTGCAAACAGGTTTACTTTCATTGTTATTGAAGTGTGCTGTAATGTTTGACCGGCTTCAATGATAATCAGGCCGATATGATATGATTTGACCCACTGCTCTTCTACAGGTGATCAAACAAATCTGTGGGTGCAGAGAGTCTTCAGATTTGCTTACTTATACGAAAACTGCGACGAAGCTTGTGAAGAACCTCAACAACCGGTTTGTCCATTCTTCTTTTTCCTTCTTCTCTATTTATTATTAGCGATGAATAGTGGAGCTTCAGAGAAGAACAACTTACTGTCGCTCTCAAGGAACTGGCTGCACATCTCGGCAACTATGTCAACCACTCGGAACGGCATCTTGAGGTCACTATTTTTTTCCTTGATTCAAATGTGATCATTGGAGTGGAGCGAGAAGGGAAGAAGGAGGAGGAGGGCTAGAATAGTGGAAACAAGAGGAGTCCTTGGAAGGAAGTTTGGTTGAAGGTATTCCGAATGTTCGCTCAACTGTCGGGTGAGTCGCTGGCTGCTTCGATGCCTGTCACTGACATCGATCTCAAGGAAGAAGACAGGTTTCAGTTATTATTTCTTTTCTCATTTTCATTGGCAACCAAGACTGCGGGATATAGAAGTATTCTTGGACAGAAAGCAGCTTTTGCTGATCGAAGACGACACGAAGTATCGCCGCATTCGAAGGAATCGACTGCTGGGATTGGTTGAGGAGGAGGCGAGTGGAGAGGAGAAGAAGACTGAACACGAAAAGGAGTCGGCCAGATCATCAGCTGCCAAGTCTGCTCAGAAGAGAAAGGAGTCTGCCACTCTTCGAGTTGTCAGTTACCACTTCGTTTAATTTCCTGTTTAGAACTATGCATTGATTGAAAATAATATCTTACGGTCGATACTTTGGCCTTGGGTATTTGATTGTCGACCTGTTCGTCAATTCCTCCTTGTCTTCTAGCCCGAACGACCGAGTCCGACTGATTCTCGCTCCACTTCGCCTCAGCCAAAGAAGCCAAGAAAGCCGCATGAGCTGTGGGCAGTGAATGGTTGGTAATGATCCAATCTGGAGAAGTTCAGAGTGAACAAAAATCTATTGTCTCAACCTTTTCCCATTTAGTTTTGTTCTCCATTCGTATTCTTATGCAGAGACCCGAAGTGTCTACGATCTTCTGTGCCAGAGGCAGTCACAGTGCTGCGCCCCCAGCCGTCCCTGGAAGGATTTCGTTGGGAGACAAGAGGCGGGTGATAAGCCGGCCAAGCTCTACCCACAACTCGAAGGAACCAATCTACGGGCTGGCAAGGGAATGGTGGAGGGATGATGATGCCTTACCAAGAATTATTGTTGTCTTCTCAGACGTGGATAACGTGTATGGGTAACCATTGAATTATAATTTCAGATCTCTCCTAGTGCCCATCAATCCTTTTTGCATGCCTTTTACTTGTTGTTACAAATTGTACAAATAAATGTGATGAAAACTGGACACATTTTAAAGTATATCTAAAAACAAGAACCCGAAAAAACAAACCCGAGTAAACCCGGGCATGGCTCATTTTAAGTGGACTATTTGGATATCTTGGGCAGGTCATACTGAAAGAGTTTGTGGTTTCTCGAAAAGAGGAGTACATACTTGACAGGGTAACTGAGGAAAAGGATCCAGCTAGCAGATTGAGGTTGAATGGGAGGAGGAATGACAACACGAGAGAGAGGAGAGGAGGAAGACGGCTTCCGCTTCGAGGGAAACACACGCACTGAGCCATCCAGACAACCCACCGCCACGCAGGGTGGGGAGGCAGACACGCGGCAGAGCTAAAGGCGGGTATTCATTTGTTTTAAAAGGAATGACTGCTTGATAACTCATTCTTTTACTCTGATAGTCTTCAACTCGTTTACCATAATTTCAACACGGAGAACTCACCACTTCTGTCGAAATATCGAGACACGAGGGCATAGAAAGCGAAACACATCCTTGCGAACTGAAATGATTTTGTATCACCTATTCCGAAAAGACGAAAGTAGAGGAGAACAACCTAGAGAAAGAAAGAAAAAACAACGAAAAAATAACCAAATTTACTTGTGGCACGTTAGATGAAATAGCTGAATAATAGCTAGTATTAGTGGAAGATAGAAAGGGAGAGAAGGGGAAGAGTGAGAGAGAGATGTGAAACCAACGTGCTGGAAAGAAGGATGACCCGTATTCTTTCGAGGCACTCTTCCTCCCCTTCATTAACTGCGAATACATGTATGTTTGAGGCAGATCCGCCGACCAGAATGAGTGGGCGGAGCTTCTCTGGTGACTGGTCTTCAGTTTGATTCGGGCAATCGACTGCCAAATCGAACACCGGACTGGATGAGTCATCACCGAAGACTTTCTCCTGAACAACAAAATGGTATTGAAGAGATAAGCGAGCATAAAAAAGAGCAGGCGAGTGGAGAGGAGAAGAGAAATAGAGAAATGGATAAAGGAGAGGCAAGCATTCATTAAGGTACCAACCATGACTCCTAATCGCCGGAACTCAAGTTTTTGGTGACTGTTTGGGATCGCTGAGTACAGTTCAAGAATGGCGTTCTCTCTGCCAACTGCGACCTTGTCTCTCCCCACTGCACGCACTCTCATAATTGTTGCTTCACCTTCTAATCGCGTCAATTCCCGAGTCGCGGATCCTCAAAAACGGATATTTGTAATCTATTTTCACCGCTCATCTAGACACCGTATCATTGAAAGAGAATAATTTAAATAAATTGAAAAGTAGATACCATGAATTTGATCACCGGAGTCTTGTCCCCGCAGCCAGGACGAGATATCAAAAGCACAGATTTCGTTAGCAGAGAGAGTTGCGATAAGAAACTGGGAAGATATTAGCAACTCGGGCAAGCAGAAGTGATAGTAGCCCGTGTGAAGAACACGGTGGTCCCGTTCCATCAATTGCTCAATCATTATTTCTCTCTTCTAATGTCTCTCTAAATTCTCACTCTTTCACATCTCTCAACGTTTCTTTCTTCTCTCGCTCCCTCTCCCTCTATCTCTTCTCTCTCTCTTGCTCACTCTCTCTCTCTCTCTCTCTCTCTCTTCTCTCCGCTGTAAATACAACCATCACGTACCCTGAGGCCCAGCTCAGCAACGCCTTCGATGGTCCGAGATCTCTGCTTGAAGAGAACGATGCCATGCCCGCGAACTTGAATGGCGATGATGAGGGAAGTGGCACCGCAGTCATTTCTGACGGGTCCGGCAGCGATGCCCGTGATCATTCTCTTCTGCTCATCCTCTGAAAGAAGTCAAATTATTAGGAAATAAGAAAAGAGAACGAAGCATGCTGATGAAGAGACAATATATAGAGAGAGAAACAGAAGAGTGAGGAGACAAGACAGCCAACCAACCGAAGAGCGATTCTTCATCGACCATGTCATTGAGGTCGATGACTCGGACAAAGCCCTTCTCGGTACCCACGAGGGCACAGCTTCGGCCACTCACCTGCAATGATCTCAGAAATCACAATGCCAATGTGAATAGGGATCAAAGAATACTCTGTTAGAAAGAAATCGCGACAATTAATCAATAAACCTATTTTAAAAAAAGACAATAACCACCTCGTAGGAAGTTAGCGCCGTCACAGAGCCCTCGAGGTTGTAGATGTTGGACGGAGAAGGATCGGCCATTGCTATCCGACTAGGCTTCCGTACCCTTCTCCTTGCGACGGAGCTGATACCGCTTTAGGCGGAGAACGTAAACCGTTTAGTGTAAAACCTTCGATAAATGTTAGTACGATTTATTATACAAAGCAAATTTTTATTTATAAAACAAAGAACTGATTGAATCCCTAGTCGCTAGAATGATGGACCCGATAGCGTTGAGATCGGAAAACAATGAAGATCAACGCGCAACTTATTTCTTCCTTACCACTTGCAATAACAACATACAAAGAAATTGATGGCAATACATGAAACAGACAATAGACAACATTACAGTTCTTGACGCGTTATTCTATCTGCGCATTTTGCGATGATCCCTCTCTCGATCGCCTCGAGTTCGGTCTCTCTCCTTATCTCGCTCCCTCTCTCGTTCTCTCCTGCTCTCTCGCTCATCACACGGTAATTCTTTGATGCCCAATAGGTCAAGAACCTCCTGCAAATAAAAGGAGAACCGTAATCAAGTTCGAATGAATCCTTTAAATGGTATTACTTTTAAAGAACAAAGGGGCACTGGCATACCAACCGGCACAATGCTTCGTTGCTGCTGGGAAGACAGCGAAGGAAGAAACTCTCTCAGCTGCTTGGTGATGTCAACTTGACTAGACTGGATAAACTCCATCATTTCATCCGCATTGAAGAGCGTTAATACTGCCTGGAATAGAAAGTGGCAATGGAGGGGAATGCAGCAAGCGATGAAAAAGGTTCATGCGACTTAATTTTACGTATCAAACGACGTATAAGCAAATCATAAAGTATGAAAGAGAAAAGAAGAAAAAGCGAACTGTATATGCGATACTCTTCATCTCTGTAACTGCCTTATAGAATACGGCCTTCTGCTCGGCAGAATCCTGCCACAAATGACGAGAAATCATCTTCTGTAGAACGTTGGAGAGGAAGCTACTCAGAGCAGGAATCTCAAGAATATCTCAGTTATGACAATTCCTATTCATGAACGAGGCACGCTATTAAATCAAGGAGAATGGGTGGACATATGCCCCACGGCAAGATGTGGAAATTGTTTAAACGAAGAGAAAGAGAAAGAGAGCGAGAGAGAGAGAGAGAGAGAGAGAGAGAGAGAGAGAGAAGGAGAGAGATAGCGTATCTTATATTTACCTGGTTATAAACAATTGCGAGAGTGTGGAAGAGAAGAGGAGGCAGTGGCCTCTCCCCTCCAAGCATCTTCTCCACCGCAGAGGAGACCACTTCCTTCGTCATCGCCTTCACTCCCAGCACTTGTTCGATATCTGCAAGTTGCAATAAGCTAATTTCAAAGATAAAAAACTTTGAAAAGGAACAGGCTAAAGCATAAATAGACACTTCGAGGGCTCACTTTTGAAAAGCATTTCAGACTCTTCTGGCGTCGAAGGCTGAATCCGATGGTATTCAACGAGGAGATCAACAGCAGAAAGAGCAGGCTCCGTTGAGTCTGACGACACTAAAAACTTTTATTCTCTTATCACTGCCAATAGGAGAAACATCATTGTGGCTCGACGATCAATTTCAAGCGACTGACACTTTGCATGAAGCATCTTCTTGACTGCCTGGACGACCGACTTGACATGAGAGGCCGGCAACACAAACTTGGGCAGAATGCGAATGATGTCAGACTACAAAGAAACGAGGAAATAGAAAGTATGGAGGAGAGAAAGAGAAAGACGGACTCGATCGAGACCCGGGATGATGGGCAGGAGACTGCGCACATCCGTCTGCCGCTCTTCGTGCAACTTCTTCAGCTTCGTCACCAACTCCGGAGTCGCAGGAGCTGTAAAGAAATAACTCTTCTAAAGAAATGCTACTTCAAAACAATAGTGGAGTCCTGACTGGATAAAGGAAATAAAATTATGACCTCGTTCAGTAAGAAGAATAACTACTCGCGCGACAAGAGACTCCGCCCCTCTCGGACAATTCTCAACTAGTTTAGGAATCTCCGGAGACGACATTCCCATTGCCTTCACCGCAGAATCGATCACCCGGATCGTCAACTAAAATTTATTTCTCCTTAATCTTCACAGTGTGAACGTCAAATTAGACTGGGGGGTTAAAAGTTTAAAAAAAGTGACATATGAGGAACCAACTGTTAACTAACAAGTTTGAATGCATTGGTTGATCTGGCGAAGACTTTGGCGAGTGGGTGAATGAGGGAATGCTGGTGGGCCATCGCAGCCAAGGGAACAATCAGAGCTGCCCGGTAAAGGCTGTCATTCCACGCTACAGCACCTGATAAAACAAAAAGATTTAAAAAAAGAGTAGAAACAACACGTATGATGGAAAAAAATAGAAAATGTATATTTTCCACAAACCATTGCTAGTGGCAAGAGTAGGATTGACACTTGCGATGAAGTGGGCGGGGGGAGCGTCTGCGCAGCATTCCTCCAGCTGCTTCTCCACGTGTTGACAGACGGAAGGGACCATGTACGGCAGTTCAAGCAGCTCCTTCACAGTCTCCACCGCCTGGGTTCGCACCTACGGAAAGCATTCCACATGACATCATGCTTTAAAAACGAAATTTCAATAGTACTTACATCAACTCGCTCAAAGAAAGCAAGATGGAAGAGCAGCTCGAGGAGATTGTCCCTTTGGCGGGCGCGAGTCAGCACCAACTCACGCAGGGTTGTCGTGCCAAAGGCACCGAACACCTCAAGGGAAATAGAGAGATGAAATTAGTACGGATGATCTGCTACCAATCACAAGGCCAATTCGCCCAACCTCATCAATGCATGCGAGCTTAAGGAAACCGAGAGCCTCTCCAGTCAGAAGTGGCGCTTCCAAAAGAATCTTATGGAACAACCTAAACATCGCTCCTATTCCTTATGTTTATCTTCAAGAAACATGAAATACTAAAAAAAAGTTGACGAAAAGTGATCTGACATCTCCTTGTGTTCGCCTCTTTCGTAGAGACTGGTAAGCAAGACGCTGACCACTCTACCGTATCTCTCCAGTCGCTCCTCTGCATTGAAACGTCCTTCTTCACGGCTCGCTGCGATGCAGATGCTGAATCTGAAATCAAGAAACAATCAATTTGTCGTAGAGTATCGCTAAACCTACTTACCCTTGGAACTGAGCGTACAACTCGGAAATCCAAAGGAGCGCCAACTCCGCGCGAGCCTTCTGATCCTAAAGGGAATCTTTACTGTCAATGGAATCATGTTGAACCATTTATAATACCTGATAGCTTAACAATAAGCGAAGAACGATGAGCAAGAGTGATTTACCTGAAGAATGAAGTCGACGAGAAGTTTCTCGTAGTGCTGGCACTCCTCGCGAAAGCGACAGACGAGTCGGACCAGCAGCTTCTGCTGAGCTTGTCCGGCTCCTCCCTGCACGGCGCGCCCTGGACAAGAATGACTGCTTACTCTAGCACAATGAACATACAGAGGATTCTTCACAGCATCCATCAAAGATCTTCTTTCCAAAGTATCTCTCCGCAACAGCTTATTGTTAGCTGTTGATTATCTTTTCCTTGTAAAACATTACAATGATCTTAGTGTTTAGATATCTCACTTTCGTTGAGCATGATCCTCTTGATGGCAAGCTCGAAAAGGCGTTCCCTTTCTTCGGCTGAGAGTTCCTTGGTGTCGAGAACGAGAGAGAACTGTTTCTTGGCCTGCGTCGGAGGAGGCAACGTCGCCTGTAATGAAGACAATTATAATCTGTGCATTTTAACTAACCAAGCATTCACCTTTCATAACTGCGAACTCTGTCTTCCCTTTAACGACGGAGACTAACCGGTGGAACTTTTGGTGGTATCCTTTGAACGATAGCGGGCTTCTTCATCTCGTCTGCCATCATGACATGAGCAGGAGTGGGCGGAATCACGGCGCCCTCGGAGCGGGCCGAGCGTCTTTCTACACATATTCATTTGTAACTACGACTTTAAATTCTGAAAAAAAAAAGTGACTGACGAAGAAAGGCTTGCTTCCTGCCCTCCCGAAGAGTCTCTGCCCCCGGCCCAATGTCCATCTGAGTCATCTGCGTTGCCATCATCCGAGAAAGACGACGGCGCTGAGCCTGCAAAGCAACCGTCACACTATCTCTTAAAATACAGAAATAACTGTTTTACCATTTGAAACAGTGCTGAAATAGTACCTGCCTCTGGACATGGACCGGGGGGTTACAAACGGCCAAACTACCAACCCCGGGGGGTTACAAAGTGAAATACTGTTTAAAAAAAACTGTTCCGGGCCTTCAGCCCGGGGGGTTACAACGTTGTCATGGGTCAGACCTATTTCAGCAATTTAAAACAATTCCAAGATATTAGAACGGAAAAAAACGAAGAGAGAGCTAGCCAACATCGGTTCCAGCTGTAGCGATGGGAGTGTAGCTGGAGGCGAATGCAGGTGGCATCTCATTTGGCAGAGTAGCCTCAAGACATTTATTTTTAAGTGCAATATGTTTTCGTAGAAGGACCCAAATGAATTCAAATTTTAGATTTTTGCTACTTCATCCCTTAAGATTCAGCATAGAACTGGACATGTACTATCTTGGTTGTTTATATTCAACGAATTCTGACCAAGGAAATAAACACGAGATGCGCAGCAATGCGGTTATTGAGTCTCTCGAAGATGTATTCCTCAGTGATGTCGATTGCCTTCTGCTCGAGATTGGAGAGAGAAGAAGAAGTGCTTGGGAAGTCATCGCCCCCTCCTCTCTCGTCTTCGTCATCTTCGTCTTCTTCGCCCTCTCCATCCACGCGTGTTGCCGTGCTGTTATCTCAAATCGCCAAGTCTTAAACAAAACTTGCGTTTTATTTTTAGGTGCAATATCCGAAAAATATCCATTTTTCAAATATCCGCCGGAAAGACAAGGGAATATTGAGCTCATTATTAACTTGACGGCAATTAAAATGGGAATGCCAACTTGTGGAAGGCATTGCTCTGTCATCCTTTGTCTTCTTAACAGACGGCTCTTCTCTTTCATCTCCTTTCGCTGCCGGTCGCTTCCTTGCCTCTGGCACTGCTTTTGATATTTCCTCAAATTATTCCTTAGAAGAACAGAACTATAACAAAAAATAAGCAAATGAAAAGCAGCGACTAATTATGACAAAGAATAGAAGGAAGAATGGCCAAAAAACAAACAGCTTGGGAAACGCCAAGATCGGAGAGGAGCGAAGTGATCTTGGTTGTGAGTGGCTCAGAGGACGGGTGCTTGAGAAGACGAATCAAGTGCATCTTCAGCTCCTTCCGCACTGACTTCACTTGACTCGTTCCCAGGGTCGGAGGCAAGTTCACCTAGATATGGGAACATTAGTGATGATGTAATGTGACAACAGAAAAAGCGCGAGACCTGGAGTTGGTCGAGGGCTTCGACGACTCTCTTCATGAATTCTGGTCTTTGCCGTGCTGAAAACAATGATCTCAGATAAGAAAAATTACAAGTAAAAAGAAAGACTGTGATGTAAGTAAGAAAGTCCCTTTCTTCTAACCAATGTTGCAAAGAGCTGAGACGACTGTTAGAAGATTCTGGGCCGAAATGTGAGCAAGGGCGGTTTGTTTGAGGAGAGACTCCATGCTCAGCTGAGCTTCCTGGTCCAGTTTACGATATGAAATGAAGCGGTGGTCACGAGGAACATCCATCAGATTCATCAGAGCACGGCCTTCCGATTCCTGTCAAGCGAAGGAAGTAGCAACGGCACCTAATTTCTAATTTCTGATCCGCGAAGGAAACAAGATAATATGTTGAGAGAGAGAGAGAGAGAGAGAGAGGGAGAGAGAGATGAGAGTGAGAGGAAGAGAGAGAGAGAGAGAGAGAGAGAGAGAGAGAGACAGAGTCAGTCAAGTTGTGTCATAAATAGAAATGCTTAATAGTAAGAGAAGAACAGGAAAACCTCGGTCCGTCTGCTCTGCGCGAGGACCAGTGCTTCCAAAAACTTGATTGCCATGGTGCGAATTCTGAAAAGCGAAAAGGAGTAACTCTGAAAGGTTGCTTTCCCAATTCATAAATTCCTGTTAAAAGAAGAGAATGAAGAGCTGACCCTTCATTCTCGGATTCCAGATTGTAGACGACTCTTCTCTTGATGAGACTGAACTTCTCCCAGCACGCCTCCGTCTCGCCATCCGCTTTCTTGGCAACTACCCAGCGAAGAACGATTGGATACAGATTCAAGCACGCCAACATTACCTAAACATCTTCAAAAGTGCCACGAGTACAATTCTTATGTTAAACATCTCTAAAAGAAAAGATATGCGTACCCGCTTTATCACCGCAACATCCGACGAATCCGCAATGAGAAAGCTCAACGTGAACACAGCTTTCTTCATGACTTCAGCATCTTTCTTGCTGAAAAAGGGAAGCATGTCAGTTGAATGCTCTTGAATGGTAGATTCATCGGATTCGTAAGAAGATACCAAGCTGCTTCGACGAAGGCAGCAACACAACAGCGGACACCCGAGTGGGCAACAGAGGCGAATTCCAGCATCTCATCCAAGAAGTTGTCGATCAAGTGAGCCTCTCCCGCCAGCAAGAGTCGCTCTGCCTGAAAGCACCACACATACTACGGAAAGCACTTAGGGGAAACTCGGCAACGTCATTTACAAACACTCTTGCCTCTTTAAGAGGCAGCAACTTCTTGGCTCCTGGAGCTGCCTGGGCATCGCGGATTGCTCGCCCGACCTTCTCGTCCAACGATTCGATTACCTCAGCCTCATCCATCCTCTCAACTCAGCCACCCACCTAGCAATGCATCTAAATCGTCTGCTTCACATCCGCAACTTGCTATTGGGTAATTAGGTAAGTAATGGGCGACAACAACGCTTCCGTTCTCCTCATCTACAATCTTCCTCTTATCTTTTACAAATTAGACAAATTAATACTTTATTATTCTGTCATTACATCTTCGAAGGAAAGAACCATGGTAGTCACAATAACGAAATGAAGATTTTGACTCGACTACTTGGATGTGACAGAAGAGATCAGCCGACACTACGAAGAAGTCAGACATCCAACCAGTGCGAGAATTGAACAAACATCAAACGGCAAAATAGGCCAGGCAACCAGAAAGCGCTTCTATATATACACATGCCTGAGTAAACAGTTTAATTCCTCTTCGTGTCATCGAAAATAGGGTAAAAAGCTATACACTACTCGCATGCAATAAATATTTCGTGCTAAAAAACACATATCCAATAATTTCCTACTGAATTTAGAGAAAACAGCTTCAAATTAATGATAAACTTCAAATTAAAAGCCGCATTAAATGTTAAACTAATCACAAAGTTAGATCACAAGGTGTATTAACAGGTTTTATATATTCATTTCCGCCCATATACAAGAATTGTTAAACTATTCTCAAGGATCCCAGTAGGATCTTCGATACTCGTGATGCGGTCCAGGTCCGGGATTTGGACCGGGGGCATAGGGAGGCTGTCCATATGCCCTCTCACTACTCCAACTTGGCTCTCCCCATTCATGGGCATGCGGTGGGAATGACTGCGGCGGAGGCGCATTCATTGCAGGATGTCGTTGGTGGTAGTCGTCATAGAATCCGCTACGGCCAGGTTCATCCCATGACACTGAATGGACAAGGCACTTGTCTCCGCAAACACAGAGCCAAAATTAGATCCGCACAAAGAAACCCTCTTCCTAGCATAAGAAAGAAAGAAAGAAAGAAAGAAAAAAAAAGAGAGAGAGAGAGAGAGAGAGAGAGAGAGAGAGAGAGAAATACAACACGGATGAAGTGCAAGAGTAAAGTTCTGACTAGTCGGAGTGCGCGGCCTGGGAGGAGGCAGCCAAGTCTCCGGCTCAGGCCGCCTCGTCTGGTTCCATGGCAGATCTGGATCAAAGTCGTCCATTGCAGATCGAATGGTACTTGAAGAAGATACGATTGGCGCAAAATAATCTCGCCTGTCGCGTCTGAATAGAAATCTGTTGATAACGGACGGAAAGAAGCGAAAACACGCAGCATAATGACTGCCAACCATATAAAAACCGCTGTATATTAATTGCAAACGAATGCTACGACCTAAGGAGTGTTCTGGATTGCCCAGGCGATTCGTGATAGACGGGATGGCGGTCCTGTGAATATATTCCGGCGACCGGAGGTGCAATCAGCGGTTGCATCATCTACAGAAATGACAAAAAATAAATGCCGATGCGCACTTATATGTTTTCGCTCTCACAGCTTGCGTCTATTCAAAGAAATATTAGACGAAGATATTTCGTTACTATTGACACCAAGATTATTCAAGATTCATGCTTACCGGTCGAGGAGAAGCCTGAACGCCAATTCTTGGTATCGGATGTCCGTGGCTGGCAATTCCATAAACGGGAGGCGAAGCAGTCTGAGGAGGCCGTCGTTGAGCCGTCGTGGGGATGGGTTTCCCACTCTCGGGAACTACCGAAGTCGGCTTCGGCCTTGGAGGCAGAGCTGTCGCCTGTTCAAGATTTACACATTACAGTGGCACAAGAGAAACACATTTCGTGGAAGAATCAAAACAAAAATAACTAAAAATACCTTTTGAGCTACTGGCTTTGCAGATTGTTTAGGTTTTGAAGGAGCAACCGCAACATTGGCAGCAGACGAATTCATTTTTGCAAGCTTCTCCATTTTCTTGGGAATCTTGGCAGCGGCTATAACGGATGGCTGAATGGCAGAGTTCTTCTTCTGTTTCTCCGACGGAGGCACCACGGACGGAGCAGCAGGTGACGCGACCTTCGCTGCTGCAATACAAAATTCAATAAAAAATCTTGAACTGCAATAAAAAAAAGAAGTTGCAATGTTTAATTCAAGGTCAATACCATTTTTTGCTTCCGTCACTTTCTGCTTTGTATTCGGCTTCCCCTTTTCTTCACCCTTCTTCTGTACAAGTCCCGGATTCGGCTCTTAAGACAGGCAATTAAAATCACTACGCAGAAGTGAAATCTCAAGAACGGATGACTTTTGCTGTCTGCAGACTCGCTGGCACGAAGAGGGTGAGTTCTAGCCACGCTCTCCTTCTGCTGCTCCTTGTCCGTCCCTCCTTCCTCCACTCGCTTCAGCTTTTCCTGTACCCGATTCAAGGCTGCTATGTATTCCGGAGCTTCTTGTGTCTTCTTCGCCTAAACAGAACAATATTCTCATAACAAGATAATCTAGAATAAAAATAATGACAGAGAATGCACCTTTGGAATCCAATTGGCAAACGGATTGGCCGTGGAAGAAGAAGCGACTTCTCCTTCTGCAGGAGGCGCTGGTGGAGGAGGGAGCTGAGAAAGAGAAGAAGGGGAGCTACTCTTTGTTTCCTTGCTTCCTTCGATAATCTAGAAAGGACAATAATCACTTTTTCATTCAACAGTTTTCTAAAAGCGAAAGATTTCAATGTAATCTGATTAAGAACACTTCTACGTGTGATTGAAAAGAACTGTGTGTTCGCAATGCTCAATTAAGTTAAGGTCGAATAAGTAAACACAGTAATATTATTAACCAGTGAAAATATGTCGACTTACCTCTCCTTCCTCTTTCTCCATCTCCCCAGTTCCATCTGTCTCTGCTGGCTCATCTGAAGCGGGAGTTGCTGGGGTCACCGCAGCGCCTCCGACAGAGTGGGCAGGTGAACAAACTGAACATTGAACTGCTGTATCGCACAACGAATACGGTAGCTGGTATCAAACCCGCATCTCCGTGACCCGTGGCTGAGGAAGGAGTGCCCAATTTGTTCGAAGCTCTCGCCTCTGCCCGTGCCTCCTTGGCCGCCTCCTTCAGGGCCGCAACCTCTGCTGTCAGTCTCAGGCAATTCGCTTCCCAGGCTCGCAGCTCAAACTTAGTTTTGTCGTTGTTCTTCGACAGGATTCGATTCACTTGTTCCGTGTTGTCAACTCGCTTTTGAAGCTAAAAACAAATCTGAGATTGATCAATAACAATGAAAAATAAAAGTATGGAAGAAAAGAGAAAAAGAAGATCTGGCCTCATTCTTCTCCTTGATTGTGGCATCTCTCTGCTTCATAAGCTCAGCCACTTGATTCGTCAGCATTCCCTTCACTTTCTCCGTCACCGTGCAGTGAGTGCATCGGGCGTTGTTTGCTGCAAAAGCGTCCACCTAAATTCCCTTCCCAATTCGAAGTATAGCCCACCAATGTAAATCTTATCATTGAGCTTAGTCTCGGCCTCTCCTTGCGTCTTCTTCGCAACCATGAGTTTCTGCTCCAGTTCAGCGACCATCCGATGGTAATGCTGCACTGTCTCATCGGCCTGCTTGGCAAGCCTCTCCTGGTACTCTCCCGTCACCTGATATGTAAATCAAGGCTAGAAAGACATTTCCTCTTCAGAGTTACTCTTATCTGACCTGTATTTTCCGTTTGTAACGGTCGACATTATCGAGCTTCTTCGCAACGGACTCCTTAAATTAGTTTTTAATATTCGACGTCGCCACAGTAAAAAAAATACTATGCATTAATATTTTGAACCACTAAAACCCCATAGAAAAAAGATTATTCTTCTTTGTTTTAAGAGATTGATCCAGTCATTTTTACTCGCTGTATTATGATGTATTTTATCCTCGCTTCCTAGTGGCTAAAAAAGGCGCACTTTGATGCCCTTGATGAGTCTCATGTCCTTCGTCGCCTCGTTTCTGAGTTCATCCGAAAACGTCTTGAGGTCCTTCTGGCCGCACTCAATGTCATCTCTCAATCTCCGCATGTCATCCATCATCTTCGCACTCAAAGAGGAAACAATATCTGATTTGACAATGAATATCAAATGCTCCAAATACGATATGAAATGCTCTTATACTGACCAAAATCCTCTAATGCTCTGGCCGAAAATAGTGAGAGACGAAGAGAGCTTTTGATTCTCCTCACGAAGAGTGCGAATCTTTGTTCCCTGAGCGATGAGAGTTTGCTGTGTTAGCAGAAGTCTCCTGGCTATCGCGTCAGACACAGTAGCCGAGTCGCCTGGCCTACAATTTTACAACTTGAGTTGAACAAGCAGAAATCAACAGCATTTTAGTGAGAAATGAACGAGTGATGCCATTTTCGCATTCCTCGCACTTTTCTCGCTAACTTCCACAATACTTCTTTTTCTCTCTGTATGTACCAACACACCGCCAACGATTAAAAGCCACTTTACACAAATCAATGACGTAGAAAATTAGAATAATTTCCCTAAATTTAAAGATGAAAATAGCTAGATACTTGAACGAGGAGAAGGCGGTCTTCGATCGAATCTCGTCTATGACCAAGGAGCAGCCGTGTTCTGTTTCACCAGTCTGAGTAGCGAAGGAGCGGCAAGGTGGCCGAGCTTCCTCCCGGTGCACAATTCGCTTCACTGCCTCTCCGCCTTCCGGTCCCTGCAAAATTAATAACTAAGAGCTCTAAAACTTATTTACATTATTCGTATGACCTTTTCTGTCAAAGAATTACGAATTGATATATTCGTCATCGATACAATAAACCTGAGTTTGAAAGCATGAACAGTTCCGAACCTCAGCGTCAATTGAATCAGGAGTTGGAAGTGACTCGTCGAGTGCAATAAATGCATATCCTTTCCTCATTTTCTTCCTGGGAGGAGTGATCTTTTCGACGCTGGAAACAGTTGCGCTGCCGTTGCTCAGAATTTTGCCATTTGGAGATGCCCGTTTAGTATTCTTAGCAGGATTATCCTCCATCTAAATATAAGTAAAAGCTATTAAGAATACTAATATATCATTCCGTAATACTACGCTTATCAAACTGTGAAAATCAAACAGCAGAAGTTCATGTGCCGGAGAAAAATAATCGTCTCTGATTTTAATCTAAGAATAGCTATTAAGTTGGCAGGGAAAAATCAGGCTAAATTGGTATACCATACTGCGAACATAACATCCTCAAGAGGAGTCAGAAATAAAGATCGCACCACAGAAGGAGCACTGGCAGCAGACGTTGAAACCAATTGATCGTTGAGTATTGTTGACTTTCCTCGACGCTTGTACTCTTGAACGCATTGGTCATCTGTAAATGTTAGAAACATTTAAACTTATCAAAAATATAAAGCGTTCAGTGTACAGCTCTTACATTCTGACTGATCGAACTTCTCTTCTCGTGGACCGGAAGCGAATTGACGAGTCTCAAGAGCAGTATCTGCAACGCTTATAAGGTTTTCACTGTTTGCCGCAACACTAACCATCAGAATATTTTTTTAAAAAAATTTGTTTTCTGTGAAGTGTTTACATGCCATGCCGCCACTCTTATCTTCAATAAGAATCCGCATCTAATAGCGAGCCCAGGTGACAAAAATCAGTTCAAGATGGAAGCGCGCCTTCACCCGCCTTTCATCTTGTAAAGTTTAAAAATGGTCTTCTTCTTTGTCAAAAGAACTTGCAATAAACTTTCCTGCACAGGGTACTACGCCATGGTTGTCAAATACATTTTTTTGTGCTCAATATCAGCCCACTGGCGGTTACAGACGGAGATGCAAGTTGGCCCAACTTTTTTGGTCCGGCCGGTCATTTGTGAATGAAATTTCGGCTCTTGACTTGGTTTTTAAAAATGTCGGATTCCAATTACAGTAAGAGTTCGTTCTGTCATGAGGATGCTCGCTAGCCGAAAAACAGACCCAAACGGGCTCAGGGCCAGGCACAAGGTAGGGCCGGACCGGCTCTAGAGGGCCTTGGAAATTTGGGCCGGTTGCACTTCTGGTTACAAACTCTCCACCGATAGGTGACACTATTCTTTTTTATGACACTGATCATTTTCTACTAATTTGCCCCGCGCTATACAAGCGATGGAATTTTATTTTTTTCAGTGAATAATCCTGTGCTAGTTAGCTGCGGAGACTCGGGCGTCCTCTGTGAAGAGGGAAGATCATCAGCGAAGGTCTACTGTTTCCAACGTTTAAGTTATGAATTGAATGTTAGGCTGACTCTGGTGATCAGACCAACCCTAAGCCTATGAAAGAAAATCAGCATAAATCCCACTACATATTGCAGCTTGACTTCCGCATTGGGTAGACATGATAACAGTCCCGTACTGACCAGACCAGGCGTAAACAAGTTGGGCTGGCAGAGGATGTAGGTATCCCGGGTGCAACCAGTTGTAGATAGAAATGCACCCTTTCAAATAGATAGAAATGCACCCTTCCAAAGACTCCGCGTTGGCTTGCGGCAGCGTTGAACAGCGGAGCATTGTAGAAGTAAGCCGCAGTAAGGAGAGAGACTGAGAAAGAGAGAAGATAGGAAAGATGAAGCGAGAGTGAGAGAGAGAAGAAGAAGAAAACAAGTATCAGACATGACTGCAGAATATATAAGGAGAAAACGAGATACGGCGAGAGCAGGCAAAGAAGAGACACAAAGCTCTCCCGAATTATCTTCGAAAGGCGAACCCCCCCCCCCCCAAAGAGAAAGCGCCAGCCGATGAAGCAAGGGTCCGATTGGAGCTACCTCCCCCCCTCCATTTATCGCCGACTTCAAAGTGACGTCATTCGTCGCAGATCGATCCGATTCTTTCTCATTTTAGAGAAAAGTCAGCAATTTAATCATGTCAATAAAAACCAAGCCATAACTCGCAACTTGAAGGCCAGCAATCCTGCATGTATGGGAAAATGAAAGTGTTTAAATAGTTTTAGTTTTCGTCAGCGGTCTTCCCGAAAAAATTTAGTTTGAAAAAGTAGATTCTTCCACATAAAGATAAGCGAATTCGCGTTCTCTTCCGTGCGTTCTTCATTCTCAGCGTAGAGGATGAATTTCGAGATGGACACGGCTTTCATTTGTACCCTCCCGAAAGTTTCCCTAGCAAATTTAATACAACAATCGCAGACCTGTTTTAAAGAGGACGAACTTCTTTTCCTTCCCGTCTAGGAGGTAAGTGCTCCCGAAAAACTTCTGACATTTCCTCCTCACGCATTTCATTCGCCACGGAACCCTTCCCTTCTGCTGAAACATCCGTAATTTATATACAGTACACATGAATAACAATCAAACCGTAAAGAAAAGAATAAAACAATATCACAAAACTCAAGACAGAAAAAGGGCGACTCTGTGAACCGCTGACTGGCAATGTGATATCATGTGAGCGATTCGTTCACAAGTAAATAAGCAAGCTCACATTCTCTTAAGCTCACACTCTTATTCGAGGATTAGCGCGGGTGTTCTCGTTGGAGCACAATTGCGAACAAATACTTTATCTTACTTTTCCCCCTCTATGGCTTGAGAAAGAAGGCCTGAACGAGGCCAAATTAGTCGACAATTGGATAATCTTGAGAAAATAAAATCTCTGCTCAGCTAGAATTTATTAGAGCGCATATGTTTAAATGTTAGAGCAGAATTCACACTAACCGGTCCTCTTATTATTCGGGTGTAACGAGAGAGGCGTGGAGGCAAGTCAAATCCACAGTTGTAACAGCGCTGATATTGGACTACGTCCGTCATTGCACCTGCCATAAGGAAATACACTACAACTGTTACATCTCCAAAGCTATTTCCACGAATACAAAACAACTAAAGGAAAATAACCTTCACTTGGATCAATGTCTTGTTCGGATGGTCCTAGGCTCTTCTCAGGAAGGTCAACTTGTACTGTTTCTATAGAAATGATGTCACCGTTTGTAACTAGAATAAAATAATCAGAATATAAATAAGAAGGAAACAGAGTAAATGTAGCGCGCTATGTTTTCAAATGGTATGCAATTAAATTAAATTAATTAAAACAGCTAACCATTCGTTCCGATAGGGATAGCGGTAGTGTCTTTAGATTCCTTCAGATCCTAAATCGAAAAACACTTATTATTGACTTATATTTAAGGTTAAATCACTAAATCTGTAGGAAGTATAATGAGCAGCTCCGAAATTAAAAATTTTACCACATTTCAAAATACTTTATGAATATAATTTGCAGAAAGTTACAGCAAAAACACACATATAAGCCATAATAAAGCGCTCAGAAGAACCTGCGAGGAAGAACATCCAGTCAAATCGGCGGAGAAAGTGGTGGGGCCAGTCACAGATCCACTCAAAATCGCAGGTTGCGTGCGACTGTGTTCGCCGTGTTCACCAGCGAGCTCGGATGAAGCGGTAGCAGATGAGTCTTCCATTAAACCCGAGGTCTAAAAGACTTAAATCCTAAAAACCACTGAAAGAAAGAATAAAAAAGAAAATAATGCTTTAGAATATGAATTCACAACTTACATCCAGTGAGCGAGATACTTCGCCAAGCGACATGGGAACAGACCGGCCCCCCATCCCATCCAAGTCAATGGCCACCCCATCGATATCATCGAGGTCCACTCCATCAATGTCTGCAATACAAGAAAACCAAATTCATTTTGCACCTAAAAAGGTCGCAAACCTTCATCCACGTCATTGACCGATTGCTCGGAGGCGATGTCCATCTTAAGGAAGAAGAAAGTCATCTCACAAGACAACAACTACCATACTAACAAGAGCAGTAAAAACAGCTGAAACAAGGTCAATAAAAAAGATAACAAAACGTACAGGGTCACTTCCGAGCGAGTCGTCCCATCCATCGGCTGCCTCGATGTCGCCCATCTGATCGTCGTCCTTCGCGTCGCTCTCCATGTTCATGTCCTGCGCAGCATCTCCTGACAACTAACAAGTACCGACAAAGAAGTGATACCGAACTTTCTCCCCAATCTTGTATATACCTTTTAAAAATTTATTGGCCTTGAATGGAAATTAATTTAAAAGTATTATAAATATCCACTAATGAACTATATTGTTTCAACACCAAGCAAAACACTATAATAATTTGATCGTTTGGAATTTGTTTAGCTAAAATTTTAGCTACTTTGTTCGTGATCTTTTGAAGTTTTTATCCTTGTGGTTATGCAAGAATTTGTTGTTACCTTCCACCTTTCAATGTACTGATATATGATGTGCGTTTCTTTGAGAGCGTTTGTCAAGTTCCCTTGAGACGCTCCGCCCCTTTCTCCTTATCAACATTCACCGTGATTGGCAGTTGAGACAGCCGCTGCCAAAGTGAACCTGCCTGTGTGTTGAGGTGTCCTCTTCCTGAATGCCCCAGGCAAGATGAGAGTGCTGAGCAATGCCCGCGCGGCTATCACCGGCCTCTTTCTAATGCTCACGAACCCCACGACTGTGATCGCGGCACTCTTCATTCTATTTCGGGTAACAGGCTTAGAACTTTCTTTATCAGGAACTTTTTGCCTTTCTCATGTGATTCTGCAAGGCAGTGTCACATGTTTGCTGTTCACACTCTTTACGAGCTTCTGTTTTCAACACATTGATATTTGATCTCGCATAACGGGCTGCTGCATCCCGCTGCCTAGTAATTCTCAAATGTCTCTAATATGAAGCCATGATACAGTGAAACTTTGTCTGTCTGAGTTCTTCCTGAAGTAATTTGCTTAAGCTGTTCGGCGCTGCGGTCATCTCGACTCTGGTTCCACTGAGTGTCCGCTACGCTGCCTTGCCTAGCTCAGTGGAGGCCATGGTTCCTCTTGATCTGGTCTTCGATACGTGCCTCGACCAACTCCACGGTGTCTGTTCCTTTCCAACGGCTACCATCGATCTTCAAATGGTACATTCATTACTTTCCTGTTCTGCAGAGACGAATTCCAGTTGGTCAGGAAGCAATCTTGTTTTCGCGCAAGCCATTTTTCTCCTTTATGATTTGATCTTTCCACAGATGCCACTCTTCTCTTCCGGGGTTCATTACTCAATGGCAGTCGACATTCGCTTTCCTGACCCGGAGCAAGCGAAACGTCTTGGTCTCTTCCAGAATGTTATCCGCATTACGGACAAGAACAGCAACATCGTCAAGGAGTTTCACAAGTCGACATTCTTTAGAGAACCGTCTTTCTTGCGAAAGGTAAAGCGCCACTTTTTTTCCAATGATGGTTTCAATATAGGTTCTCTGATCGTAGTTGCCATTGCAGGTGTTCCGCCTGTGTTTCTTCCCTGTTTACCTTCTCGGTATCTTCGATGATGCCACTCTGTTTTCTCTGCATATGGCCCATGATTACTACGAGAACCCATCGACACCTTCAGAGAAGCTAATATTCCAGCTTCAGAATCGGTTTGCTCAGGTCTGTTTGAAGAAGATTAGTTGCTCCTGAATTCGTGGTCTCCTGTGCTCTTCACTCGTCCTGAACTAAAGTAGTGTTTCCATTAGAAATATAGGATATGAATATGAATTAGGTTGAAAGTGCCGAACTTCGTGTGGCTGCTTCATTCGGAATCATCCGCCATGTTCTCTACCATTACCCACTGATTACTTCTGCTCTGCTCTGGCTCTCTTCATTCTCCACGCTTTCTACTCTAATCCTTATCACTGCGGGATTCAGCGCTGGTCATTCGGAGAAAAAGGCCAGCATAAGCGATTCTAAGGTATCTTATTTTCGTTGAGAGGTCATTAGATTTATTTGTGGCTCAGAAAATAATAATTACTTTTGTTGCATTAATAGAACAGAGTGATCCTTGAGAGGTCTTCCACCGATGAATACAGTCTTGTGGCCACTCCCCCTCCTTCTCCATCCAGCACTCTCTCCTCCTATGAACACGTTGACAGGCCTGAATCACAGGTGCTTCTTAGCTGCCTTTTTTTCGTTTGTATTTAGCCTGGTTTGAGCGGTTTAAATGAATTTCATTTCAAGCACCGCGCCGAGGATGAATTCATTCCTGAGAACGTAAATGAAATTCCGGAATGCGTTCCTCTCTTCAAGTTTACAGAGATTGAAGAGACTGGTGAGCATCGCGACTCCAGTGGCAGCGAGGAATCTGCAACTGAGTCCAATGTTGAAACAACTCAAAATGCATCTGAACTCAGGAGACGAAAATAAATTTTTTTTTTCATCGAAATGATTGGCCAGTGATCATTTGCTATGTCTCGACTACGGTTAATGTGTTAGACTTTATTTCGTTCATAGATATGTTCCGCTGTTTTTTTTGTGCTGAAGAATCTGCTCACAATATATTATAATATCAATTACTTAGATTTCTTGGCGATATTATAATGGTTTTACGTTGACACAGGTCGGCATTGATAGATTAATAATAACGTGTAGTTATCTGCCATCTGCTAGGTACCTCTGAAATGATTCGCCGGTCAAACTTACCTCTTCATTTTACATGTTGCGTGCAATATACGGTTCGATTAAAGCTCGCGCATTGCTGGGAAGGAAAGTAGCCGTTGTTTCACGGCCTATTTTGTATCTGGACATTCTTTTCCAATTTAAAATGAATGCAAATTTACAAGTGAAGGTCATTGAATGTCGATAAATCGAGTTACGGAAGGTGGAAAGTAACGGCATTCCGTGTGCAATGTGCTAATGGGTTGCAGCAGCCGAGCCGAGCCAGACGGATATGTCGGGCATTCAAGGTTGACTCTTTGTATATCATCAGGGGTCAAGATCATTCGTTGTAGATTTGATGAAAGATGTGAGCGTGGCAGAACTGCGGTCGCTTGGAGCTCCCACGGCGCAAGCAGTTCTGCCTGCTGTGGAGTGGACGTCTTGCCCTGGCTTCTGTGGCCGCACAGTGCTCAATGCAACGACCGTTCTTCTCTCCGAGTGCGGGGTACGGTACTTTTCTCATGCTCTTCCTCGGACGGGAAGAATACCAATGCCTACCTATTTTTTCAACTTGAAAAATAGACGAAATAGTTAAGTGTAAACTAAAGTTCGATTATTGCATACATATGCTTGAATATTTGACAGCATTAATGGAAATTGGGTTGGTTCCTTAATGGTGTTCTTTGGAAGAACCTTTTGAATGCTTCCCATCTACTTCTTCATTGTTTCCTGTACAGGCTTGTGAGTGGGGGATGCGAGTGCGGCATAACATGTTCTGCCAGCCCTGCGACGACTCCCTCTCAGACTACGACTGGCTATACCTCCTCTTTGTCTTCCTCCTCCCTCTCCTTCTCTACGTCTTTCAAGTACATGCCTACTACCCTTCCAGCAAGTCAGTTCAGCAATTCGTTCCTCTTCTTTAATGTCCACTCCAAACATTCCGAATAGTAGTGCTCAACAAAACGAGTATTCAAGAGTCAATAAAAGAAAGGTTATTTAATTAGTAAAGTGAAATTGGGGACGATGTACGATGAATATTGATGGTTAAAGGAGGTCTCCGGCGAATAATTAACATATCATTTTTTAAGCATGGATCAGTTCGTCTCATCGTAAAACTTAGATAGGGAAAGTTTGAATGTATTTCATCTTATCATTCCAGAGTTATATTCATTTTAAATATCACGGGTAGAGAATTGGCTACTGTAGATCTGAGCACCCTCCTACTTTGTATCGCTTGAGCGCATCAAAAACCCCAAATCCATCCATTTTGAAAAAAAGATCCGTGTATAACAAAACCGGCCAAACACAAAGCGTGCATATCGGAGCACGCAACCGATATTGGCCGGAATTTTCTCAACACGTCAGCTCCCTATGCAATTGTTTGACCACAAATTTCTGTGGAGAGAGTGCAAGGGCAGCAGCACTGAAATGAGAGGATCACAGCCTTATGAAAACGTGACGGGTAGAGAACTAGCCATATTTTAGCCAGTGGCAGCTTGAGGCCCTTCCGTGCGGGACACTTCATGGGTCAAATGCCTATTTTGAATTGCTTGTCCAAACATTCGCCGGAGACTTTCTTTAAAGCAACTTTCTTGCTCGATCGTTATGCATTTTCTCTTCATTCGCTTGCTTGTTATTGCCTCGTGGAAAAAAGCTTTCTTTAAAAAAAGATTACGAATGCTGTAGATGGTTTGCCTTTTTAAATGTTCTCCCTTGCATTGTGAAATTTCGCTGTCATTAATGGTCCTCTTCCCCAAGAGTGTTACTTTGAGGGCGTTGACTTCTATATACCTATTGTTATTCCAATCAGTTCGATGGTGTGTTGTCTCACTCCTCTTTTTTCGCTCGCCATCCAAATCCCTTGCAGCAATCGCTGGAGTGAATGGCTGGAAGCAGCAAGTTGCGTGGTGGAATGCTCGCTGGCGGGGCTGGGGAGTGTCATGGTATTCTCTCCCCGAGGCTCTTTTCATCTCAAATCGTGCGGGTCTTCCTCTCTCAAGAATTGGTATCCTTGGATGTACAACCCAGTCATTGAATACGCCAAAACCATGCCGTGCACCTACGAGATGGTCTATCCCTTGTCAGTCAAATTGCAAACTTAACGTTCACTTTCTGTCATAAAGAGTTGTCCCTTCCAGACACACGCTGCCTTTCGTGTACCTTCTATTCTGCCTGGTGAACACGGCGATCCTCCGTGGGATCCTCTACGCCTCAGTGCTGAGGAAACAGCGGCGTCCCCGTGCTCTCTACGCGGCTCTCTTCAGCCTCCCTTGTCTGGCTGTTGCCAATGCATTCTTTGTTAGTTCCTCATGCGTTTTCATCATCTTCATATTTCGTGGTGCATCCATCTGCAATTGAGGAGATATCTCAACATGGAACAGACTATGTTCTAATCTGTATTTCTGCTGTCTTATACGATTTCCCCGAATTGACTGAACTTGTCTTGAGTATAACTGAAAGATTTCCATTGCAGGCGGGTCTCTTCTACTTCTCGTTCCCCTTCGTGACTGCCATGTATAGCGTGGGAATGCAAGGAGTGCAGTTGTCTCTGGCCCGTCCTCGTTCTCTGGTCTCTCTGCTAGTCAAGTTCCGTGGCAGAAGCGGGGGAGGGAATGGTCGGCAGATAGTGTTCCTCCTCATGCACTCTCTGCTCCTCGCCTTCTCGATTATCGCCCTGGCAGTTCGTGCCGGGAGGATGAGTGTGGGTCTCTCCTTCCTGGCGGCCGTCCCCGTGCCTCCTCTCTTCTTCATCGCTACCATGCACTTCTCTCACCCTGCAGCAACTCATCTCGCCTCGTAGTCTCTCTTCCAGTCCGCAAGGTTCTGACGGGAAATAGAGCTTTTCCAAACATTTTCAAAACAAGAATATTGATGTATGTAACGCATTCTGCTGGTACTTTTGCAATGGAAATGTGCATACTTTTTCTGATAGCCTCAAATTGTCCACGCTCTCTCATTTTGTCACGGGTACCCGCCTTCTAATTCCATTTTTTCGTCCTATTATAGGTTATATTGTTGCATTCTGGTCCCCCTGCTATCTTTCTTTTTTCCCATCTTTTGTATTCGTGAGACTGTCGGGGTCGATTCCTTAACAACGCTTTCTTCTATTTCTCTTTGCCATTTCCTGCCCGATTTCTCTAACATTTTTTATTCTGTGATATGTTGTCTTCCTCACATCAGAGTCGAGTTTGTCGACTTAGAAGAATAAAGAGATTATATTTAATTGGTGGAGTGAGAATCGTGTTCTGATTTGGTGGCATTATGGCTCCAAACATTTTGATATCTTGTCGGCTGAGTTTAGGATAGGATATCAGGCTACGGTAGTTGTAGGAGCCCTGGGCTGTTTATGAGGAGGAGCGCGGCTTGGCTTGCCGCATGCGCACTCTTATCACTCTTCACACCAGTCAATGCCTCCATCGGAGACACATCTGAACCGTATCGAAATTGCGTTGGGGAGTGCCGTGAAGCACTTTCCTGCCCGGCTAATCCCAGCCAGACAGAGTGGGCTCACGGACATTGCTTCTGGTGCAGGTTCTACTTTCTCTTGGTGTTGTTTCAATCGTTTCTGATAACATGTTACAATTAATCTTTCTTAAGATATGAGTGCATGTGGAGAGCGGTTCAGTGGTTCCATGCAAAGGGCTATCCAACTCCGCAGTTTCATGGGAAATGGCCCTTCATTTCAACAACCGTCGCACAGGTTTTGTTGCATCTCTTCATTTGTTTTCAATCCCCTGTTAAGGTGGCTTATCTATCCTTGGTATTCTCAGGAACCTGCTTCGACAGTCTTCTCATTGCTGAACCTGGCTTCGGTTGTTCAAATGCGAAGGGGCATCTCTGACATGCATGGTTTACAACTTAAGCCTCTCTGGTTACTCTACACAAACGTCGGCATTGTTACCTGGTATCTTCTATAAATTCTGCCCTCTTGCATCCTTTCGTAACTACTTTTTGGCTGAATTGCTGCCTTCTTTGTTAAAAGGTGCCAAATGAAAGAACCCTCTGTTTTCGGCTGTGTTCGTCGTGGTTCCATGCAGCTGACCATTGGCTGAGTGAGCTAGCTGACTATGCATCTGCATTTGCCTTTGTTCTCTTCGCTCTCTATGCTGCTCTCCTCTTCACTTTCCCTTCACTCCGAAGGCACCGTTCAAGGATTATGATGTTGGTTGGAAGGATGGTGATCTGCCTGCCCTAACTCCTCCTGTCATCCATTGCAGAGTGTCGATGCTGTTCGTGTGCTACTACTGCTACCACACTTGGTTCTACCTGCTGAGTCGTGTCAGCTACGGCCACAACATGACTGTATGCATCTTCTGCTCCGTCTGCACCCTCCTCTGCTACTCCATCCACATAGCCCGTCGAGTGGGAACGGGTGTCTTCTCCGCCTCCGGCCTCCTCTCCTCTGACCGCCGTCTTCTTCTTCTCCTTGCCTGGAGCACTGCGGCAGTTGCCCTTGAACTGCTAGACTTCGTTCCTCTTGGCTACGTCCTGGATGCTCATTCTCTCTTCCACGCGGCCACTATCCCTCTCCCCATTCTAACTCTCTCCTTCCTTTCTCTCTACACTCACGAGGAAGGCATCTACTATAGCAAGCTAATATAACACCTTCTAACATTTTTTTATTCTTATTATTTTTGTTGTATAATGCCTTAATCTTCTCTCCAGATTTCATTAGTGCAGTTGATACTCCTTCTATCAGTGTGCATATGCACAAGAGTTACGTGGTATTCTATCATTACGATTTACTGTGATTTCTACAGTTTACCTCACACTTCATTGTTAAGTGATGCTAACTAATGGTTAGCTCTGCTCGTGCCTTAACCTTTCAGCTAACACTGTGCAATATCGATAGTAGTACTTTCAATTGTATTACGAGTATAAAAGAAGTTCTTACTTATTTACATTTATTTTCGAATTTGAGCAAGAGTTTGTGAAGCTCGAGAATCTGTTATCTATCTGAAAATTAGCCGTACTGCACCCATTCCATTCTCTCGTCCCATTCTACCGTGTGAGTGGAAGGGAACTGATAGGACGCAACATTGTTATTTCGACTTGGAATGAAGAGTTGGGAGGTAAATTTAAGTGAGGGGGAAAAGAGAAGAGGGGAGGAGGGGATGGCGAGTTGTCTGCGTAGTTATGAGAGTAGCAGAGCAGCAACTGGAGAAATGGAGATGGAATACGCGCTCTGCTTGGCAACCTCTCGCTCTTCTCTCTTATTTCATCGCTGCCTCATCCGATTTTTCTGCTATTTCATCTCTCACTGCTCTTTCGTCTCGCTCCTCTCTTTCTATCTCTCTCTTTCTTTTCCCTCTCTTTCCTTCTCCCCACTCTCGTTCGTTCTATTGATTGCCGCTTTCGCTTGCATCCCAGGCAGGAGCCAGATGCCCCCTTCTCTTCACTTTCCATGTCGCACTCACTGTGTAGCGAACCTAACTTTTCCCCCAAAGTTGTCTCAACGGTCCTACCATGTATTCAGTGGTTTACTTCCTTTTTCCCTAATCGTATATATTGAATTTTCCATTTTAGATGCATTGTATTAATGAAGTGGTTCTTCGTCCTACAGCTCGCTTTCTGAATTACCTATAATTAGCTAACATTAATCATATTGTTTCTTAATTCTTATCGGTAGTGACATCAACTCCCCCCCCCCATCGCTTTCCCTGCTATCGCACGCCCCTTTCTTTTTTTTTTACTCTCTGTCTCTCTTGTCTTCTGAGTTACCGATTCTCATTCTTTCTCTTGTCATTTTCTTAGCTGCGCCGTCCTTGTCCCAGTTTCAACAGTTTCTCCTGTAATCACTTGAGCAGACAACAGCTTCCGCTGTTCCCCCTCCTTCCCCTTCTTCTTCGTTGCCAATGCAATGCTTTCGTGAATTCGTTATGAAACATTGTCCAACCCGTCATTTTCTTGTATTTCAGGGGACAAGATGGGGAAGAAAGAAAAAGCAAATGACCTCAATGACCTCAAGCAAGAGGTCAAGATGGACGAGCACACCATCCCGATGGAGGCTCTCGTTGAGCGATTCGGCACCAATCTCGACACTGTACGGTTGTCTGACGTTATTCCTCTCTCTCTCTCTCTCTCTCTCTCTCTCTCTCTCTCTCTCTCTTCCTTTCTCTCTCTCTCTCTCTCTCTCTCTCTCTCTCTTCCTTCTCTCTCTCTCTCTCTCTCTCTCTCTCTCTCTCTTCCTTTCTCTCTCTCTCTTTCTCTCTCTCTCTCTCTCTCTCTCTCTCTCTTCCTTTCTCTCTCTCTCTTCCTTTCTCTCTCTCTCTCTCTCTCACATCGCATAACCGCTGTTGAAGATGGCTTTCAGAACATTTCAGAAGTAGATTATTAGCAATATCTTGAATAGTTTTTAGGAAGAATTGTTAGGATGTATTGATGGCGCTGTTGATATGTTGAGGGTCTGACCCGCCAAAAGGCGGCAGAGTACCTGATCCGCGACGGGCCGAATGCCCTCTCTCCACCCCGCACCACTCCCGAGTGGATCAAGTTCTGCAAGAACCTCTTCGGCGGCTTCGCTCTCCTTCTCTGGGTCGGCGCCTTCCTCTGCTACGTCGCGTACACTGTCGACTATTTCACCATGGAGTACCCCTCGAAAGACAATGTCAGCTCCTCTTCCTCTCTTCTCTTTGCTACTCTCTCACTCTCTCACTCTTTCTCACTCTCTTCCTTTCCAGCTCTACTTGGGTATTGTACTGATGTCTGTCGTCGTGATCACCGGTTGCTTCCAATACTTCCAAGAAAGCAAGAGTTCCAAGATCATGGACTCGTTCAAGAACATGGTCCCAACGGTCAGTGGCTAATTCTTGGTTGGGGAAAGATTCATTTCTTGTCAGAGTTTGGCAAATCAATTGGGAATGGTGAATGGGATATTTGACTGTTCAGTTCGCCCTCGTTCACCGCGATGGCCAGAAGCAGCAAATTAGAACTGAAGAACTCGTGGCTGGAGATATCGTCGAGGTGAAGGGCGGAGACCGAGTTCCTGCTGACATCCGAATCATCTCGGCTTTCGGCTTCAAGGTCAGGGAAAACTTCTAAGGGAGAGAGAGATGGAACATTTCGTGAAGGGGTTGAATGAAAACAGATGGTTGAGCATTCCCCTACTATACGGATAGGAATATGAAATGTTTTGAAGCAGATATTCGAGGGAAATAGAATGAACATTTTCAATCGATTTGTCTATCCATAGCGTGGCGGGTGTATTATACGAGGGAACTGTGATGAAAGTGCATACATCTTGAGGTAGACAACTCTTCACTGACTGGCGAGTCTGAGCCGCAGTCCCGCAGCCCCGAATGCACCAATGAGAATCCCCTCGAGACTCGCAACATCGCCTTCTTCTCTACCAACGCCGTCGAGGGAACCGCCAAGGGAATCGTCGTATACACTGGAGATCGCACTGTATGTAGCTGTAGTTTTCTCCCTCTCATTTTCTCCATCCTTCTCGATCTCTGTTAATCTCTCTCCCACTCTGTTATTCTGTTTCCTTCTTCTCAGGTGATGGGTCGCATTGCTCACTTGGCGTCTGGCCTGGACACGGGAATGACTCCGATAGCCCGTGAGATCGAGCACTTCATCCATCTGATCACTGGCGTGGCGGTTGTCCTCGGAGTGTCCTTCTTCATCATTGCCTTCATCCTCGGCTACCACTGGCTCACGGCTGTCGTCTTCCTTATCGGAATCATCGTGGCCAACGTCCCTGAGGGTCTCATCGCCACTGTCACGGTAAGTGTTAGAAGTACGGTGGAAAGAATACCGCGATATATGAAGAAGTGGAAGGAAAAACAACTGATATCCAGGTGTGCCTTACTCTGACTGCGAAGAGAATGGCAAGCAAGAATTGCCTGGTCAAGAACCTGGAAGCTGTCGAGACTCTCGGATCTACTTCTACCATCTGCTCGGATAAGACCGGCACCCTCACTCAAAACAGAATGACTGTTGCACACATGTGGTGAGGAGAGAGAGCGAGAGAGAAAGAGAGAGAGAGAGTTAGAGAAAGTGAGGAGAGGAAAAGAAGAGGAAGAGCTGGGAATGTATTGATGATGTCTCAGGTTCGACAAGACAATCGAGGAGTGCGACACAACGGAGACTTCTTCATCGGCTTTCACTTCCAAACAGTCGAACCCCACCTTCACTGCACTCACTCGCATCGCCTGTCTCTGCAATCGAGCCGAGTTCAAGCCAGGTCAGGGGGAGAAGAGGGGAGGGAGGCTAATGAATGAAAGAGAGAGAGACAATGATGAGTCACTGCAGGCCAGGCCGACATCCCCGTCCTTCGCCGCGAATGCACTGGAGACGCGTCGGAGATTGCGCTGCTCAAGTTCACAGAACTCACCATTGGCAATGTCACCGGATACAGGGAGAAGAACCCGAAGATTGCCGAGATTCCATTCAACTCCACCAACAAATACCAGGTATGGTATTGCCACTTGAGGTTTCAATTACGTTGGATTCCTTATCTGTGCCTCGCTTACTCTTTAATTCTCTCTTTCTCTCGTTCAAGGTGTCCATCCACGACGTCCCCGAACAAGAGGCCTATCTGCTGGTCATGAAGGGAGCTCCCGAGCGAATCCTCGATGTCTGCTCGACCATTGTCTTGGATGGAAAGGAGGTGGAGTTGGATGACAAGCTCCGCGCTGAATTCAACGTTGCCTACCTCGAACTTGGAGGAATGGGAGAGCGAGTGCTTGGGTTAGCAGAGAAAAAGAGAGAGAGAGAGAGATCAGACTGGAAGGAAAGAAATATTATGATGGCTTGATAAGTAGTGTGGAAGAAAAAAAAAGGGAACAGGTATAGCTTGCTGATCGTGGAGCCAACAATATTAACTGAATATAAGATAATGTAGAATTTTTGCCTTCTTTAATAAAATCGTATTTGCAAGCACTAACAGAAGATTTCACTCTAAGTGCGCTTTCATTTAAAAAATTAATACCCATTCTCTTAATGGAAAATGGCCCAATTCTATTTTCAGTTTCTGCGACTTCGAACTGGACCCAGCTCAGTTCCCGAAGGGCTTCAGTTTCGACACCGAGGAGGTGAACTTCCCTCTCACTGGTCTCCGCTTCGTCGGTCTCATGTCCATGATTGACCCGCCCCGTGCTGCTGTCCCTGACGCTGTTGCCAAGTGCCGCTCCGCCGGAATCAAGGTGACCAGATTGAACGTAGATTACTGTAGAAGAGAGGGCAGTGACAATGATTATGTTCTAGGTCGTCATGGTGACTGGTGACCACCCGATCACTGCAAAGGCCATTGCCAAGAGTGTCGGAATCATCTCTGAGGGATCCGAGACTGTTGAGGATATTGCAATCCGCAGAAACATCCCTGTTGAGCAGGTCAGGGAAAAACGGAAGCTATCGTTCAAGTTTTGATTGATTAGTAATTAGAATAACGTTAGATGCTCAAAAGTAATTACACATGAGATGGTAGTAATTAGAAAATATCTCTTAGGTTGACCCTCGGTCTGCGAAGGCTGCCGTCATCCACGGAACGGATCTGCGTGAGATGAACGAGGATCAGCTGGCCGAGATCATCCGCTACCACTCCGAGATTGTCTTCGCCCGCACTTCTCCCCAGCAGAAGCTCATGATTGTCGAGGGCTTCCAGAAACAAGGACAAGTCAGCAGTCTACATACATATTCTACTTTCTTTTGTAGCTTTTATCTTTCAATCTTTTCTTAGTAATCAATAGATTACATATAAAAATGAATCTCTAGATTGTGGCTGTGACTGGAGATGGAGTCAACGACTCGCCGGCTCTCAAGCGGGCTGATATCGGTGAGATATCCCTCATTTTCTTTTCAATGTTTACATTGCGATTGTCTTAACTGTTCTCTCGTTTGCAGGAGTAGCGATGGGAATCGCTGGTTCGGATGTGTCGAAGCAAGCAGCAGACATGATTCTTCTCGATGACAACTTCGCCTCCATCGTTGTCGGCGTGGAGGTCAGTGAAACCTTTTGGTCGCTTCTTTTTGAAATGGTCAATTATTGAAACAACTGAATCAATTTCCAGGAGGGTCGTCTGATCTTCGACAACTTGAAGAAGTCGATCGCGTACACGCTGACCTCGAACATTCCGGAGATCTCCCCCTTCCTCACTTACATCCTCTTTGGCATTCCCCTACCTCTCGGCACTGTCACCATTCTCTGCATTGATCTCGGAACGGACATGGTCAGTTGCTAAAGGAGTTGAAGAGATAACTCTTGCTGTACTTCAACGGCCTCATATTACTACCGAGACTGGAAGATGTATACTGGAGTTAACATCGTATTCCAGGTTCCTGCCATATCTCTCGCGTACGAAGAGGCTGAATCGGACATCATGAAGCGTCGCCCTCGAGATCCTCTCCATGACAAACTCGTCAATGAACGTCTCATCTCACTTGCCTATGGACAAATCGGAATGATCCAGGTTAGAGAAGAGAGAGAGAGTGAGAGAGAGAGAGGAAGAGAAGAGAGAGATTAAGAGAGAGAGAGAGAGAGAGAGAGAGAGAGAGGAAGAGCAAGAGAAGTTGTGCATGCAGGCATCAGCCGGATTCTTCACATACTTCTGGATCATGGCTGACAACGGCTTCCTCCCTTGGGATCTCATCCAGATCCGTGCGCAGTGGGACTCGCGTGCCTACAACAATGTCCTCGACTCGTACGGACAGGAATGGGTCAGTGTTGAAAAATTGAGTTCAAGAGTTCCGATTCCTCCTATATGTACAACTAGTTAGTGTAGGTTGAAGAGGTCTACAATCATATTTAAATTGCTGGAGTTGTTGAAATTGAATATATGGGAGAGAAAGTGAAGAATTGGAATAACTTGCAGACCTATGCCAATCGCAAGATTCTGGAATACACCTGCCAGACCGCGTACTTCGTCACTATTGTCATTGTGCAGTGGGCCGATTTGATCATCTCCAAGACCCGTCGCAACTCTCTCGTTCAGCAGGTAGGGAGAGAGAGAGAGAGGGGAGTGTGAGACGGGGGGTGAGAGAGAGAGAGAGGGAAAGAGAGAGAGAGAGAGGGAGAGGGGGGGGGGAGAGGCAATGAGGATTACAGAGTGTATGTTGCAGGGCATGTCCAACTGGACGCTGAACTTCGGTCTGGTGTTCGAGACGGCGTTGGCTGCCTTCATGTGCTACTGCCCCGGCCTGGACAACGGTCTCCGCATGTACGGCCTTCGCTTCTCTTGGTGGTTCCCCGGCCTCCCCTTCTCCATCCTCATCTTCATCTACGATGAGTGCCGTCGTTATCTCATCCGCCGCTATCCCGGTGGCTGGGTTGAGCGCGAGACTTACTACTAATCTATTCTAATCTCTCCATCTGGCTCGCAGCTTCCTTGTTAACTTCCAACTGTGTAATCAGTCCTCCGCAGTTCTCCGATTACGCCGTTTTAGGACGTATCCTTAACTTCATTCAAGTAGATAGCTTTCAGATTCTCTCAAATCATAATCTCTCTTCTCTCTCTCTCTCTCTCTTTCTCTCTCTCTCTCTCTCTCTCTCTCTCTAGCTCTCTCTAGCTCTCTCTGTCACTCTCTCTGTCACTCTCTCTGTCTCTCTCTCTCTCTCGCCCTCTCTCTCACTCTTCAACTCCACCTGTCTATCCCTGCCCTAGCCGCCTGTTATAGTAACACAGTCCACCATTATATAGTGTATGAAGCATCTATTTCCAAGCTAACAAATCTCAATTCTCTTTGTAGTCGAGATTTTCTTAAGTTGTCTAGTATTTTTTTTTCTAACGAAGTTCGCGTCTTGCTAACACCAGTTAGATTGCGGCCAAGCATGAAATTTGTGAGGACGTTTGAATGTTAGAGCCATGTTCGAGGATCCTATTGTGAATGATACTTTCTGCTCCCTCGCTGCCAGCGACTTCGCAATAAAGTAGCTTAAGACAACGCTCTCCTTCACAGGTGAAGCTTCAGAGGAAAAGTGACTACTTCAAAATTGAGTACAAGTTTTACTTATGAAGACATCTGTCCAAAACGTGGAAGGTTTGGTGCGGAGATCCGAGAATCACAACAGCGAAAGTAGGAATCAGGAAGGAGTGTAAACGCATGGGTGTCGTCCATTGCCATGAGGGAATAGTTTAATAGCCCTGTACTTCAGATACTTAGCATGTCTGATGTAGCTTACAGTTCACCGAAGTGCTCCACGGAATTCCAGTAGGAAATTCGGACTCACGGGGTAGAAATCTCTCTGCCTTCTCTTCGTTTCTTCATCTCTCTTTTTCCATCTCTTGCCGAATTGTGACTACCGACGCCGTCTTCTGCCGTCCAACTGGTATTCTGGCCAAATTTTAATAACTGTTGAACGAAAAGAAGTGAAAAAGGTATTCTAGAACTTCTCTGAGCAGCTTCTCAAGTGTATACGATCCCAAGAAAAACTCTTTCTCTCTCCCTTTTTCTCACTCTCTCTCCTTCTTTCTCACTCTCTCTCTCCTCTCTCTCTCTCTCTCCCGCTTTCTCACTCACACACACACACTTTCTCTCTATACTCTCCTTCAGTGTTATCATTAAAACGAAGGTTATAATATTGTTCTTGGACGACGTCTGCCATGGAGCAGTTCTTCTAGCTGCGACGCTCCTCCTTTGTGCGATACTTGGCCATCTCGATGAGCATGAACTTCGCCTCAGATGTCTGTCTATCACTAGTCCACATTTATCATAACATATTTCTTCTAGTCAGTTAAAGAGCCACAATCACGGAGAAATTAATCTAATTTTAAGTCACTTTCATGATACACGTTCGTGTTCGGCTTAAGAAAACAACAGCAATTTTATCTTATCAGGCTAAGAACCTCACATCCGGGAACTCGAGACGGTCGAAGTCGATTGTGGAAAAGCCCTGGATTCCATGGACCGTGGCCTCTCTGCCTTCCGGTCGTTTACTCTGAACTGCTTGTCTTCAAGGCTCGCTCAGAAACAGATTCTTCTTCTCTCTCAGATAATGTGACCGGATGGTCTTGTGAGGGTGGGAGAGCAGAGGGGAGGCGAGAATGGCGGTGGAAGTACTCATCACTCACTCTCTCCATCGCACTCGCACGAGGGCAGGGAGAGGGCCAATTACGCATTACGGATGAGCAGTCAGTCTGTCTGCCCTGAGGGATGTCATTCTCTCTCTCTCTCTCTCTCTCTCTCTCTCTCTCTCTCTTTCTCTCTCTCTCTCTTTCTCTCTCTTTCTCTCTCTATGTCTCTTTCTCTTGTTCCCTCTCTCACACTCCTCCTACCAGCCTCCTAGGGTCAGAAGAGAGCAAGGCAGTCCGTCCATCTGACCTCTTCCTAAGATCTCAACCTTGGCTGCCTCTTGAGTCACTGTGGCGGTGGTCGCGAGAGTATGCCTATTCATTATTGCAAGGCAGTTGATCCTTCGATTCGGTGCCTATCTGTTTCCAAATTCATTGGAAATTTCTTTTCCCCTGTGTTTTTGTGTGTTGGCCTAGTATTTAGTGCCGTTACTACTGTATAGTGTTAGTGTGACCAGAGCGAGTTAGCATTTCTCTCCTCGCTGGGTCTCTGCTTCTCTCACTACTCTCTCTCCATCTCTTGGTCTTTCTCGGGTTGACCTAGTCAGGTCATGCAAGAGGCCCGGCTTTCTTCCATCGATTGATTGCCTCGTTGTTTTGTCGCCTCTCCCTCATCCTTTTTCACACCTTTCTTCACTTGCTACCGCCCCGGTGCGGGTGCTTACTTCTTCTTCTCTGTTTTTTGGCCGCCACTTAAGGCCTATCATTCAACCTCGCTTCCCCATCATCATTACTACTCTTTTAGAGTAGCTTTATCATCATTGCTTCTCATTAAGAGTAGCCATATCATTGCTTCAGTCTTCTCTTCTTATCATCAGTGTAATTCTCCTATTTAATTGATTTGTCGTATATAAATCTTGTCGTGTAATCCGAGTCACGCGTGTTGAAACACATTTTACTTCTCAACATGCACTCCAACCACAACCACGACGTGCATTCTTCATACGGCACATCCAATTTTCCACATGGTGCGTACGGCACGGTGTCCTCTTTTGGATAACGAGGAATCGAACAGAACTTCCCGCGTGGCACCTTCACTCACGTCTCTCATTCTCACGTCATGCCAAACTTCATGCAGCCGAATACGTCCTTGCCCATGAGGCCTCAGTCTTCATTGCCCTCTGGGCCCACGTCTTTCTCTGCATCCCGAGCAAACGGCGGAAGACTGGCAGAAAAAGAAAATGGCGAGCGATATCTTCGATGACGTAAGGATGAACCGAATCCCACCTTCCACAGAAATGATTCCACTGGAGAATATAGAGGAATGGAATGGATGGGACAACTTCATGGAGACTGATGAAGAAGATGAAGAAGAAGGAGAGACGCAGAATGCTGACTTGGAAGAGCTGACTCGCAAGTACGAGAGCATCATCACGCTTCTCCGGACACACTCGTCCACAATCAAAATCTGCTGCAGCAAGACTGCTGAGTTTACTTCATCCCATTCGACTCGACTGTCAAAGTATGGGACGAACAAGCTGAGAAGCGTCGAGTCTAAAGCACTAATTGTAAGCATGCTCGAGACAATCAGGAAGAGCTTCGACTCATACGAGCAGCAATGCACACACTTCCAAGCGGTCCGTAATCTTCCAAGGAAACATCCGGAAAGAATCTACGCGGAGAAACTCAGTGATGCTTTCATTGACGAGTGTCCAGACTACAGAGACTTCAGCCTACTCAACCGAGAAGTCAGCCGCTACACAGACGAGCTGACGAACTTCTTGCACGCAGTCTCTGAGTCGATAACAAGGAAGGAAGAAGAAGGAAGGGTACAAGAAGGACCCAGTCATAAGCTGGGAAGACTCTGTCGTCTTCCAGTGGACAACCAGGAACAGAGTCGGATGGGTGGTGGACTCCCATCGACATCTCTCCAGCTGACCAACGTCGAACTCCAGAATGGTCAGAGAAGAACTCCAGGTCTTCAAGAGGACCAGCAACGGCAACCCCAAGTGGTAGCTGCCCCAAGAAGTGAGTGGAACAGCGGGCCGCAGTACCCCCCTCCACGAGTCGGAGTCGTGCCAAACACGAACTTCTACCGACTGCCTGATCTTCCTCTCATGACACTGCCAACTTTTAACGGCAAGTTGAAGGAGTACGATGAATTCGTCAATACGTTCACCGAGGCAGTGGACAGACGTCCCGACCTCTCCGAGCAGTCGAAGATGTTGTATCTGAAGAGTTGCCTCAGAGGCGACGCATTGACAGTGCTGGACGGAATCTCCTGGACAGGCGAGAACTACGGACTCGCCAAAAGAGAGTTGGACAGAAGGTTCAAGGGCAATAACTTGCTACTCCCCTCTCTTCATCACGAACTGGAAGCAATGCCGAAGGGGCAAGGCCGAGTGGAAGACCAACTGCGATCCTTGTACACGATCAGGAGCATCGTGAGAAGGATGGCTGCATACAGTGACGTCAGGCACCAGCCACTGCTGCAAGAGAAGATTCTCCAGCGGTTCTCAGCAACGACACTCGAGAAAGTGTTCCGTTGGAGGCACGAGCATCGAGACTTCTCAGGCAACCCGATAATGCCAACAACCGATGAGATGTTGGCGAAAGTGGAGGAGATACTCAGATGTGAGGAGTTCTCACTCGCACAACTGTCCTTCCTGCGTGATCGGAAGCCAAACCAGCAGCAGAACCACTCGAACCACTCCAATCACACCTTCTCCAGGCACGGAGAGTACAAGGAATGTCGTCCACCGCGGTATGGACGACACCCAAACTCCTTCTCTCAGAACACCTACAAAGGTCGACGTGCGGAGAATCATCACAACAGAAAGCTGGTCAATACGGCGCGAGAAGCAGAGAATGAGACCGAAAGCGCATTTGCCGTCTCGGTACCTACCGTCCTCTTCTCTGACAAGAACCACAAAAACTCAAGTCACCTGCTCACGGCCAACGTCCCTGTCGTGCTGCCTGGCAAGCAGCCAATCAGGACGAGAGTTATGCTTGACACAGGAGCAACAGTGTGTCTTGTATCGAAGTCCTTTGTGCAGCAGCATGGCATCAAACCGACCAGAAAGAGGAGACTGGCAATCCTCGGAGTCGGTGGCCACTCGAAGGGCGAAGAAGACTACGACATCGCTCAACTAATCATCGAGACAGGAAAAGGAGAGAAGATCAAAGTGAACGCACTGATCTTCGACAACCCGATTCCCCAACCCGAGATTGAGCAAGAAGGACGCTGCATTTGAAAGAGAGAACAAGATTCGTCTCGCAGAGTACCCTCGAGAAGACCTCTCGCCACCCGATCTTCTCCTCAGCCTCAGTGCAACACTCGACATCCTCGACTTCAGGAAGCCTCGCAGTCTTCCAAGTGGCTTAAGACTGTTGAGATCGAAGTTCGGATACGTCATCGGCTCTGCATCCGCCAAGGACGCACTGGATGACTCTGAACCGATCGCCTCTTCAAACAGTCAGAAGTCGAGACCATCATCAAAGAAAGCGTCATTCGCCAAGAAGCAAGCTCGCGAGACCAGCAAGACTTCCAAGGCCACTCTTTCTACCACGTCCAAGTCTTCTCACTCGACCGTCATGCGCATTCAGCACGTCGCCTCTGGTGACAAACCCACTGAAGTCGCGAGTCGAGCGCACACCAAGCAGTCCAAGTTCAAGGAAAGGACGAAGCCGCTCAGCAGAGCCCATTTCACTCATCCGCGGCGTCCTCCCACTTCTTTTGTTCCGTCAGCAGCAGTGGTTGACACTCGTCTGGCGAAAGAAGCCCACTCCCACTCTCATCACCTGAACGAATACTCATTCTTCTGGAGCGAGCAGAAGCAGCCAGAATCGTCTCCTCCTCTCAGCAAGCCGGACAATATCCACAAGAAGCGTTCCCGCAAGACGAAATCTCGTCATTTCCATCATCATCGGCAGAGTTCTGATGCCGAACATGCTCTTCTGGCCGGCGGGAGTGTCACTGGAACAGAACACTTCCAGTGATTTTTTCCCATCAACATCACCACTTTTTTATTCATCAAATTCTATATGTACATCATTTTCTGCGTTACTTCACTCTTTTCGAGCAGATTACTGTATCTTCTACCGTAATGACGAGTCGTGAAGTTCCAGCAGTGACAAGATTGACATGAGAAGGATTTTCTTCAGAGCAGTTGCTCCTGTCTTCTTCAGAGACCACGACCACGAGAAAAGAGACTCTGTCTCTGTCCGTACCTCTTTCTATCCCAACCCCAAGACTCGTGGCCAGTCTCATCTTCTTTCGCGCACTTCATTCCTCTCATGATCCAAGTCTTCTCGCCCTGACTGCTTTTATTCTACTCCGCCTCGTAATCATCATTCGCGGACCAATCAGCCAAGCAACAAAAGAATCGCTTAACTGTCGAAGCAGTCGTCGACCAAGCAGAAGGAACCAGCAGCGAGTGGCAGATGCGAGCGTTCTCGGGCCAATCAAGGACAAGCAGCTCAACAGCCCTCGACAACTCTGGTTCCCCATTCTTTTCCCCTCTCCCCTTTCTCTCTTGCTTTCCTTTCTTTTGTAGGCCCCCAGTGTTTCCAATTTTATTGGAAATTTCTTTTCCCCTGTGTTTTTGTGTGTTGGCCTAGTATTTAGTGCCGTTACTACTGTATAGTGTTAGTGTGACCAGAGCGAGTTAGCATTTCTCTCCTCGCTGGGTCTCTGCTTCTCTCACTACTCTCTCTCCATCTCTTGGTCTTTCTCGGGTTGACCTAGTCAGGTCATGCAAGAGGCCCGGCTTTCTTCCATCGATTGATTGCCTCGTTGTTTTGTCGCGTCTCCCTCATCCTTTTTCACACCTTTCTTCACTTGCTACCTTGCGTAAGCCCCGGTGCGGGTGCTTACTTCTTCTTCTCTGTTTTTTGGCCGCCACTTAAGGCCTATCATTCAACCTCGCTTCCCCATCATCATTACTACTCTTTTAGAGTAGCTTTATCATCATTGCTTCTCATTAAGAGTAGCCATATCATTGCTTCAGTCTTCTCTTCTTATCATCAGTGTAATTCTTCTATTTAATTGATTTGTCGTATATAAATCTTGTCGTGTAATCCGAGTCACGCGTGTTGAAACACATTTTACTTCTCAACAACCAACCACAACCACGACGTGCATTCTTCATACGGCACATCCAATTTTCCACACTATCCGCTCTCTTTGTCTTGCGCTTTCATTTATCCTTCTCTCCATTTTCTCTGACCCTGCCACTCTGCATCCCTTTTTAATCATACTGCGCATCTCTCTATGCCACCTCTCTGTCTCTCTCTGTCTCTCTCTCTGTCTCTCTCTCTCTGTCTCTCTCTCTGTCTCTCTCTCTCTTCTCTCTCTTTCTCGCACCCCGGTTCGCTCGTCCTTGATACGGTCGTCAGAGTTTCCTTTCTTGCCCTCTCGAGTATCCTTCACCCCCTATTCAAGTCATTCGCTGTCCCCATTTATTAATTACTTCTTTTTCACAACAAAACTTTCTATGCATTTTGTCAGCTATTTAACTTTAAGTTTGGTATTTGCACTTGCAGCCACCATGAATTCGCTCATTCTCGTCCTTTTGCCAGAGCCATTCGCACTCCTTCACTCATTCATTTGCCTGACTCTTCCACGACCGTCCCAGCACTTCGGACAAAAAATGGCCGCACTAGCCACCCGAGGCAATGAATCTGTTAGTGCGTCTGCACCATCCTTCTCTCTCGCTCTCTCCCTCCCTCCCTCCTTCCCTCCCTCCCTCCCTCTCTCTCCCCCTCTCTCTTCTTCTTTCTCATTTTCATCTCCCCACTCCCGTCGATCTTCGCGTCATCTGTTGGCCATTTCCTGAATGGGTCGAGTATCCATTTGCCATCCACAAACCACTATTCACCTTTTTTTCTACAAGCCCTTCTCTCTCTCCGGCTCTCTCTCACTCTCTGGTTCTCTCTCTCTCTCACACTTTCTCTCTCTGGCTCTCCCTCTCTCTCTTTGGCTCTCTCTCTGGCTCTCTCTCTCATGTCTTTCCTTTTCTCTGTTTCAGCCCTTGGAAGGTGACCTGGCTCTCTTGTCTTTGTTCATTATCTGGTTTGGCTTTTCGAATGTTGCCTGAGGCTTCCTCGAAGCATCAAATGAATCTCATTGAGTGGTGGAGAAGCGAGAAGAGAAGACACTCACGGAAGCAGGGACGGATCCATTTCTTGCCATTCTCTTCCACTCTTCCTTTTCTACCAAAAGGCGCCGTTTGTTATATGTAGCTGATGCTACATTCAGATAGTAGTAGTATTACGCTAGCAGACGCTGTCGCTGTCTCTCTCTCGCACTCTGTCTCTCTCTCTCTGTCTCTCTCTCCCTCTCTCTCTCTCTTTCTCTTTTTCTTTCTGATTCTCTCGTTCCTCCCCTCCAAAGGCGTAATCCAGGCACTCTTGCTCGCGGGGTTAAGCTTCCTTTCTTGTCGTCCGATGACTTCGCAGCCGATTGCTTGCTCGCCATGTTCTCATCCTTCATTTCTCTATGACGAGTTCTCGAATATTTTCTTCCATAGGTGATCTTCATAATTTAGGCTGCTTTGATCACGCGAAATCGTCCGTGTTCTCTAAATGATTGCATGCTTTCATTAATACTACTTCATGTGTTTTGCATTTGATACTTTTTTTATATAAAAATCTCATTAGCTATAAAAGATTAAATTTTTGCAGAAAGTGAAAAAGCATTGACAACTGCCATAACTCCATATTAACCGAATGAAGCAGGAATATTGGAATCCTGCCGATCCGAGGAAAATGTTTTAAGTGAATAGTAATGCACATTTCGTAATAATAGTCTCATACATATTTCCCGAAAATACTAACTCATTCGACCTCTTCTTCTTCTTCTTTTTAAGCTGCCCAGGGGACTCTGAGTTCTCATTTCCTCCGAGGAGAACGCGCAGCCTAATATACCCTACTAATATCCTCTGCGCAATCCCGTCAACTCATCTTTATGATCATCTTGGCGTTCTATTCTGCTGCAGACATGTCCTCTTCTCCGTTCTGCCTTCACAACAATGCCCATTCTCTGCTTCTGTCACTGCTCTCCTCTCTTTCTATGCTTTCTACTGCCAAGTCTTGCTCATCAGCCTTCATCCCGTCAGATTCGTTTAGTGCCACTCCCTCTTTCTCTCTGCTTCTTTCTCTCCCTCCCTCCCTCTCTCTCTCTCTCTCTCTCTCTCTCTCTCTCTCTCTCTCTCTCTTTCCTCCTCATCCTCAGTCCAATTCCACTCCTCTGCTTCTCGGTTCCTCATCGCCTTCTCGTCCCCTGCTTATTAGCTGTACTGCCAGCGTGCGCAGTTGGTCTCCTTCAACTGTCACTCGTTCTCTCGGTCTCTCTCTCTCTCTCTCTCTCACTCTTTCACTCTCTTATTTTTCCCTCTCTCTCTCTCGCTCTCTCCTCCTTTCTTTCTCACTGCTCTTCTTCTCTGTCTCTTTGGCTTTATCTCTCTCTCTCTGTCTCTCTCTCTCTGTCTCTCTCTCTCTCTGTCTCTCTCTCTGTCTCTCTCTCTCTCCCTCTTCTTTCTACTCTATCTCACTTTACTTCCCCTCCCTAACATCTAACTATGTACATCTGCATCTGTCTCTTTTCACTTACTCCCTTTCTCCGCCATTCTGTCACTGTCTTTCATGTTCCATATCTCTCTAGCCTTCTATCCGACCATCGTTACTACCACGACTGCCTTCGTCCAGTTCGTGAGTATTCCTCTCGTGACTCGGGCCCAGAAAGAGGAACCAAATTAATTTCAACTCTCCCAGGGAGGGCCAGGCTGGAAGAGGAAGCCGTTGTTAGGGAGAAGAGACGACTCAGTGCTTGAGGCAAGAGCATGGAAACAGAGAAGGAGTGAGGGAGTGGGGAGAGAGAATTGGCATCAGAGAGATGAGATAGAGAGAGAGAAAGAAGGAGAGAGAGAGAAGTTGAGAAAGAAAGGATGCGATTTATGTCCTTCTGTGATGGCGCAACACGCCTACGGAAGCACCACGAAGCAGATGCGTTCGCCACAGCAAACTCTGCTTTTCCTGGAAGTCGCCATTCAAACGAGATAACGAAACATTTATGTGAATGAAGAGAGAGAGAGAGGAAGAAAGAGAGAGAAAGAGTGAGAGAGAGGAGAGAAATAAAGACAGAGTGAATATGTGAATATCTCCTGTCACTCTCACGCAGCTGCATCGCGTGCATTTCTTGCATCTCTTGCAGAGGAAGCCAAGACAAGGCTGGAGCCAAGCTGAACTTCTTTATGCACTCCATCTGTTCTTACTCCACTGCATTCCATTCTCACTCTGGTATCCTCTCTCTCTCTCTCTCTCTCTCTCTCTCTCTCTCTCTTTTTATCTTCTGTATATTGTTTCTTCCCTATAGGACTTTTGGCCTCTTACTCTCAAAATGATTTATGAGACTTCTTCATTCGCTTTTTTCGTGATTCATGCAGACTAGTCTTTTGCACGTTCTAGAAAGCCGTGCAGTTGATGTTCTGTCCATTCCCTCTCCGTTAGGGGGGGGGGATGAAGCTTGGAAGGGTACTTCTGCCGGCTATCCGACCAGCACTGGAGTTGTGTTGTTGTAACGAGTAAACTCGCCTAGCGCACTCACTCACTAACTTCCTACTATGCGCTTCCCCATCTGTCTTCCTCCCTAGTGATACTGCAACTCTACTGTTTTCTCTCTCTCTCTCACACTCTCTCTCTCTCACTCTCTCATACTCTCTTCATCAGAAGAACCCTCGCGCATTCCCCAACTCCCTCCGCATAGCTTGCGCCATACTCTCTCTCTCCTCTCTTCCAGCAACAAGTCCTCTCAGAATGCAAATTTGATATTGAGCATCTTGTTTTCAGCTCATCTTGAAAATTTTCCACTTTTCAGTGAATTCCACTTCGGACAAAAAATTTCACAAATCACTTTCATTTTTCGGTCCTAAAATAGATATGTATGTATGTACATACATACATAAATATGCCCAAACAAAGAAGGACTATCTTGTTGCCTGTTATTGTTTGTTACTCTAGATTGTTGCCATGATATCTAGCATTTACGTGGCCGTCCATGGATGATGTTTTCTTCCTGTGGCAACAACGAGTCATGAACAGGTGAAACTGAGAGCGATATTGAGATGGATAAAGAGAGTGAGAGAGAGAAATAGTGGGGGGTAGAGGGAGAAATAGAGAGTGAGAAAGGGGAGAGTGAGAGAGAGGAGAGAGAGAGAGAGGGAGAGTAAGGGAGAGAGAGGTGTGGTATAGGGAGAGGGCGAGAGAGGAGAGGGCGACCTAAGCTGCCCGCTTATGTAGCGGCTACACGGCTCTCGTGACACCCGAATCTCATGTCGGCTTAGCGTCTGAATCTCTGACTCTCTTCTCATTGCACACTATTTCTCCACTCAATCGCTCTCTCGATCTCTCTCATAATGACTTGTGAGCGTGTTCCGCATTTGTCATGAGCCGGATGGAGGAAAAGGACAGCAGCTGTCCACAGGAGAGGGTGTGGAGGAGGAAGAGGAGAAGGAGTGAGGAAGAAGGGGAGAGAGAAAGAGAAAGAGAGAGAAGGAGAGAGAGAAAGAGAGGAAAGTAGGGAGACAGAGATAGTAGCGCGATCTTCCCGTCGACCACCGATTACGCAATGCCATTGACATTATGCCTGAGGGGAGAGAGAGAGAGGTTTTACTCTCGTTATCTATTCCCTTTGGCATGCCTTGCCCTTCTCCATTCTTTCTCCCTCGCTCTCTCGCTCTCGCTCTCTCTTTCTTTCCCTCTTTCTCGCCCTCTCTGTGGTCTCCTTCTATGCCTGAACTCACCGCGGTTGTGCCAATGACACACACTAATTGTGACTGGCGGAATTTCACTTTCTACTCTCTGAATTCTGCAATTAAATATATGCACAATGCATGATTCCGTGACATCACGCTAGTATTCTTTTAGTGAGATTGTTTGCGGGGAGTAATCTTATGGTTTGCTCATGAATCCTTCTACTTGCATCAATTACCATATTTTTTTTTAGAAAGGGAAAGAAGCTGACAGAGTAAGCTTAAATTGTCGCAACGAGGAATCCTCGCATTTTTATTGTTCGCTTGAAGCTGCATTTTCCCCGTTCGCGCCTTCCCTCTCCATTTTATCTCACTGTTTATCTGACGTGCGCAATGCCCCATGGATATTTGACATCTTCTACATGCCCAACTCGTCTCGCTCTTTCTCTTACTCTCTCTCTTTCTCTCTCTCTCTCCGTTTCTCTCTCACACTCTCCTCTCTCTTTTCTTCTATGTATCTCTATTTCTCTTTGAACGTCTCGCGACCATACTTCTGCCACTGACGTTGCCATGCACTTGTAATGCCATCTAATGTTTCTTCGAGGTCCAGCGGCAGTCTGTTGCTTCCCATAATGAAGGAGAGAGTAGTATACGGAGAAAAAGGCAGGGAGGCAGGGAGAGTACGAGAGAGAGAGAGACAGAGGGGATGGGTGAGAGAGAGTGATGGGAGAGAGCGAGAGATGGATGGGAAGGAGCGAGAGAGAGAGAGAGAGAGAGAGAGAGAGAGAGAGAGAGGGCTTGCGCGTAATATTTGCGTAATCATCGGCATACTTGCATGGCTAGCCATAGCAGCTCCATTACTAGCAGTTGACTGCATAGTCACTTCAAAGGCTTCATTTCCTTTTCGGCCAGAAGCCTCACAATATTGCAACGCAGAGAGAAAAAGAGGTGAGAAAGGAAGGGAGAAGTGCGAAATAGAAGGATCTGCAGGGACAGAAAACGAGCATGCTTGTTTGGAATTTAATTCGAAAGAAGAAACGTTGAAAAATAATCATGCTAATCCAGGTCAAAAGCTAGATCGTAATTGTAACCTACTGTACGAAGAAGGTTGTCCCACAGCACAACCCAATTAATGAAATGAAATACTGTATTCTCTTTTTATTAAACGTTTCACATATCAGTTTTACCTTTACGTTTGCTCTTAACTTCTTTTCTGGCGTTTACGGTGGTTTCCCCAGTCACAATCACTTTCCAAATGTTTTGGAATGACGTGTGAGGTTATATATCTGGCTTCAGCGCTACGCGTCTATGCAGTTTATGAACTTTCAGAATCAGCGTGTATTTATTCTATTCCTTTAAGACTCACTGATGTCCTCTCCTCCGTCAACTTCTGGCAGCTTGCCTCTCCCACCGGCAATGACCACGTCGGTCGATGAGTTGGTGGCCGAGAAGACCGCCAAGATCAAACAGTGGGTGAAGAACAGACTCCACGATGTAAGTCGTTTCTTTTCTTTTATTTTATTTTAGATTTTTTTTTCTGTGTACGATGCTCGGTTTGCTTCTTTTGAAAGGAATAATACCCCTGAATGTATTTTAGTTCCTTACCTTGTCTGATTTCCCACAACTTGCTTTTTGACCATTTCACTCTTCAATTCGTCTACCATTTTCCATAACAATGAAGTGGAATATAATCGGCTTTTCCCCTAACAAATCTCTCTCGCCATACATCAATCGCCTCTTCAAAACCGTCTTTAATCTCTCATCTCTCGGCGTGCGTATTCTTCTCCTGTCCTGCTGGAATTGCCCTTCGATCATGACCGTGTCCCTCTTCCGCCTGTCATTGTCACGCCTTTCCTCCGTTCCTCTTCCTATCTCTCTCCACTATAGCCATCGGAATATCATCCATTACTGTGGCAGAACGTTCCATCTTTTCTTCTATTTTTCTTTTCCTCTACCTAAGAACTTCTTTTTTGAACTTAGAAAAAAAATTTTTTTTCTCGTGAATAATAGATAGCAACTGTGCACTTTTAATCACTACTCCCGGTTCTTCTCCATATGCTAATAGTCTTTGCAATTCTCCCATCCTAATTATATAGCTACTGGAGGGGGAAAGTATTTAACCAGTATTTAGACAATTATGGATTGAAGACACCCTGAAATGGCACTTCCTACCAATTAAAATTTTTATACTACTTACTTTTTATGAAGTTCTTATGGCCTATGTTTACCTACCTTTCTACCGAACAGTTCTCTACATATTCCACTCCCCATCTCTGTTGCTTGGCATTATCCGAATGAAAAGAAAGGCTGTATCGTTGTTGAATGTGACGGAATGTTGAAGGGAAGGCGAGTGATAGGAAGAGATTGAGATATAGTGCGAGATTTAGGGGAGAAATAGCAGAAAGCGAAACTTGAGAAGCTGCCCGAGGTTGATCAAGAATGCATCGGCTAATTCCCTATGCTATTTCTTAGTTCTTATTTTGGTGTCAGATGTCCGAATGTTTTTTCCGCAGTTTTTCATTAAGCTATATTTTTACACCTGTATCTCCCCAACTTCACGCTCTCTTCGCTGTCTATCACTTCCGAGACCAACTTTTGCGGGCCTCTTACTGGCCCCTGGCTTTTGCCACAAAACACTTCGGCCATTTGCTATTCATAAGTTTTGGTGCGGCGTATGAAGCTCGTTGAGAAAAGTGGAGAAAGAAGAGGAGTGCGAGATAGAAAAGAGTGAGGAGAGGCGAGGAGTAAGAGATAGAGAAGAGGAGTGCGAGAAGAGTGAGAGACAGAGAAGGTAGTGAGAGATAATAAGAGAGAAAGCGATACCCAGCTGCATCCACGCTATCGGGCCTTTCCTCCCCTCTCCTCCCCCTCAGGCAATTGGTGCAGGTGCACAAATTCCGGTAGAGAGAGTCATCCTCTTTTAACCAAATGAACTTTCCTTCTTTCTGTGCAATAGGGCCAAAATGGCCAGTCGGACGTCATGTGTTGCACACTTGGTTAAGGTTAAGCTCTTATCGCACTCTCTCTCTCTCTCTCTCTCTCTCTCTCTCTGTCTCTCTCCCCCCCCTCTCTCTCTGTGTCTCTCTCTCCTCTCTCTCTCTCTCTCTCTCTCTCTCAGCCATATGACGTTCCTCATCGCCACATTTCAATGTCGGAATCGAAGGTTTACGTGATTTGTGTGGAAACACTTGGACGCGTCGGAGGAGGAGTACACTGCCCCAGCTGATTTATATGTTTGGCCACACTTCATATAAACTGGCAGTGTAACTTATACTCTGCATCACTACGAGGGAAAGAGAACGGAAAGAGAAAGCGAGAACTCGAAAACGATTTCTAATTTTATGTTATTTGGATTGGAAAGAGCCCCGATTATCTCGGGTAGACCTTCTGCTGTTTCTGAGCATCCATACGTGCGCCTCAAGCAGACCTAACGGAAGACCCAGGGGAGTTACTCCGCCCTCTTTGCCCCGATCATCTTCGCTCTCCCTTTCTTTTTCCCGCTCGCCCTCTCCCTCCCTCCTCTCTCTCTCTCTCACTCACTCTGTCTTCTCTCTTCCATGTGTAGGCTAAATGACTCATTTTTACTCAGAAACTACAATCGCCTTGCATCCCAAACTTAATCTCTCCTTCCACTCTCCTTTATATGCATCTTGTCATCCTTTTCCCCTCAAATCTACGTATTGTTTTCCTTCATCTTTCCTGTATTGGCTCAGAGTCCTTTTCTGCCCTTGCCTGACCTCCTTGTTACACGCGTGAGTGAGTTGCCTGGGAAAAATCTCTCTCCGGTGTTCGACCGACGATTCCTGCCTCCCTTGTCCGTCACTCTCACGTAAACATTTGAGGGCTTGGTGGAGACCCGGAGAGATCCGGTGTGCGAATCATTCGGGGAGTAGTAGTGTAGTTTACACACTTCTCACATTATGGGAATTTGCATTTTTGTTCGATTTTTAAGTGTTCACATGGGACCATGACAGAATAGCAACGACATTTGAGAAATGGAACATTTGAGCAACGTAGCCTAATCGCAACGAAACGTCGTCCATTTGAGCAGCTAGTCAAAAGAGTGCCATGGAAATCGAGCAAAAGCGACATTCGAGCAATCATAGAACACTTTTAGCAATGGGAAATGAGCAACGGGCTAGATACCACTTCTGGTATTGGAAGTGGTATTGGGGGCCTCTGAAACCCAATACCACTTTCACCTGCGACAATTGAGCAACGACATTTGAGCAACGACTTTTGAGCAACGGGCTAAATCTTCGCCGGGGGCCTATGAGACCCAATGGGTCAATGCCTGCGACATTTGAGCAACGGGCTAAATCTTCGTTGGGGGGCCTATGAGACCCAATGGGTTCCAACTACGACATTTGAGCAACGGGCGAAATCTTCGTCCCTGGTATTGGGAGGCCTATGAGACCCAATGGGTTCCAACTACGACATTTGAGCAACGACTTTTGAGCAACGGGCTAGATCTTCTTACCCTGCATTAAGGGGTCTTTGTAGACCCAGTGGGTCTCGCCAGCGACATTTGTGCAAGTAGACAATTGAGCAACGGGGCTAAATCTTTTTCGCTGGTATAGGTATCAGACCCACTGGATCCAAACTAGCAATATCTTTTTCTCTCGTATAATGGAGACACAATGGGTCCCGTTACCTGCATCTATATATGTACTTATACAATTGAGCAATGGAAAATCAATGTCAATATGGCTGGCTGTTATCCGAGAAACTCATACTCACAGTCGTGCATGTGTACTTAAAATGTAACATTTGAACAGCGGTGACAATACTGCAATTGCATGACAATTATTATTTCATTTTATGATACTTATTTTGTCCACTTCATCTGAAAATCGTATTGAAAATTTATCAGAGAATTCTTGAGTGCTGATTTGCATAAATAAGCATATTTTCACCCATAGTAGCAGGAGTAAAAATATTAATTTGGTTAAATTTTATGGCATGATTATCTCTGTTGTATCCTACCATGAGACGGACAGGGAATAAGTGCAGGAACACGAGCTGAGAAGCGGAGAGAGGTATATTAAGACAGAGAGGGAATAGAGGGTCAACAGCTTGCGAGTGGATCTATGGACGGAAGTGAGAGGGAAGTCCAGTGAAGAGCAGCCGTGAGTTTGCTGATCGAAGGTTTATATACCATTCCGAGATAACGAGACTCACATAGTCAAGTAGCGAATGTATATTGTACAATATGTAGATATTCAACATCTCTTATTTCCGCACGAATATAATAAGAATGGAAATATGCAAATTTCTGCAAATGTGTCACTTTAGAATTAGAGAAAACCCAAATGACCGAAAATTGGGACCCTGATTAGGTATTTGGAATTATCGAGGGGTCGTAAGCGACATTAATAGGGCCTGTAGTTTGCTACGAACACTCAAGAATGATCTGATAAGTTTTACATGCGATTTTAGTAGTTGAAGTAGTCAAAATAATTATTATGGATTGTCATGTCATTGGTAGTATTGCCAGCGTTTCAAATATCATGGCGAGCTACATTTTAAGTACACATGCACGACTGTGAGTATAAGTTTCTCGGATAACAGCCATATTGACATTGATTTTCCATTGCTCAATTGTATAAGTACATATATAGATGCAGTAAAAGGGACCCATTGTGTCTCCATTATACGAGAGAAAAAGATATTGCTTGTTTGGATCCAGTGGGTCTGATACCTATACCAGCGAAAAGGATTTAGCCCGTTGCTCAATTGTCTACTTGCTCAAATGTCGCAGGCATTGACCCATTGGGTCTCATAGGCCCCCCGGCGAAGATTTAGCCCGTTGCTCAAAAGTCGTTGCTCAAATGTCGTAGTTGGAACCCATTGGGTCTCATAGGCCCCCCAACGAAGATTTAGCCCGTTGCTCAAATGTCATTGCTCAAATGTCGTAGTTGGAACCCATTGGGTCTCATAGGCCCCCCAACGAAGATTTAGCCCGTTGCTCAAATGTCGCAGGCATTGACCCATTGGGTCTCATAGGCCCCCCGGCGAAGATTTAGCCCGTTGCTCAAATGTCGTTGCTCAATTGTCGCAGGTGAAAGTGGTATTGGGTTTCAGAGGCCCCCAATACCACTTCCAATACCAGAAGTGGTATCTAGCCCGTTGCTCATTTCCCATTGCTAAAACGTTTTCTTGTCGCTCATGTGTCGCTTTTGCTCTATTTCCTTGGCGCTCGTTTGACTAGCTGCTCAAATGGCCGCCGTTTCGTTGCGATTAGGCTACGTTGCTCAAATGTACCATTGCCAGAAGTACGGTGTTGAAATGTCCTTTTTACAACGTGTTGCTATATTGACGTTGCTATTCTGACATGGTCCCGTTCACATCTCTAGGTTTTTCACCCTCTCGTCCAACGTCTTCGTTATCTTCATTCTCATCTTCTGCCTCATCCACCTCCTTTCCTTTCCTAACTCTACTCGTACTCTCTCTCTCTCTCTCTCTCTCTCTCTCTCTCTCTTTCAACCTCTCCCATCTAATATCTTAATTTCTCTTTTAGCTTCCAGCCATTTTTCTCTCTCTCTCTTTTTGTGCCCCTTTTCTGGCGACCTCGACATTCTTGGCTGTTTTTGCACATTCTTCCGTTGAATGATGTCGAAAGTTATTCCAGCCTTGCCAATCTTTGAAATGGCCCATGTCTCTCTATCTTTGTCCTCTCTTCCTCTCCCGTTCCCCTTTCCACTCCACAACACCTCGGCTGTCGCCATGTGGGTGGGAGGATTCTTCATTCCGGATGGAGCTGTCCATGAATCTCCTTTATCTGACCTGCTCTCTCCCTCTTCCTCTCTCTTTCTCTTTCCCTCTCTCCCAGTCTGTCCCCTCTCCATCTCATGTAGTCTTTTCTAAGCTAACTCATTTGTAGTTCTCAAGCGGTGGAATCATCAAGGGCATTGAAGTTTAATCTCTTGTCCGATCACCCTTCTACTTTGGGCCTAGAAATATTTTGTCAGAAAAAAAAACATGGTTCAAACTTTCTTCAATTATCGGTCACTATGAATATAGTTTAGAACACGCTAACCTCCAATTAAGGGCAGCTTCATCTCTCTGGAGATGAAGCTGCCCTTAATCGCTCGGGGTCATTCCTTCGCTGACCCGCTATCAATGATGCAGAAACACACATCTGCCTGTATGACCTGATTCCCTGTATCACTGTCTTGATCATTCTCTCTCTCTCTCCCTCTCTCTCTCTCTCTCTCCCTCTCCCTCTCCCTCTTCGTGTCCTTATCTTCCTCATCACCTTCATTCTGCTCTTCTTTCTCTTCGCAGTGACAAGTTCGCCAGCTGGCTCAGCCATACTTCTGCAGCTGGGAGGGAGTCTGAGGTGACGCTTTCCGAAAGATTGGATGGTCTCATCTTTTTGTTCTACCCTTGCATCTCTCTCTCTCTCTCTCTCTCTCTCTCTATCTTTCCCTCTTTCCCTCTTTCTCTCCGTTCACTCTTTCTGTCTTTGTAATCTAAGAAGATTTCAAGCGTCTTCCCGCGGTCGCTCTCCAGCTCCACTAAAAAAAGTGAATCTGCGTATGCCTTTTCTGCCGGGCTCACCCTTCTCCTCAGTCTTTATTATGTCGTCAATAATGCGCCAAGCCGACTCTGTCATTCCCTTTTCCGCCTCTCTCTCTCCCTCCCTCCCTCTTTCTCTCTCTCTTTCTCTCTCTCTCTCTCTTCTCTCTCTCTCTCTCTCTCTCTCTCTCTCTCTCTCTTTCTCTCTGTTTCTGTCTGCCATCGACATCAGGAACTTATTCCCCGTGGCGGAATGCCTTGAGAGTGGTTGATCGTAGCACAAACTTCCGCAGTCGTCCCCCTCATGAGCATACTTGGCTCCCTCCTTCTACTCCTCTGGAATGCTATATCTCCCTCTCATTTTCGTACTGAACTGAAACAAAAAGCATACTCGGCGAGACGAGCCATTATTTTCGCTCATTACTGCTCTTAAGGCCTAGGCCTTTTAAAATTTCAAGCTGGTTATTCCCGAATGTATTTCGCGTGTAATCTTTTGTTTAAGCAACGCGGAGTTGTTTGTTTCTATGTTTTTTCCAACTATCCCAAACCCTTGTCTTTCACACTGCTCACGTAAGCTGTGAAATGAGCAGGTTGTGTCGGGAGTGTACAAGCTTGAGTCTTCTTCTCCCTTAACATTCTCCCTTTCTCTCTGATCTGTGTAGTCGCTTTGTTCAACACATTCCAGTTGTGTTTACTTCGGGATTTGTCACTTTGTTACCCCTTTAGCATCGAACTTAACAACATAAGATATTATTTACACTTCAGCTTGTTAGTTTTCAACTTCCATTCATTTCCATTGTTCCTGCAATTCGTTTTTACTGATTCAGTAGAACAGTCCAACCCCTCTAGGTTCGTTTTAGTTTCCATCTCTTGATCTTGATCTATGTTGCGTTTCTTTAATTCTGAGGTCTGCTGCCTGTTATAGTTCTTTCTTAACTTTTCTCTCTTGCAAGATCCGCTTGCTCTTTTTCTTCCTTTACAGCTGGCACCTTCTTCATGATGAGAGGCCAGTCATTTTTCACTTCCATCCCCACATCTTCCTCCTCTTTTTTTGTCTTCTTTTTCCCGCGTTCAGCTTCTTTTCAGACCTTCTTATCCTTCTCTGTCTGGATCTCTTTATTTTCGCTACTCTCTCACTCACCCTCCTTTCACCCAACGGGCCTCTTCAGTCCCTCTTCAGTTGGCAACTCACACGGTAATCCCCTTCCAATTCCCCACCACCCACTCCATTGTTTTGTTTTGTTGCCTAAAACGGAGTAATCTTCGTTCTCCTCCGGGATGTATATTTTTGCTTCGAATCTCAGTTATTTCTCTACAAGTTGTCCATTGGGGTACCGTTCCAGCGGACACTTCGATTTTCCCTCGCCCTCATTCCCCTTTCCATTATCACCCACCTTAACCTATTTCCTCCCGACAAGTAACCATCGAGCGAATGGCTTTCCAAGCGTCCTTCATCTGTCTGCCAATTCCGTTAAAATCAACACTGTCAGCCATTCCAAACGGTTTATACCTTTCTTTATCTCCTCATTCCCACTCTTTCTTTCCTTTTACCTCTGTGCCCTTCCCTCACTCATTACCAATTCCTCTCGCGCTCTCTGTCTCCATTTCTCTCTGCGCCTATCGTTCTCTGTGCTCTTTTCCCCGTATTTCCAACTTATTTCTCTTCCGCCCAATTCCTTCGTGAGCAGTGCGAATGGCCCGCTAACATCTCCCTTCCCTCCTTCTCCCTCTCCATTTTCGTGGCTTTTTGCTCTACTTATTTTGCATGTAAATGGGTTTTTTTTTATTCCTCGCCATCATGATCCCCTCTTCCAGGCATCTTTCACTTCAATTATACTCCCTTTTTAGTGCCAGCCTTTCCCGTTATTTCTCGATATCTGCCTTCTTCTTAGTGATCTCCCTTCTTACCTTTCTGTGTTGTGTCTTTCTGCTTCTTCTCACCTGTTCTGTCCTGTTCTCTTATCATTTCCTACTCCGCTGTCTGCTCTCTATCTGAATCTCTCTCTCTCGCACCCTCTATCGCTCTCTCTGCGTCTCTCTCTCGCACCCTCTATCGCTCTCTCTGCGTCTCTCTCTCGCACCCTCTATCGCTCTCTCTGCGTCTCTCTCTCTCTCTCCGGCTGGTCTCGCAGTAGGGTCATTTCTCATCTAGTCGGATGCCTGCGTGACTTGCATGGCAAAAGCCGATCCAGCCCGAGTCGGTTTCCTTCTGTCTCTTTCTCCCTCCCCTCCCTCCCCATTCTCTCTCTCTCTCTCTCTCTCTCACTCTCTCTTTCTATCTTTGTCTCTCTTTCTAGCTCCTCTCCCTCCATCTAAATTCTCTTTCTCTCCCTCCAAACGTACAAATGCCTTGTTGCCTTTGCTCTCGGCCACTTCTTCCCACTAAAGTCGAGTGATTTCAACATATGCATTCATGTTCAATTGCATAAATTTACTCGCATCGACTCTTTCAACTTTCTTTATGGGCTTTGTCTTCTATTCATTACTTGCCATTCGTCGTCGTTCTGCTGTAGGCTCTTCTCCCTTATTTGTGGTGTATTTCCCAATCTTATCTTTTATTGACCGCCTTGGAAATCCCTTATTTTCCTCTTTCTCCCTCCGCTCTTCTCTCTTGTACATCCCAAATATGCTTATGTCAATGGCATCTCAAGCCTGAATCCATCTCTTCTCTTTCCTCGTTTTTTTCCTTCCTTTGGTGAAGGAAGATGCTATGCGCTCCTTCACTGGTTCTGGCCATTACTCAAGGTTCCCCTGTTCTATATCTCTCACTTTCTCACTTTCTCTCTCTCTCTCTCTCTCTCTCTCTCACTCTCTCTCTCTATTTCCCTGCACTTTCTCATTCTTCTTCGGCTACTTTCGTTTTGCCGCTCAAAGAGATCCGTTCTAAGTTGTCTCCTCGGACTCCAACCCACCAATGTCATCTTCTCTCGCTCTCATCTTCTTCAGTGAATTTTTACACCTCCTTGGCTTCCTCAAAGCCACGATCTGGTGAATTCGGGGTTGGGGAGGGGGTAATTTTTTATTTCAGATTTACATTTTTAAGGGAGTAAACGTCAAATTTTATGCTAGTGATGAGTTGTTTATTATTGATGTACATCATTTATGAACACTTAAGTAATATCTATCCGATGAGTGTCTGTGATAAAGTTGTAAATATATATGTCCGATTCTCTATGCGGATGCAGTTCATATTATCCTGTCTTTTTCTGCCCGAATTTAAGAATGAAAAGAACGACTTTCTTTGTGATTCAAATCACCATATATTTGATGCATAATTCTAGCCATAAGCTGAGTCACCTGACAATGACATTTATGGCAATGATTTTCCATTTAGTTGGAAGTGCAGAACGAGCGTCTGCGGGAGCAGAATCTGCGTTGCAGCACTCAGCTGGCTCTGTTGAAGTCGTTCTCGGAGAAGAAGCAGCAGTGGCAGAGGGAGGGCCAGCACAGACTCCCCCACGACATGGCAGCCATGAGTCGTTCTGTCACTGTCAGCTGCCTTCTCTCTTCTTTTTTCCTTCTTCTGAATCAGCTATAACAAACATCTCCTTTTCCTTTATTCGATTCTTATTTTCATATTGAAATGAATGAGGAGCCAGCATTCTTCCTGTGTCTCATCTCAATCTAAAATTCGCTCCCAGCATTGCATCTGGCATTTTTTCTTTCATTCCAATACCATTTTTGCATTGTTCCTGTGTCCTCGTTTTCCATTCCACTCCTCTGCTGGAGATGGATGATGCACTTAGACAACGAAACAAACGCACAGTAGTTGGTTGTCTCCACTCCCACCCTGTCGCTCTCTTTCTCACCATCTCTCGTTCTTCTCTCTTTCACTCTTGCTCTCGTCTCCCTCGCTGTCTCTCTCTTGTTCTATTGCTCTCATCTATGTCACCTTTAAGGCTCTGGCAGAAAGAGATGAAAAAAATATTATAAAAAAAAAGGTGAGAGGAATTTAAGGGGCATGTGGTTCTCTTGCTGTAGGACGGACCGGACTATTTGTCGTTCGCCCTCTACTGTCAATGAGTCAAAAGCGGTAGGGGAATGCAAAGAAAACTAAGAGGCATAATTCCTCTCTTTTTTCCTTTCTCTCCGCTCTCGCTATCTCTCTGTTTCGCTCTCCTCTCTGTCCTTACATTGCAGCTTCTTAGCTTGTCCCTCCCTCATCTTCATCTCAAACACATATGAGTAACAACTGCTGTCCCAATGCCCGTTCGTAGAAAGAAGTACTGTTCATCTCTGCTCCCTACTTCAATACGACATATGGCTTGGTTTAATATGTATAAACATATTTACTCACTTCTTAAAAATGTAATGGGAGATAAGATAGTCACTCTCTTAACTACTTTTCGGCATTTCCTCGATATGGGCTGTGTACACATAACGCTGCTCTTACCATAGGCTTGAATGCTCTTCTGAATCCCCAGAGGGCAACTGAGAGAGAGAGAGAGGTTGAGTGAGAGAGAGAGAAAGAGATTGAGAGATCGAAATAGAGAGAGAGGGGGATAGAGATTGAGAGACAGTAAAAAGGAAAAATAGTGGGGTTTGTCTCTTCTTCTTCTCACTGCATCTCTGATTACCACTGAGTTTTTCTCTGTCTTGTCTCGTTTCGTGTTTGATGCCCGCTACTGAACTCTTCTTTGCCACTTCGATTCTTATCTGCTCTTTGCTGCAAGCCTTTCCTTCCCTCTGTCTCTTTCTCTCTGTGTCTCTTGTACTCTCTCTCTCTCTCTCTCTCTCTGTCTCTCTATCTCTCGCGCCCTTCCGAATGGTGCTCCGATACCCCAATTCCTGGCCGAGTGCCAGCGGGAAGGGCTCCTCCTCCCTCCACAACGTAATCCAAAGCCGGCCACTCTTCCAGCAACTACACATATTTCCATGGCGTTTTCAAGTTGCAAATGAGGAGTCTCGTCAGAAGTTGTTGCCTTCTCTGTCTGCGTCTCTCACTTTCTCTTTCTCTTTCTCTTTCTCTCTCACTCTCTCTGACTTGTGTATTATCTTGGTTTTTTGGGAGGCGCTCTCGACTGCGCCTTTGCCATCTCAAGCATTGCTCGTCCTGCTCCTTGGCAACAAAACTAGAATGTGAAACTACCGAGGAGCTAAAGGGTGTTTGATTGAAAGTCCATCCAATGTATTTTGCTCTTACCTTGCTTGAAATCGTAGTAGATTTTGCATGTTGAATGGCGCTTATCAGCCCCTCTGCTCCTTGTCCCCATGAAGTGAACCTTTCAGGGCGCGTTGCCAGTGCTGCGTGACATGGAGAATCGGACATCGGATGACTCGGGACTGACCTCGGATGACCCCGGAGGGGACAGAAGGGCGGCCGAGGCTGCCATGTGCAGGTCTTCCATTGAGACACGCACCACTTCCAACACTCCCGGAACCTCCACTACACCCAGGCAACAGAGGAAGCCAGGTTAAGAATGAGAATAAAAAGAAAAAAGACAGACAAGTTAAGAACAGACTAGGAATAGTGAAATACAATATTATGCGCAAGATACATATGACTTTCTGTGTTAAGCGATTAGTTACTTTCCGTATTGTCAGTATTCCTTTTTACGAATGCGAGATTCTCCATAATAAATCCTTTGTAATTGTCCTGTTCGTTAGCTGAATAGACTGATCCTACAATATATTTTTGTTTTGAGTCAGTCGTTCCCTTAATCCCTCCCAACTCCTCTTTAAGGTCCCCATAGTGGCCTTTATGCCTGATCATTGCTAATAACGAAATAAATAAGTTGAAGGCTTAAATTTTGGCTTGAAAATAGTTTCTCATGAAATGTTGACGACTTAAGTTCGCTTGCGTGCGACGAGCAAAACTCAGCAGAGATCATCGGGAGATGGCGAAGACAAGGAATCGACTTCTTCCACTTCGGACTCCTCTTCGTGGGATGAAAGGGCCAGGCCCCTCGTTCCGCCGGCCAGAATGCCCCGCATTCTCACCAACCCGGTCACTCTTTACCTGCATCTTCTTCCCATTACTATCTTAAACTTTCCTCATTTATGTCTTCCAATATCTCATCCTCTCAGTTACATCTTTCATGTTAATAAATATGACTGGTGCAGGCAAGAGACAGCCTGAACTCTTTCGCTGATGACTACGAATTCGACTGCGAAGATGAAACATTTGATGAGATCGCGCGCGACTCGCCTGAACCAAGGTTTGTGACCATGAAAAGAGGGGTGAGACTTTTGGTTGAGGAAGAACTTTGGCTCTCATTTGTGTTTGTTCAGCTTTTTTTTTACATTTTTACTTTACATTTATTTGGAATTAAACTTGCTCTGTTTTTTTAATGTAATTAAAGCACTGCATATCATTATCATAGCATTTCCTTGTTCTCATTGAAGACTGCGCCGTAAGCAACAAGCCGAGTACGTGAACCTCGCGGACTTCTGTGCAATTCGCGACGACGCGAACATCTACTCGGACATCGTGAGAAGTCCAGTGGAGGCGACTCCGCCCCCGCGGCCTCCCCATCAGAGGACCAGGCTATTTGTCAGTTATTACCTTATCTGCAGGTACTTCTTTCTACTTTTTCCGAAGGAATATATTTCGTTCATATGTTTACAGCATATTTTTTAACATTCTCGAGATTCTTATTACAACAAAATTATAATTCTATAAAGATGCCTAGACCTTGAATGGCTCAGGAGCGAACGCTGGAGGAGGTGGCAGCTCGGTGCTTGTCCATGACAGAGGCAGAAGCAGGAGAAGGAGGCTCGTCCCCCTCCCCTTTCGGCTATTCCGAGATGACTCCGCCTTCATCTAACACCCCCGCTGGACACAGGGTCATGGTTAGTGTACGCACTTTCTTTTTGATAGCTATTTTAAATTTGAAGATTAATATAATATAAATATAGAAGAAGAAAAGTCTGAGTTAAGTCGGGAGATAGCGTGTGCGGCGGAGGAGGAGTGGCCTTCCGAGGAGCAGAGTACGCGAGTCCCCTCCTGAACCACCCGGCTCAGGCTGCCTCTTCTTCTCATTCTTCTCATCTCGACCGCCATCTCGTGGACATGCGCACTTCTATCATCCCAACTACAGACCAAGTCTCTTTCATTCTTATCTCCAATTCAGGGTCACAGAGAGTTACCAATCTTTTCTACTTCTGACTTGATTTCAGTAGCTGCCATCACTCTTTTCTTTTATGATCTGCTACCACAAAGAATTACTGATAAGGCGCTTTTACTTTCGTTATCAGACTTTGTTGGGAGTAAAAATAGCGCCTGATCAGCTTGACTTCAATTGTAAAGATTGGGTCGTAATTGAAGTAACTACAGTTTTACCAATTAGTGATGCTAAGGGAAAAAGTTTTGACTGAAGGATAAATCTGCATAACAGTCGGCATATCCATTTCTCCCCGGTCAGTCTTTCTCACTATCTCTGTCTCAATATCGCTTTCCCTCTACTCTCTTTCCATATCTCTCGCTCTCTCTCTCTCCATCTCTCTAAACGTCTAATTAGGTGGAGAAGAGTGGCTACTGGTCACAAGCAAGCGATTCGCGTCTCAAGTCACTGAAGCGTCGCTACGTCATTCTACGGAACGGCCAACTTCTCTTCTTCCGAACTCATGTCAGAACTGCGTTGAGCTCAGTGAAATGGCTGATTAATTGATCTTACGAAAGTAAAGTGATATCAATTAAACATTCATTAGGTATTGTTCCTATTGGACTGTTTTCCACTTTTGATACTTTAGAAAAAGTCTCGCGACGAGGAGCCACTGCAGCGTCTGCCTGTCTCCGACATCCGCTCCGTGAACCTGGTTCCCTCTGCCGGTGGAGCTTTCTCTTTCCAGGTTTGCTGAATGCTTGGAAGGGGTGCCCGCTTGCTCATCTATCTTCATTCTCCTTCTTCCTTTCAGCTGACAACGGAGTCAGGCGGCAACTCGGTGTACATGACGGAGAGCGAGAAATCAACTACCGAGTGGGTCCAAGCCATCTCTGCCGCAGTCAAAGGTACTTCTTGTTTATGCTTCGCGTGTTGATCATGTCATCTTGTTCTTTATTTCTTCATCTCCCTCGTTCTCGGTATCATTCTCCATCTCTGCACATTTCTCGCGCTCTCTTTCCTTCTCTCTCTCTCCATCTCTCTCTCTCTCTCCATATCTCTCACACTCTTCTCTCTCCATGTCCCTCACACTCTTCTTTCTCTCCATATCTCTCACACTCTTCTCTCTCTCTCTCTCTCTCTCTCTCTCTCTCTCTCTCTTTCTTTCTCTCCGGGTGCCACTCTGCGAGAGATGGCAGCACGTGCTGCCCCGGTGGATGCAGCGATGGCAGGCTTCGTGACCCGTGTCCGCTGCGGCCACTCCCGCCGTGTCTACGCCGCCCTCCTCCAGCACAAACTCATGTTCTTCAAGGCCAGCGATGACACCGTCAGTGCATTGTTCCCTCCAATTTTATGTTGAAGCTTCCTTTCATATTAAATTGTAGAAAGTGTAAAAATTCCTTTATACCCTTGTAACGAAATATGGCTTTTTGTAATGATAGAGAGAGAGAGAGATGAATCCCTCCCTTTAGATCCCCTCAGCTTACATCTGCGTGAGTGGTGCAAGGGTGAGTGAGGCAGCAGCAGGCTCGTCTGATGAGTACTCGGGCAGTTCGGATGAACAACTCGAGGAGAAACCCCCTCCTGGGAAGGGAAGGGGCCACGACGGACACAGCTACTCGCTCTGTATTCAGGTCTCTTTTGCGCTCTCTCTTACAGCTTTTTCTCCTCTTACATGCGAACTCATATCTTCCTTTGAAGAATAAATATTTGTTTCACTTTTTTAGCGCTATTTTTTAAAATGAAATGAACCATTTTAGCTTCCTAATGAAGATCCACTCTACATGGTGATTTCTTCTCTGGAGGAGAAGGAGAAGTGGCTGTACTTCCTTCGTGCGGCTGCTGGTGATGCCACGCTAAAGGTTTCGTTTTATTTCTTTAATGTCGTGTTTAATGTAAACAAGGCGGTGGAGAGCAACTTGATTGTAGGGAACTCCATTCGAAGTTCTGATGCAACGAATGCTTGCTGATGGCCTGCCTCCTGGTACCGAACTATTACTTTACTATTATTATATCCTGTAGAGTCTGATAATTGTGGGAGTTTTAATTGAACATCCTTAAAAGAAAGCTTTCTCTGTAGGTTCTGCGTTGTGGAAAGACTTGCTGCTGACATCTGGAAATGAACCCCCGGCAGAGACTCTCATGACTTGCGATTCCACTCATCGGAAAAAGGCACTCGAGATCGCCAAGGTTGTCATATTTCATCTTTTTTTTTTTAAATAGAAGTGTCACTGTTGATTGTGAGCTGTCATTTACTTTCCTTCGAATGAAACAGCCATTATTGATTGATGATTCGGGATACTTACCCAGGCTGCCCATCTCTTCGTGTCCGTGCTGCTCCGCCCGATTGCTGTGGCCTACCACATCGACCTGGCTCAGAACATCCTCTCCACCGCCGTCCAGAATGAACACGTCAGGAACGAGCTCTATGCTCAGCTCATTCGACTCACCGCCGGCTCCATGCCTTTCGCTCTCCAGGTTTGAGAGAGTGAAAAGAAGTGTGAATTGAGAGTGAATGTCAGGGCTGGAAGCTGCTGGCCCTGGCCCTTCCCCTCTTCACTCCTCGGCACTACGCTCTCTTCTGGCTGCTGAGAAGACATCTCGCCCGGTGGGCCGTCGCTTCCGCCTCCGAAGAATCAGCCATGGCTGGATACTGCGAAGCCGCACTTGAACGGGCACTGAGGTGGAAGAGAGAAAGAGAGTGAAGAGAAAGAATGAAATGGGAAGATGTGGATGGGGAAATGATAAACCATAAATGTTGGATTTAATATAAATATGAAGTGTAACGATTCAGAATGGGCGGACGCCATGAAGGACCAAGTCGACTGGAGACGAATTCGATCCTGACGCGTGACCCGACCACAACGAAGTTCCCCCATTCCATCTCAGTCAGACTCCCCAACGATGAGTATCAGGTCAGAGTTCATTCCCTCATTTGGAAACAAAATAATATGAGGTAACAAAAAGTGTACTGAGAATAGTGAATAGGGTAATGTTAAGGTGGTGGAGCTGGACGGGTCGACGGAAGTGGGTCAGTGCCTGTCTTCGTTGTGTCTGAAGCTGGGAATGCGCCCTGCCCTCCTCTCTGGCTACGCTCTCTACATCGACGAGCCTGCCACGCAGCAGCTCCAGCTCCTCAAGGGAAAGCAAAAGGTTTCGCTCTTTCATCCAAACCTTTTTATATACATTTATATGTTGATGTCTCATAATCTCTCTCTAGGTGTGCGATTGTTTGTCTATTTGGGAACGTCGGCAGAAGGATTCACAGAAAGGGAGAGTGGCCTCTGAAGCTGGTTAGCCAGTTCTGTTCTCTATTTCCTCTCTCACTTCTCTCACATCTCTCTATCTCTCTCTCTCTTTCTCTCTCTCTCTTCAGTAGCCCACCTGGTCCTCCGCCAGCGTCACTACTGGCGTCACTTGGCTGCTTCGGAGCCCCCAATCGAGCGGACTCTCCTTGCATGGAGAATGGCAGAGCAGATCCGCCTCGGTCGTCTCCCACTCTCTCCTCAACTCGCTGATCATCTACTCGCTCTTTATGCCCAGGTATCCTCCTACACTTTCAGTTTTTGTCTCTCTTTCTTTCTGTTTTTCTCTCGCTCTCTCTTTCTCTCTCATCTATCCTAGTATACCTTATTATTTAGATGACCATCGGAGATGCACCATGCGAACTGAAGGAAGAGCAGTTTGAGTTTCTCACCACCTGTTTCTACCCGCTGAAGATGCTGCAGATCGCATGCATTCGAACACTGAAGTTCGTTCAAAAGTGTTCCTTTAATCTGCTTGAATATTTGTACTCTAATCTTATCAATTCAGATCCTCTCTCTTGTCAAGTTGGGCAGAGCTAAGTGGAATGGCAGAAGAGGAATGCGTCCGCATCATTCTTCACGTTTGTTTAGCTTCATTTCCCCTTTTATTTTTCTCTCTGCCCTTCTCTCTCCCTCTCTTCCAATCTCTCGCTCTCTCTCTCTCCCTTCAGGTGCTTCGGAAGTGGCCGTTGTTCGGTGCGGACCTGCACGACGCGGCCCTTCGTACGAGCAACGAGCGGAAGGTGTTCTTGGCCCTCCTGGACTCGTCCATTCATGTCATCGACCAGCGACACATGGTCCGTTTCTTCTTTCCGCTGAGTCGTGCACCACACGCTTACTTTTTAAATATGTACATTATAACGAAATACACTGCTTTGAATTGTTTATCCAGAATAGCCATTATCGTTTCAAATGAAAAGTGAGTTTATATGAATTGTAGGACGTGATTCGGTCGTTTCCCTACCATCGCCTGGTCTCCTTCGGGGAGTTGCATGACAACTTCATGCTAACTGCCGAGAGAGTCCTCACTGCAGATGCTCATCCTGAGGAGAACTCTAAGGAGCGCCTCACTTTCACCATGGCTCAGCCTGACATTCTTCAGGTTTGCCCTCTTTCTCTCTCTCTCTCTCTCGCTCTCTCTCTCTATCTCTCTCTCTTTTTCTCTCTCCATCTCTCTCTCTGTCTCTCTCTCTCTCAACCTCTTTCACATTGACTCTATCAGGAAAGCTAAGGTGTACGTGTGCTTCCATTTTTTTTATTATCGTGGAGGCTGAAAATGGACACGTCATACGTTCTGCTCTTGAGTGATTAAATGACGAGAAGATTAGTGATTCCTTAGGGACAGCCTGAGTGCACTCCTTGGCATGGCTAATGCTGCCCTCTTCAGGTGTCCCTCCACCTCGCAGAGTACATTCGATGTCAGAAGCTGGTCTGGAAGATGTCCAAGTAGACAATCTCTCATCTTTCTCCATTCATTTTGCATATTGTATTGAATAGAACTTAAATAGATGCGTCTCATAGATGCGACTTTATAATAATAATATAGCCTTCACCATAATACTTGGTACCCCCCATATATTACGCTCTATACTCTCGTACTTTCTTTTCTTTCTATTGTATTGTAAGGTGATCCTCTGATCGTTACGCCCTCATCAAGCACATTCTTAAGAGCCAACATTTGTTTATCTTATACCGGAGATATTCCTATTGAGCAGGAGATCCAATATTTAGAGGACCACTTCAAGAATCACCACTTTAGAAGTGATAGCAAAATATTTTTACTGAACGACTTAAAATTGTCAGTGTTCTAATGCCTGATAGTATTCTCAATTGGCTTTCTCTTTTAGAAAATGGATTGTGCTGTTCGTTGTCGTGAATGCATGTATTGTTGGCCTCTCGAAGGCACTTCCAAACTGACTCCATCTCTCTCTCTCTCTCCCTCTCTCTCTCTCTGTCTCTCTCTCTCTCTGTCTGTCTGTCTCTCTCTCTCTCTCTGTCATCTGGATGTGAAATAAATCGTTGTCCCCTCTCCGCTGTCAGATTCAGCAGCATCCCTTGCCGGTCTCTTGAATCCCTTCACTTCTTCCTTTCTTTGCCATTCCAAATAGCTCAATATTCACCACAGGATCTCTTCTGGATGTCCCTTGTTGCCTTCTCAGATTTCAAGCGAATGAGTTTGTCGCTTTATCATGACGTTTTATGTGAAGATGATGTTTTACTCCTTCATTTCATATGCTCTCTTTCATTATTCCAAGTTACTTTACTTTCCGTGCAAGTTAGACCCATCTGCTTTTGATGACCATAACGGAAGGCGTATTTTTCAGTTGGGAGAGAAGGAAAATATCTGGATGATGCTGCTTTTCCCCTTTTGATGCTTCCTTCTCTCTCTCTCTCTCTCTCTCTCCCTCTCTCTCCCTCCTTCCCTCCTTCTCCCTCCCTCCCTCTCCCTCCCTCTCTCCAACTTCTTCTTTGATATCCCTTTCAAATGGAGCCCCAGCAGCGCGGTCATAGTCGTTGACTCCGTCAGAGACTGACCTCACTTCTCCTCATTGCTCGTTCGCCTGATCTCTCTCTCTCTCTCTCTCTCTCTCTCTCTCTCTCTCTCTCTCTCTTTCTCATTCTCTGCTTCTTTCCTCGTCCCTTGCTCTCTTTCTCTGATTCTCTCCTCATCCCTTGCTCTCTCCTCCTCTTCCCTCTGCTAACTGGCTCCACTACGTGTTCCTCCCGACATGTGCTCGATGAACAAATGTGCCGAGTATCTTAGTTATTAAAGCATTGCACGATGTCATCATGGCCTATGCACAGCAAATTCAGTGGAAGGAGGGGCAAGCACGAATCATCGCATTTCCGTGTTATCCATCGCATAAAAAGAATGAATGCGATTAATGTCTTTTTTAATTATGGACGACGAGTCTGCTGCATGGAATCTGAGTTTTCTTTCTCTGAAAGTGCAACCAGTGACAATAAAAGGTCAATAATCAAAGGAGACTCCAGAGAAATCAAGCAAGGAAGTCCTCTCTCTCCTTATTCTTCTATCTCTCTCTCTCTCTCTCTCTCTCTCTCTCTCACATTCTCTTCTCTTCTCTTCTCATTTCCAACCAAAATGCGATGCCAAAAATGACTCCCGAATTCACACTTTCGCAAAGTGCTCAAATTGCCTGCCTCTTTTCCCAAGAAGATGGAACGAGAGTGGGATACGGATAAAACAGAGATGGTTAAAGAAGGAAGGCAATTTGTGACACTCTAAGAGTTAAAGAGAGAAGAGAAAAGAGAGGAGAGTCTGGAAAGAGAGATGACAACGCAAGAGCGAGAGAGGAGTGAGAAGGAGAAGATGAAGAAGTCAAAATCATGAAATCCCTCCAGCCACTGTCGTCATGTGGCATAGCAGTTCTTGTCTCTTCCCTTCTTCTTATTTATACATGCGCCTCTCTCTCTCTTTCTTCTTAATGAAAGTTCATTGACTCATTCGTCAATCAACTTCGAGGATTATGGCAACCAAGTGTAATTGGATGATTGCAAAACAGGGTGGAGGGCATACAGAAAGAGAGAGAGAGATTGAGGAGAGCGTGAGAGAGAGAGAGAGAGAGAGAAGGAGAGTCAAGTGAGTGAAAAAGACAGTGAGGTGAGAACGACTGAATGAGAGGGATCAAGGTAAAAGTCCATATCCAAATAACAAAAGCGCAAATGAAAAATGTGAACTTCAGCTAAACTCTTTACCATCTTGTCACAATCTTGTGTAGGTATAGCTCAATTTCACTTTTTGGGCAGCTGTCGATGAATAACGAAATGTTTCAAAAGGCATCAATCTCTGCACTTAGCGCTCCCTATCTCTCTTTCTCTCTCTCTCTCTCCCTATCTCTCTCTTTCTTACCCTCTTTATTTCTTTGTCTCTTTACCTCCAAGGGTAAATATTATGGAGAGGAGATTTCGACTGCATCTCCTCCAAACTTTCCTCCGTACTGGAAACCAACAAACCAACTGTAGTTTGGTTTTAATTTTGTTATTTCAGCCGCTTTTTCTGTCTTCTTCATCTGAATCTCTTCCTGCGTCTCATTCTCCCTCTCCTTCTCGTATCTCTCTCGCGCTCTCTTTCTCTCGCTCTCTCTCTCTCACTCTCTCTCTCACTCTTTCTCTCTCACTCTTTCACTCTCACTCGCCTTTTGGGCACATCAATTGGCGGTTTTGACACACCCATTCGAACTGATCTCCTCCGTCACTTGCAGCCTTCGAAAGCGTGATGGGTCTCCTCGAGGTCCCTCTTCTCTCTCGGCGAAAGGTGTGAAAGATGATGCAGGGAAGATGAAAGGAATGTTGCGGACAGAAGGACAGGATAAGAAGGGGAGAACGAAGAGAGAGAGAGAGAGAGACAGACAGACAGACAGACAGAGGAGGAGAAATGAAAAAGAAGAGAGAGAAAAATGAGATGGACGGAGGAGGCAAAAGATCACCCGGTGGATAAAGAAAGCCCTCACATCCCGTCGGGCTTATAGACGGCAAATCTGCCCTTTTTGATGTGCGGCATCGGAACGTTCTTGTCTTAGTTCTGTGAAATGTGTACTCTTACCAGCGCGGCTTCACTTTTCTCTTCTTCCATCTCTTTCCTTCTCTCTCACACACTTCTCCTCTCATTCGCCGTCTTTCTTTTCTTCTACTCTTTCGCTTTCTCTCTCTTTCTCTCTCTCTCGATCTCTCTCTCTCTCTCTCGCTCTCTTTCTCTCTCTGTCTCGCTCTCTCTCTTATCACACGGCGCTAGTTCTTGGCAGCAGAAGATCATCATAAAACAAAAAAGAGAGCTTCGAAAGACACTGAAAGAGTTTTGTAAGTCCAGCCAAGAGGCAAACTGGCAATTTCCTACTCCACAGTTTCCCATTTTGGCTCAGTGGGATTTATAAGGCGGAAAGCGGTGCGGAGAGTTTCAAACTCACTGGGAAAGATGCACGCGCACCTTATTCTCTGCTGCATATTCAAGTCGGCCGCAACCCGAGAATCACTTGGATTTTTTTGTGCTATTTTAAAGCAGTCAACTTCCACTCCTTCCGCGTTCCTTCCATAGCATCCCTTCTCTCTTCTCTTCTTAGTCGGGTTCTCATCCAGGCAATCCCTTCATTCTCAATCATGCTTTCCTTCCGCAACTCTCTTGCTCCTCTCTCGCTCTCTCTCTCTCTCACTCTCTCTCTCCCTCTCTCTCTCTCCCTCTCTCTCTCCCTCTCTATTTCTACTACCCTTTTTTCTTCTCTATTTTTCTCTTTCTGAATGCCATCATTGTCATCATAGCATGTATGTATGGCGTGGAATGCGGGTTGATGTTGGCGACATCGGGGATATGTCAGGAAGGGAGAGAGAGAGAGAGAGAGAGGAAAGAGAAAGAGAGAGAGAGAGAAAGAGAGAGAGATAGGATACGGAGAGAGAGGGTACAGGGAGAGAGAGAAAAGAGAGATGCTGATTGGTCTCTCGGTTCAGCCAGTCAACTACTTCAGCTTCTGCTAGCCACCCCTCAGAAATGTCTACTCTCACAATCTTTCTCTTTTCCTTTTCATTGACATGAAAAAAATGTTCTTTCGCCATCAAAGAAATCAAAAAAAGCTTGATGATCTCTGTTTTCAACTTTATTCGCCAGCTATGAAATTATTGCAACATTATCATATTTATCTGCCGGCAACAGAAATTACTTTTTTTTCAAGTTTCGACACAAACTATTCTCAAAATGAAGTGGAACTTTAATTTGATAACGAGCTCTTTCTCATTCCCAAGACAGGCACGCTTAATACTGCTGGCATGCTTTTCTGGTTGATTCCAGGAACAAAGTAAAGAGGTTATTAAGGAACATTTTTTGCGAAAATGGATAAAGAAGAGAGAGAGAGAGAGGGGGAGAGAGGGAGAGAAAGAGAGAGAGGGAGAGAGAGAATGCGGTCTTGTGAGTACATTGATCCTCAGGAGATAGAGCAAAAATCACATCTATGTCAACGATCGCTTCCAGCTGTTTTAGATCCTTTCTCTAATCTAATTCTATCTACAAACCTCTCTACTGCTCTCCCATCTATCTCGCGCTCTCTCGCTTTTTCTCCCCCATCCTTCTGTCTCTCTCTCTCTCTCTCTCTCTCTCTCTCTCTCTCTTTCTCTCTCTCTCTCTTCTCTCTCACCTGGCATTCCATATTTTCTCTTTCTCTGGATCTCTGTGCTCTTGTTGGTAAACGCTTGAAAATCAATAATTCTACTCATTGTATATGCAAATAAAGTTCGGTTGGTCTTTGATGGAAATTATACATTTTGTATATGCAAATAAAGTTCAGTTGTTTTCTTTGATGGAAATTATACATTTCAATTCGTCTAACGATAAGAATTTATCTCATGGATTTTTCCATGAGTCAAAGAGTCCTAAAAACAATTAGTTCATATCCCGACCACTTTTACTCCTCTGCCGATATTCAATTCTCGTAATAGTTTTCACACGTTCATATTTATTCACTCTTTCAGTTCTTCTTGTCTTTCTCTGTGTCTCTTCTCACAATTGTTGATCTGCCAAAGTCATCTTCTTCTCTTCTAATGACTGCTAGTGCTGGTGCTTGTTTATGGAAGTGTGCTCGTCTTTCTTCTTCTTTAGTTTTTCTTCGATCGCTTGCCGAATCCGTTGTTGTCGTTGCAAGCTTGCCCCTGAGTTGTGCTCTGCCAGCCGGAGAGGGCTGTCATGGGTGGATTCGATCTCTCTTCTTCATCTTCTTCGTTCTGCTAACTTCCCTGCAGCTGAAGCTCTTTGCACTTCTGCCGAGCCTCTCTCTGGATTGTCACACGAGACTATCAGTTCTGTAGCCACGCCCCCTTTCCCACCCCATCCCCCTTCGCCCTCCCTCTCTTTCTCTCACCTCCTCTCTCTCATCTCCAGTTGTTCGGTTACTCGCTCGATGTTTTCCCCATCACGCTCTCTCCTTTTTCTCTAAATCTCTTCTCTCCTCGAGTACTGAACTTCACCTTTAGGTGTCCTGACCCGTCTCTCTCTCTCTCTCTCCCTCTCTCTCTCTCTCTGTCTCTCTCTCTCTGTCTCTCTCTCTCTGTCTCTCTTTCTTTCACTCTCCTCACGCAGGAAATGGTTTTAAACGCTCTTTTCTTCTCTTGTTCCTGATGAGAAATAAACAGACGTTCTCATGTGCATAACTCAATTTATCCCATTTCTACCTCTTTTCTGTTCCAGCCTTCTTTCTGGAATTTTTTCCATTTTCTTCTTCTTCTTGGATCTCTTTCGTTCTGGAAAATTCAGTGATCGTTGAAAGTTCCTTTTTTTGTTTTCTTTCATCGAAAGCGTTGGCTGCTGCCTTTTTTGGGTTTAGAGAAGAGGATTCCGAGAAGTCGCATTCTTCTCTCTTCAATCTCTGCATTCCATATGCTCAAGCGTCTTCTCTCTCTCTCTCAAGCACTTCTGATTTTCCACCTGATCACACTTCACTGTCTCTCTTCCTCTTTGTCTCTCTTCCTCTTTATCTCTCTTTCTCTTTATCTCTCTTCCTCTTTGTCTCACTTAATATCTCTATCTCTTTCGCTCTCTCTTCCTCGTTGTCTCTACATCGTTTTTCCTCTATATTTTTCAACACTTTCACTGCTGCTGGCATTCTGTTTGTCTCTTTTTCTATCTCACTTAATATCTCTATCTCTTTCGCTCTCTCTTCCTCGTTGTCTCTACATCGTTTTTCCTCTATATTTTTCAACACTTTCACTGCTGCTGGCATTCTGTTTGTCTCTTTTTCTATCTCTTTTCTCTCTTCTCTAAACTTTCACAACTCTATTTCACCTTCTTTCCCTGTACTCTTCATTTACTCCTCTTCCATGCCCATTTCAAATGTCTCCAATGCACTCCAAAGTGATTGTATTTGATATTTCGCAGTAAGTGGATGTCAGGACGTTGGATCTCTCTCTTTCACTCTTTATTCCTTCTCTTTCTCTCTCTCTCCCTCTCTCTCTCTCTCTCCCTCTCTTGCTCCCTTCCTCTTTTGAGAGAGCCACCTCAAAGTTGATGACAGGCGGAGTATCTCTAGGCTTCTTCATCCTTCGCATTCGTTCCGTTCCTTTTTTCGTCGGTTTCTCTCTCCGCTTATCTCTCTCTCTCTGTTTCGCCCTCTCACAAATTATCTCTCTCTCTCCTCTCACCATTCTCTCTCTCTCTTTCTCTCTCTCTCTCTCTCTCTTTCTCTCTCTCTCTCTCTCTCTTTCAAAGTCCTCTGCAACCCTGAGGGTATAGTGCGTTCGTGTCTACTAGAGTTAGGTTTACGCATGTTCCGTCCTCTCTTATTTTATTTCGACTTAAAAGCCTTGTAATTGTATCCACGCTCCATTCTTTTTGTAAATGTCTTGTCTTCACCATATCTCTTCCTTGTTTTATCCTGTACTATTTTCTCCCTCTACCTCTTTTTGTCGTCTCCAATCCTTTCCTTTGTCCCCTTCTCCCTCCCTCTATCTCTCTCTCTCTCGCTCTTCTCCCTCATCTCTCCCTTGTTCCATCTTTCTCCATTGACCGAATACTTCAATATATTCCTAACATATTCTGTATTTCCCACGCTTTCTCATAAACAAGACATTTAGCGTGTTCGTGTGCCAGCAAACAGTTGGTATGCAGAAAGTGGATGGCAGGATTGGTGATGAAGGAAATAAAAGAAAGAGTCAATTCAAGACAGAGGAAAAAAGGAAAAGGTAAAAGGAAAGTGGAAAAGAGAGAAAGAGAAAGCGACAAACAAGGATGAACGTTGAAATTGCATCAATGTGTATAGATAACTTAACAACGGGAGTCCTTAAATTTTTCGATATTGTTCAAGTCGAGACGCGCAGACTTGAGGAAAATACGAATGAAGATAATGAAATACCATTCCAAGGAATCTTAATGCATTGCGAACGCGAATATTCATCGCGAAGATCGATATTTATGTCTGTCATAGCTTGAAAATGCTCAGAAGGAATGGAGAGCCATCAGTGGATGGCAGTGGCCATCCTGAGCATCGTCTTCATCGGCTGCACGGGCAACATCCTCTCCTTCACGATCTTCTCTCGGCCACACATGCGCTCTTCCAGTGTACGGCAGTGCAGCTATTTCCTTGCTCTTTAATTTCTCTCTCTCTCTCTCTCTCTCTCTCTCTCTCTCTCTCTCTTTCTCTCTTCTCACTTTTCCTCACCCTCTCAAATATCTCGATTAATTATTTATTTTTCTTAATTTAGTTAGATCTGATCTGCATTCCAGTAATATGATCTCTTTATTTTTGTGGTCGTTTTCTGCTTTCTCGATTACATGAGCTCCGAAGTGGAGATGGAACTGAATCGGCTCCCTTGATTGGCTCTCTTTCTTCTCTTTTCTCGGTCTCTTCCGATCTCTTCGTTACTCTTTCATTGTCTAGCTCGTTCAATTCTTTTCTTAGTCTCATCCTTTGTGCCGCAATCACTACTCTTGCCCCCTGCTTCTTGGCATTCCTCTTCTGCTCTCTCTTACTCTGCTTCTCACTCTCTTATACTCTTTCTTTCTTACTTTGCCTCTCACTCTCTGCATACTCTCTATACCTTTCTCTCGCTCTCTCTCTCTACCTCTCTCTCTGTCTCTCTCTCTCTACCTCTCTCTTTCTGTCTCTCTGTCTCTCTGTCTCTCCCTCTCTCTGTCTCCCTCTCTCTCTCACTCTCCTCTCTCTCTACCTCTCTGTCTCTCTCTCTACCTCTCTCTCTCTCTCTCTGTCTCTCTCCCTCTACTTCTCTCTCTGTCTCTCTGTCTCTCCCTCTCTCTCTCTCTCTCCCTCTCTCTCTCTCTCTCTCTCTCTCTCTCTCTCTACCTCCCCCTCTCTCTCTCTCTCTCTCTCTCTCTCTCTCTACCTCCCCCTCTCTCTCTCACTCTCTCCTCTCTCTCTCTCTCTCTCTCTCTCTCTCTCTCTCTTGCAGGTGAATGTTTTGCTGTGTGCCTTGTCCTTCGTTGACTTCTCTCTGCTTCTCTTCTCCGTGCCGACCTTCGCCATTCCTGGCCTTGATTTGTGGTCAGCCTCTTCCTGTTTCCTCTTCAAAACTGCCCCGGGCTATTCCGTCTATTTTCATGCTCTCGGGGATTCATCCAAAATAGCTTATATTTACCCATGAGGGTAGAGGCTCACGTTTAATATTGTGCCGGAAGATGAGGAAAGTACTTAAAGGAGATCGAAGAGTGCGAGGAAGAGAAATAGGGAAAGAGTAACTTATGTGCGATTGAGTGGTGCTTTTCTCATTTGTATGCAAATGGGACTATTACAGAGGATCAAGATAGAAGGGAAAGAGTTGACTTGCTGTCTGTGAGACACTTGTTGAAACATTGAGACGAAAAGGAGAAGGAACGGAAATATAAGTGCTAGTTAAAGAGAAAGAACGAGAAAGAAGAAAGGAGAGAGAGAGAGAGAGAGAAAGAGGAAATGAGAGAACGAAAGGAAAGGAACGCGAAATTGGGCGAACAGCAAAGAAAAAGAAAGTGGAAAAAGGAATAAGGAAGGAGTCCACAGCGACTGGATGCGAGAATAGCAAATGCTACCAGAAATGATAGAGAAGGCATGAAATAATGAGTGAAAGAAGAATGGGAGCAATTGCATTGCAAAGAGATAGCAGAGCAGGGGAAGATACGCAGATAGACAAAGACAATTGCAATCTCTCTGCCGAATAAATGATGGAGGCAACTCGATTGGGTCAGCGAACGCAATAGCTGAGTGGTATTCTAGAAGACAGAAGGAACTACAACGGGACTGGGTACAGGGGAAAAGAGATGGAAGAAGAGAGAGAGAGAGAGAGAGAGAGAGAACGATAGAGATAGGGTGAAATAAAGAGAGAGAGAGACAGAGAAAGAGCGATTGAAGTGAAGTTTGAAGGAGAGTGGTTGTAGTAAGAAAACTGCTATATGTAATTATGTAATAATGAAAGAACAAGACGGAAACGAGGATGTTATTCAGGAGGGAGATCATTCGCAAGAGGTCATTTCGTGCTAGATCCGCCTATGTACAAACATATGCAATATAATAGGAGGATGTAAGACATCGCCTTCTTTTTTATAAAACAATAGATCTTGTATTTTTTATAAGGTTTTTAGAAATATAAAGTTTTCAGAAATAATCTAAATGACGATTTTTTGCAAGGTAAATTAGTGGGCAGCAACTTTCCACAAAGGCGCTTTGCCCATCTTTTCAAAATGAAATGCGATGTCGTTGGATTCCTACACGAAGCCTCTGAGGAAGGCATGGAAATGTTCTTTTACTAACTACGCGGTAATGCCTTTTAGTATGCATAATACGACCGTTTAGGCAAACGCAAGAGGAGGCCGTGGCTTTCCTGGCCTACGTCTTGAAGTGGATCTACCCAGTCAATCTCACCATGCAGACATGCTCCATCTACATCATGTGTACCATCACCATGGAGCGGTGGTTTGCAGTGTGCCGACCACTCCAGGTTGCTCTCTCTCTCTCTCAATCTCTCTCTCTCTCTCTCTCTCTCTCTCTCTCTTTCTCCCTCTCAATCTCTCTCTCTCTCTCTCTCTCTCTCTCTCTTTCTCCCTCTCAATCTCTCTCTCTCTCAATCTCTCTCTCAATCTCTCTCCCACTCAAGCTCTCTCTCTCTCTCTGTGTCTCTCTCCCTTTCTCCCCTACTGTGTTCCTACATATTAGTATAGCAATATTTTTTATACGAATATGTGTAAATACTCACATATGTAAGTTGTTCATGAAAGCATTTATCCTCTCTCTCTCTCGCTCTCTTTCTCTCTCTCTCTCTACCTTTCTCTCTCTCTCTCTCGCAGCCTTTTGTTCTTGTGCTCTTTAACCGTCATTACTACTGCTCGCCAACTTGTTGTCCACACCCTCGGCTGATGAATGATTGAGTGACGTCCTTACCCTCTCCTGTTTTGTCCCCATCTTTTTCTCTTTCCCTCTTTCCACACTTAACTTTTTTCCCTTCACTTTCGCTCTCTCTCTCTCTCTCTCCCTATCTCTCTCTCTCAGTCTCTCTTTGTCCCCTCTCTCTCTCCCTATCTCTCTCTCTCTCTCTCTCTCTCTCCCTCTCTCTCTACTACTTCCCCCACATCTTCGACTCATTCTTCGAGCTACTTCAGGATTTTACAAGCCTTCAACTTTCCTCTTCTTGAAAAAGTGTATTTTGTGTTGTCCAAAACACCGCAAAAAAATGCGATAAGTGAGAACTCAAAAACATATCGTAAATCACATGCGATATTGTGAGCTTCTCGTATGCAGCAAGGCAAACCTAAGTCTGCTCGATTATACAAAGAAATTCCCTTTTTAGGACATATTCAAATAAATACATTCTACAAGTTCAATTAATAAATGCACAAAAGGGGATGTTCTTGATTTCGAAAGAGGTGTACCCTGGGGTTCGAATGAGGTTACCTTGAGGTTCGAATGAAATTACCTTGAGGTGTTACCTTGAGGTTCGAATGTGGTGTACTCCTCGGAAGTCCCGTCTGGCTCTCTTGGTCATCTTCATCTTCTCCGTCTCGTACAACGTCGTTCGATTCTTTGAATATAAGATTGTGTACGTTGTTTTATATTTAAACTTTTGTTTTAATATTCATTTTGCATTTTAAGTAGGAAATAGAAATATTTCTTGAATTTCTCATTACAGCCGCACAGAAGAAGGAAATGTTGAGTATTCGCGTTTACTGCGAGACCAGCAAGAGTATCCCTGGTGAGTTTTATTTTTTATTTATTTATTTTTAAAATAAAAAATGATTTTATTTAAAAAAAAAACATTTTAATTGTGGTTGAAATGATGCTTTGAGGTACGTGATTGGCTACTACACAGTGCTGTACTTGCTCACTCACTTCCTTCTTCCTTTCTCTCTCATGGCTGTCATGAATGGCTCGGTCATTCTTTCCATGTGGAGGCTCAGAAGAGCGAGGCTCATGCTCACCAGACAGGCGAGCTCCTTAGTTTCTCTATTTTAAACTTCATTCATATTTTACTCAGACATATGTACAGACATACACGTAGAATGTTCAAGACAGTCCGAGAGATTCAACCATAGCCCAGTACAAGAATTGCGGGAGTAAAAAAAAGTTTCTACGAAGCTTTTATATTGACAACAAAGATTGGGTCCTTCAGACTATCTAAAATCGTTCTTTTTACCTTTTTTTTTAATTTGGGCAACTTCAATGTGCAAATTTTAGGTGGCCACAAGTATTTTCAAAATGATTGTACATATGATATTTTGAAAATATCATTCTGCTTTTCTTGGATAAAAAAGTTCGGAAATTTTTGAAAATTCCCCAGATTCAAGCTTATAGTAAGATTTACATAGCAGAAAACTATTTGTTCTCCTTGCACCTTTGTGGTTGGGTCTCTCCGAGAGCCTTGATTGTTCCAGCAACAACGCGAGCAGTCCACGACTGTGATGCTGCTCATCGTGACCTTCGTCTTCGCCGCGTGCAACACTCTGCCCTTCCTGCTCAACGTCGCCGAGTGCATCTACCCCAGTCTCTTCAGCGACCCCAAGTCAGCCTCTTCCTCCCTCTCATTGTCTCTCTCAGTTGCTTCCTTCCAAATGAACTGAACTGCTCACCCAGAACGGCCGGCCTGGCCTACCAGCTGAATGACTTGAGCACTGTGCTACCTACATACATTTGTATGTACATATGCATTTTCATGGGATTCCACATAGGAAAAAAAAGTGTGTACAGCGGAAGTAGACAATAATAGAAGAAGCGAAGTCTGAATCTGTTTCCTGGAGTAAACAGGAGAGTGAGTCAACGAGAACAGGTTCACTGCGCAGGACAGTCAAGGTTAGCACACGATGTGGGGAAGCGAGAGAGGGACGATTCGGAGTGAGAGAAAGAGAGAAAAGGATGTGATATTCTCGTCATTAAATAATAGGCAGACAGAGGTAGAGAGAGACAGAGAGACAGAGAGAAAGAGAGAAGAGAAAAACATAGCGAGTTATTCTTGGGAGCTACTTGACGAACTCTGGTGCCAGTGGACGGAAAAGCATGACCAGTGGTGAGAAGAAGAGTAAACCGCTACGCGGGTTCAGGCTTTAAATTCGACTGGTATGGTCACTCGTTTTAAAATGATTGGTACAATTAAGAGAGAGAGAGAAAATCCTTACCGCTATAAAGGAATAGTCAGATCCCACGTCATCGTCTGTGAAGCGGAAGAATATCCCATGAAAAGTTAAGAATCGTCCGACTCATCGTAACTTCTCTTCTTTCTTCTTCTCCTTCAGCATTTCCTACCAAATACGAACAATCTCGGTCTCTTCCCTTAGTTTGATTCCAATGTCTCTTCTCTCTCGTATGATCTCACCTTATCCGTTCCTCTCATGATTCTGCGCTCTCCTTCTCTCTTTTCGTTCAAGTTTATGGCTTTTCTATTAATTCGCTTACCCTTAATGCTAGCTGTTCTCACGGCCGAAATCTTTTCATTCCAATATTACCAATTGACATGATCACTCCTTTTCATCCATTTGATAGTTCCTCTCATTGTCTCTCTCAGTTGCTTCCTTCCAAATGAACTGAACTGCTCACCCAGAACGGCCGGCCTGGCCTACCAGCTGAATGACTTGAGCACTGTGCTCGTTGTCCTCAACTCTGCCACGACATTCCTCGTCTATCTCCTCTTTTCTGAGAAGTATCGGCATACTCTTCTCTTCTTGCTCAGGTAATTTTGTGTTTATTAATTTGTTTACAATATTTTTATACCTAATAATTAAATTAAAATGACTGAAAAATGAGAATGTCTGCAGACGGGGCTGCTGTGCTTCTTCTTCTGACTACAACGCATACAACGCCATGAGCAGAACGGCTTCGATGCGGGTCTGCTCTTTCACACAAAACAACACGGATCACAAGCTCAGCACTGCCAGCAGGTGCGTTTTCTCTCTCTCTCTCTCTCTCTCTCTCTTTCCTTCTATTTCCTTCTGTTTCTTCTAAATTTCTTTTGCCAAAATTCTTACTTTCCATTTTTCTTAAATAAATATCTTTGAATTGTTAAGAGCGGAAGACGCCCTTCTGAAGCCGCTTTGCTCTGCGAAGAGATCGGAGAGATCCATGTCAGAATACAATCAGAGAACAGCCAAGCCGGAGCAACTGGCGCGGAGTCAGCCAACTCATGCATCCGAGAAGAAGCGGCCCAAGACGTTAGGCCATTTATTACTCCTTCCTTTTCTCTCTCTCTCTCTCTTTATCTCTCGCTCAGTCTCATTCTTTCTCACACTCTCTCATTTTCTGGATTCGTTTTGTATTCTTGGAACAGTTCATCCGACTTATCCACACTCCCTCCTTCTTTTCCTCTATGTATGTAATATGTACATACATGTACGTATGTATAACTCAACTCTTGTTCTCTCCCCAACAATGGCTGCCACTCTGAATGAGTTGGCTATCTATCATTAGCTGGCATGCCGCCCGCTGCAATTAATGGTAGTCGGGGGAAATTGCTAGAAGAAAGGAGCCAAATATAAATATGATTCGGAATGACCTGCAGCCAGGGAGATATGTAGCATTTGATTGGCTCATCCCTTATTTTATAGCGTGACAATGGAAGACACTTCGCCGACTCGCCGTCTCTCTCCTCCACGGATTCTCATCACCGCCTCCGACAGCACTGAGCAGGTCTCCGACTCCGAGCAGAACACTGACAACGGCAGCAGTCGATGAGTCAGACTCTTCCATCGCTCTCTTCCTCTCTCTCTCTCTTTCTCTCTCTCTCCCTCTCGCTCTCTCTCTCTTTCTCTCTTTCTCTCTTTCTCTCTTTCTGTCTCTCCCTCTCCCTCTCTCTATTTAATGTTTCTGGCGACTACATAACCAGATTTTATACTCAGGCCTTAAATGATATGTTCTAATGTACATGCATATATAACCACAGTCCTTGCCACATTTGGGATGTACAAAATGCTTTAAATTACTCTGCAAATACATGTGTATGATTCATGTTTTGTCATGGAGACACATTCCGTTTCTCTGTTTCTCTTCGTTCTGCATTCTCCCTCGCTCACTCTGACGTTCTCTGCTTATGAATTATTGTTGCCTGAACAATTGGATGCTTCAATGTCTCCCAGTATTCGTGCTTTTCTTCCGCTCTGTTTGTGCCAAAGAAAGAATTGTTGCGGGTTCCCCGGAGGAGTCCACTTTGCTCCTCTTCGTGCTCATTCTTTTGCTAATTTGACATTAATAATTACATTAATAAATTAGATTATAGTGATTCGACTAATTCCTATTCCCACAAGAAGTTGACAATAATGCACATGAGAGTGTTATTCGGAGAAGGGAGAGCTACCTACATACATTTGTATGTACATATGCATTTTCATGGGATTCCACATAGGAAAAAAAAGTGTGTACAGCGGAAGTAGACAATAATAGAAGAAGCGAAGTCTGAATCTGTTTCCTGGAGTAAACACGAGAGTGAGTCAACGAGAACAGGTTCACTGCGCAGGACAGTCAAGGTTAGCACACGATGTGGGGAAGCGAGAGAGGGACGATTCGGAGTGAGAGAAAGAGAGAAAAGGATGTGATATTCTCGTCATTAAATAATAGGCAGACAGAGGTAGACAGAGAGACAGAGAGAAAGAGAGAAGAGAAAAACATAGCGAGTTATTCTTGGAAGCTACTTGACGAACTCTGGTGCCAGTGGACGGAAAAGCATGACCAGTGGTGAGAAGAAGAGTAAATCAGGCTTTAAATTCGACTGGTATGGTCACTCGTTTTAAAATGATTGGTACAATTAAGAGAGAGAGAGAGAAAATCCTTACCGCTATAAAGGAATAGTCAGATCCCACGTCATCGTCTGTGAAGCGGAAGAATATCCCATGAAACGTTAAGAATCGTCCGACTCATCGTAACTTCTCTTCTTTCTTCTTCTCCTTCAGCATTTCCTACCAAATACGAACAATCTCGGTCTCTTCCCTTAGTTTGATTCCAATGTCTCTTCTCTCTCGTATGATCTCACCTTATCCGTTCCTCTCATGATTCTGCGCTCTCCTTCTCTCTTTTCGTTCAAGTTTATGGCTTTTCTATTAATTCGCTTACCCTTAATGCTAGCTGTTCTCACGGCCGAAATCTTTTCATTCCAATATTACCAATTGACATGATCACTCCTTTTCATCCATTTGATAGTTACTCCCATCTCTCTCTCTCTTTTTATCACTTTCTCACAATCGCATGAAACGAGAATTGTCGTCATGTTCCAGTGAAATTAAGCCTTTTTCAATCGTTGAACCTCTTTCCTCTTTCTTTTCTAAAAAAAACTTTAATGGTTTAATTATTTCTCCACCTCTCATGCATACTTTCCAGTGACCCTCATGCATAAATTGTTTCTTCTCTCTTTGTTTCCTAAATGAGTAAGTACGTTAGAAAAGCAAATAAACATTTTGTTGGATATGCGGAAACTTAACTAAGCGCTGACTCACCTGGCTTAGCATTCGCCAAATACTCTCATCGTGTCATCTTTTCTGTCCTCTCACTCTCATACGCTTCTTCGTTCTTTGCATTTCTCTCTCCTCTCTCTCTCTCGCTCTCTCTCTCTCTCGCTCTCTCTCTCTCTCTCTCTCTCTCTCTCTCTATCTTCTCCCTTTCACTATCTCACATTGCGCCGTGCATCTCCTTTATGATCATTCTTTCTTTCACCCCAATCTCTCTCTATCTCTGTCTCTCTATCTCTGTCTCTCTGTCTCTCTCTCTGTCTCTCTATCTACATCCTAGTTTTCATCCCCATTACTCTCTTCCAATCAAATGTCGTTCCTTTTTCAACGAGCACACAAACAGTGTCATTTCCTGCATTCGCTCTCTGTGTCTCTTCCATTGTTAATCTCATTTTGATGTTACTTCTTTCGCTTATTATGCCAATTGATTTCACACTCCTGGCGTCTTCGCTTCCTAATACATGTCATTCTGACTCATTTTTCGATGTGTCACGCAAAATATTTTATTTATTCATCAACATTTTATATCTCTCCGTTTTTTTTTAAAGTTGAGAGGCAGAAAGAAAGAATGATGATTGCTTTCATCCACAGGATGAGGTTATTACGGGTGTTGCCAGTCCTCGTGCTGCTCGCCCTTTCACTGCCACTGGCTAAGTGCGGCTTCTTTGACTTCGTCGGCAATCTCTTCGGCAGCTCGAAGAAGGCCAGCTCTTCCTCGTCTTCCACTGCTGGCCTTGCTCCCGTCTCGGACGACAAAGCCAAGGTTCACTTATACATATTTTCTGCCTTGTCTACCTTCATTATTCATATTTTCAATAACAAGCTCGAATCAATCCCTAAGTTCTCAGTACTGCTTAAGAGTTACTTACAAAGCTTCGGATACGTGGAGCCGGGGAACTCTCTCTCCTCCTCGCCTGGCGGGCTCTCCGAAGCATTTGACGATGCGAAGACTGTGCTCAAGAAAGCCATCGCGTCAGTCTACTTATTTTAAATCGAATTTTGCTACTAAAGTAAATGATTAAAGTTAACAGAATTAAGGAAAATTCTTCAGAAAGTTCCAAGCTTTCGCGGGCCTGACACCGACGGGTGAATTGGACACGGAAACGAAGGTGAAGATGGCTGCGCCTCGTTGTGGGGATCCTGACGTGCTCGCGATCTCCAGCGGAGGTCTGCATTTATTACGATTTAACAAAATCTAGCCCACCCGTGAATACATATAATCTTCGTTTTCTGCTTGATAGGACCCGCGTTCAAGTGGCAAAAGAATCGATTAACATATGCGATCGAAAGTTACAGTTCTGATCTACCGAAATCAGACATACGGTAAACTAATGGAAATCTTGTTATTCGAAGAAGTTTTCTTTTTTTTATCTTTGGAATGAAAATAAAAGTTATGTGAGATCAGCTAATCTTATTCATATTGAGTCGTGCAATCTCTGAGGCTTACGGAGCGTGGGCAGCGGTCACTCCGCTCGAGATTAACGAGGTATTATTTTCTTTATTCATCTTTTATTAAGAACCTGAACGTTCACATACCTATACAACTATTATAAACCGTTTCCGATTGATTCAGGTTTCAGCCGGACAAGGAGCAGATATCAAAGTGAGATTTGCCAGTGGCAGCCACAGTGATCCCTGGCCATTCGATGGCAGAGGTATCAATTCATCTCGTACTCTTGATATAAAAAATTATATATATAATACATATGTTTTCTCTCTCACCACTCTTCTCTCTCTCTCTCTCTCTCTCTCTCTCTCTCTCTCTCTCTCTCTCTCTCTTTCTCTCTCTCTCTTTCTCTCTCTCTCGCTCTCTCTCTCTCTCTTTCTCTCTCCAGGTGGTGTGCTAGCCCATGCAACGATGCCTGAGAATGGTGCACTTCACTTCGACGACGCAGAGAACTGGGTGTATATGGATGCGAAGAAAATTGACTCGTCAGTTATTAAATGAATCTGCTATAAGTACGCATAATAGACATTTCCTATAAGTACATGTATCATGCAGATGGCAACGTTAGCAATAAACATAAAATAATAAAAGGAATATCAGGAATCAATACACGGATCTGCTGAACGTTGCCATCCACGAGGCTGGCCATACTCTCGGGCTTTCTCATTCGCGCGACGAGAACTCGATCATGGCACCCTTCTATCAGAGAACCACCGATGACAAGTTGGCAGAGACAGAGAGAGAAAGAGAGAGAGAAAGAGAGGGAGAGAGAGGGAGAGAGAGAGAAACTGAGAGGATTATGCAATACTGCTTTCGAGAATTGAAATCATTAAAATAATTCCTTTGAGTGGAAACTACATTAAGCCGACGTTGAAGTCGGCTGACATTGATGCGATTCAAGAGATCTACGGCAGAGGTTGGAAGGATGCAGACGGAGGAGTAGTCAAAGGAATGCTTGCTTAGGAAGCGGCGGCGGAAGCGTTCTCCGTCCTGACCAGGGCATGCCTACGGGAGGCGGCAGCGGCAACTTTGGAGGTGGAATTGATATCCCGTCTCGTCCCAGAACGACCACCACCACCACTCAATCGACCCCACGATTCCCGGGTATTCTTGCATTTCTTTTGTCTTTATGAATCATTTTTATAACCTTAAAGATGGGAGAATATTCTAATGGTGCAGTAATTTCAGACAGAGGCAGCGGTGGTGGTTCGAGCAGCGATGGAAGCGGAGGATTCATCTCCTGCCCCGTCACGGCTGATGCTCTCACTCCTGGTCTGTTCTACGCTTTCTCTGCTAGCAGAGTATCTGGAAATTATTGATAAGAAAGACCATGTATAAGCTGAAGGAAAATAGCTAACAAGTGTAAAAAGAATATAATTTCAGCGGAGAGTGGGAAGGCGTATCTCTTCTCGGGGAGTCGCGTCTTCGAGATCAACACGGCGACACGGAAGATTAACGAGCAGTTCTCTCTCATTCAACTCTTCCCGAATGGCCCGCCCTACGTCCAGGCTGCGGTCTACAACCCAGTCAACTCGATCATGCTGCTCTTCCAGGGCGGAAGGGTACGCTCATCCTTATCCTCATCCAAATGCTCCTCACTGTATTCCTTAGGTCTGGGGTTTCTTCTTCTCCCGCCTCCGCGGCCGCTTCCAGTTGGATTCGGAATATCCAAAGAGACTGCCTGCCGACGTTGACTTTGTGCCGAGTGGAGCTCTTCGATGGATTAACGGCCATCAGATTCTGCTAGGGGTTCGTTCTGGAAATCCCTTTGTACGAGTCTACTCTTTTCCTTTATCAGATATATTTACATGACTAGAATTACTTTCTTTAAGGATGGTGGTGAATTCGTGGTGTACGATGAGTACTGGAATCAAGTGACTCTCCGCAACCGAGTCTCCGCCTACTTCCCGAACATGCCGAATGGTGTTAAAGGTCAGCCATTTCATAGAGAAGATGCGTGATCTGAGCAACTTAACCATGTCTCTGACCAAGCAACCTTCCTATTCCCTGCAGGAATCCTGCCACCGCAGGGCGACTACGTCATTGGCTTCACCCTCACCCGTGTATTCGAGTACAACGCGCGCACCCGACAGACCAACTCCGAACTGCGCATGATCCGCGACGTCCTTCAATGTTAGGCCGCTTCTTGCACCGCTCGTTACGGTAGAAGCACCTCTTCCCTCCCTCTTTTGTTGCTCTCTCTTTCTCTCTCTCTCCCTGTCTCACTTCGACATCTCATAACTTATGTTTATCTATGTTGAGTTTACGATACCCCAATGGGCCCGTTATGTTTGCAAGACCCACTGAAGAGACAAGATGACTGTTGTCTGGCCCTTCAGGCAAAGATGACACGTCCTCCTCCTTTTCTTCCTTCTTTGCCCGGTTATCGAATGGCTCCACTTCCTCACCATTCTCCTCCTCTCCTACTCATTTCCTCTTCTTTACTATCTTGATCATTCCTTTTCTCCTTCACTTGTAACTTCTCTTTGTGAGAAGAAAGAGACGGGTCCCACTGAATAGCCAGAATTCGAGATCCGTGTTGGAAATGATGCCAAGTTTACATATTCTTTCTTGCCATATTGCTCACAAATGTATGCGGGTAAAATTAAAAATGTACTCAAGTCCTTTTTTTGCAAACTAAATATGTTCTAATAAAGGGTTACGGCTTCAAAGCACTGTCCACAGCAGCTTTCGTTGTGCATGATCCAAAAGCTACAATACCTTTATAAAACCTTTTTATTGCATCGAACCCAAGATTCCAAAATTAAAGGCAAACTAAAACTATATTAGAATGTATCTATAGTATTAATTCACAAACAAACTATAAAAGGTAAAGCTCAATATAGCTATAAGCTCTGGTAATTATATCAGAAATGTATACTCGCTAAATAATGAAGAGATCAATTAAAAACTACCACACAGCTATCGGATCACCGCAAACATTGCACCAATAAAATGGCTAAAATATGCACATGAACTGACTTGTTTCAGGGTGGGATGTCAGAGTTGATTACTGGAGTTGATTCATCTCTCATTCTGCAAGAACTGTCTTCAAGTTTTAAAATAAACAAATCATTACAGTATTACTATTAGGCCATTTGCCCCATGAAGACCAGAGTATGTACTGACCCTTTCGTGGTGCTCGGATAAGACCCTCCTGCGTGGTGGAAAGGACAAGCCGACCGTCACGAGTCCAGAGTCTTCCATCAATCAGACTTCGACCGCCCTCTCAAAGCGGATAATTACTTTCAAGCATTTCTGAAGAAAAAAGGACGGAACCTATTGGTATTTCGGATCAGTAACTAAAAGAAGGATCGCAGCAGAGATGAGACTGACTGGAGATGGTGGAGAAGTTCTCGTAGAGCATCCAGTCGTCCACCCGGAAAGCCGTGTCATGCAACCAAATGGAATGGTCGAGGGTCAGGGCCATCGAGGGAATGAAGCCACGTCTAAACTAAGATATCAGCAACAGTGACGGGTGCATTAGGAACAATAACTGCTAATTGTTAGGAAACATCTGTTAGTGTTATTATACAAACCGTGGAAGTCAAACACCTCCTTTCTTCATTCTGAATAAATCGTAATAAAAGAGTGGAAAGACGAACGCGCATGCCGGTCTCATGGCAGTTTCGAGCATTGTGCAGTCTGAGATGTACGCTGCTACACTCTGGTGCAGGCGAGGGTCGTCCCCTGTAATCTCTCGTTTAATACTCTTGTAAAGGGACAGACGGAACAATTCCAGCCAATTAATTCCCATACAAAAACAAAAAATAAAGAGACCAATGTTCTCATTGGCCTTGAGCCAGAGAAGAGTGCGCGGCTCAGCATCAGGGCCAGCGAGAGTGTACTCCTTCGCATCCACGGGGCGGAACTGCCAGGAGAAGAAGTTCATTACCTCGCAGTTCAAGTTCGAGAAAGACATTGGGAGGAAACCAAACACGACAGATTCAGAGTTCGTTGAGGTTTACAGAAAAAAAAACAGAAGGAAAAATGAACTGACGCTGAAAATGCGTTCGAATGCCGGCGGAATCTCACGGAGTTTGTGCTTGAGAATGGCTCGACTCGAGGCAGGAAGACTCTCATCCTGGGCATGGGAAGGGGAATTCATATGGAAGATAACGACGTCATTTAGAAAAACCAGAAAATAGTACCAGTGAGTAATGCTACTAATATTAGAAACCATTTCCTTGAGAGAAAGAACTCCTCATATAAAGTTTGCTCGCATGAAGTTTGCGGAGATAAATGAGATCCAAGCCTTAAGAGCAGCTTCGACGAGTGGCCGAGCCTCGAGGAGATCTTCGGGTGCAGGGACGGAGGGCATCACAATCTGGTGCTTGATGGAGTCGGATTCGGGCTGGACAGAACAGAGGAGAGTCCTCTTTGTTCTGATCTGAGTGAATTTGTATTCGAACCCGATGGAAGGAGATCTGCATAGTGAAGATGGCGTCTCCATTCTGGAAAGCCTTCACCAGTCGAGTACAGAAGCTCTTTCCATCCCGGATACGGTCGATCATGTACAGGATCGGACGGTTCACGTCACCTTCACGAAATAGACACATTAAATTCAGTTTACTCTCCCAAGCACAACCACCACAAAAGGCAGATCACATTCGCTGCGCCAGTAACACAGTAAAAAAAACTGTTAAACAAAACGACTATAAACGAACCGCTCTTGACAAAGTATGAGTGAAGACTGTTCGGCACGAATCCATTCGCAACCGTGCACGTCGCAGCTGCCAAGGCTTGCCCGATCACCTGAGATATTCCCCATGACTGATGGCAAGCCTCTTCGAAGACCACGTATGATTACACCAGTGAAATCCAACGAAAAGACAAACCTGACCACCGTAGACATTAGGAAGTGACTGTCTTCCTTTCAGCAAATGACGGGCACTACAATATGATTTAATTAAATGCCTCAGACCTTTAAAGTACTTCAAAGAATAAACGCATAGACTTAACAATCAAGAATACTACAATCATTAACGCAGTCTGACAGATAGAGATTGTTGTCGATTAGCTCCAGATTCAGGAACGTGTCGATCAGCCCGGACTAGAAAAAAACAACTTCTTATCATTGCATCTAATCACTTGGTCTGTGACAAGGCTGCAAATTAGCTGGAGAATAACAGCCTTCCACCAGAAGAAATGGCCACGCGATTCGCGGAAACAAGAGCAATGATAAGAGAAGAATGTGAGGAAACAAACTTGAATCTCGAGAGCGCGAGAAGACTGCAGAGTGGTTGTGATGTTCTTCAGAGGAGCGGCTGCCGCGGCCGTTGCAGCGTTCTGAATCGACAGGAAATAAAGGGATTCTTGCAAACCGTGGAGACAAGATACACGTGTCCTACTTCGCATATGAACGGAATAACAAAGATAACTAACATCCGTAGAAGCCGCTTGGTCGACAGCATCGTCCGTGTGGCCCATGCTTCTTACTCCGTGGGTTCAATACACAACACAACGAATCTCCCCTCCGACCGCATTTTGGGGACGTGTTTCAGTTTGATATAATGAGAATTGAGCCATACCGGGTTTCTTCCCATTTATTGCTTATTCGCGGGAAAATAAAATTTGAAGACGGCAGTACATAAATCGTTAAAAATGAATAAATGTATTATTTAACAAATCGTTAAAAATAAATAAATGTATTTTTTAAGGAATCGTTAAAAATTAATATGTAAAAAATGTATTATCTACGGAATTAGAATTACTTTCCCGTTTGATATGGCATTATCACTTGTTTATACACTTTTATGTAACTTAAAGAAGACGAAAACCTGTCGATATACTTACGGGAATGCATTTCTTTTTATGATTCTTTGGTATTGTTTTTACTGTCTTATTTGACAATATGCATCCGTCGGTATTTCTTGTCCAGCAGGCTGTTTCCAGCCTGAGCACTCTGTCAAGCCTCTATCCTTGATATCTCGCGGAGTCGCCAGCCACTTGAAGAAGTACGTCTGAACTCGCAAATAAAGAACAGGACGAGCAGCAATTAAAGAAGAAAATGGTGTATTTATTGTGCTCTCCAAGGCAAAACCTTTTACATATTTTTAAGGAAAGATTTATGTACTGATCCATGCTTACAAAAGCGACACTGACATGAGATCAAAAGATCACTTGTCTGTCTAATACAAGAGGAAGGCAACCAAAGGTATCTGAGAGCCTGATCTTTGTGGTGTCTCACATGGCATCCATGCAAGATACCAGTATATTATTTACAATTTGGGAACTCGCACTGAGGGTACTGGGCGTGTCCCAGGAGCAGGATGTGAAGCTGGTGAAATATTCATGCGAAAGTAGAGGGCTTTCTTCTTACTTTCTGTGCACTTTTGCACTCGGTCATAAGAATTGGTCATAAGAATTGGATTTGCTTTATCAGCAGAGCTCAGCTTCATCTTCTTACTGATAGTGACGACACCAGGAAAAGAGGAAAGAGACAAGAGAAGGGAAGGAAGCAAGGAACTATTCGTGTTCCAGCTTATGGAGAGAAATTATGGAGAGACTACTGTACGGTGATAAGGAAGGAAGAAGGAGAGTGAAAAAGAGGGAAGCAGAGAGGGAGGATAAGATAGAGAGAATGTGATAGCGAGAGAGTGCGAGGGAGTGTGAGAAAAGGCGAGTGAGTAGAGAGAGTGAGCGAGAGAGATCAAGTTAGAAAGTACGCCCACATCATTTACGACCGGATGAACTGCCTGATTCTCTTCTTATGCCTGAGATGCTCGTGGTCTCTTCACTACTTCTTTGTCTTCTTTTCCTGACCACAAAGAAGACGCAGATAGCAAAGTCGGGAGAGAAGCACGAGAATATAAGGAGATTCATTGCATCTGCCGGACGAGTAATTCTCAGTCCAAGAACCGTTCGCTCGTTTTTTCTGTTCATGTATTTACCGGACACTTTGACTATCACAGTAGAAAATAAATAAAATTAAATATGTAACTGTACAGCATGAGCCGGCTCGCTTGCTCCGTCGTTCTTCTCTTGGCTGCCGCAGCCTTCGCAGCGTACGTTCTCTCATTTTTATATCTTCCCTTTTATGAGAATTCCGTTCCGTAGAGAAAAAGGCATTTCCATTCCAGTGCCGACGGCGACATCTGGGCAGTCCTCGTGGCTGGCTCGAATGGATGGTACAACTACCGGCACCAGGTACAGTAATCCCTTTCTCTTACCTGCTACAAGTACCGTAGCCCTATTACAGTACTCTTCCTCTAACTCGTGAGAGATGATGTCCTCCTTGCAGGCCGACGTGGCTCACTCCTACCAGATTCTCACGAAGCACGGAGTCTCCCCCGACCATATTATCACTTTCATGTACGACGACATCGCCAACAACCCATCGTACGTTTCTTTACTCATGTCCTATATTGGATGAACTGAGAAGAACATGCTTATTGAGTCCAAATTGAATATGTGTATGTATGTACATACATAGTTCCGAGTTAAACACTTTAGTTCAATCGGCTTAAAGAGTATTCCTTTCTTAAGCTGCTCGTTCCTCTTATTTGTCAGCATTATTTCGAGTGCTTATCTTTGTGTCATTCTTCAAGACCTTCATTCCCAACACACCTGTCACACAGCAATATCACAGTAAAAAGAATCGACCACGCCCACGTCCTCATGCAATGGCTTTTCATCAGTAATGAAGCGTATTCAGGAAGCGAAGAAAGAATAAAGAAAGAGAGGTGTATGTATTCAGGAACAAGTACAAGGGTAAGCTGTTCAACAACCCGAAGGGCAAGGACGTCTACGCCGGAGTGAAGATCGACTACAAGGGCAGCGCCTGCAACCAGGCCAACTTTGCTCAGGTCGGCTACGTATTTTCAAGCGGTGGAGGATTAGCAGAGCAAACTTGCAATAATTGACGACAATAATGATTTTTGTGTACATATAGATTGAATTGACATGTTCCAGGTGCTCCGAGGCAACTCCTCTGGAGTCGTTGGCGGAAATGGACGCGTTCTTAAGAGGCATCATTTTATTTCTAGAATTGAAAGCCAAAATTTATGCTAATATATTACATATGTACATACATTAATGGAAATTGACTTTTAAGTAACAAGAACGACCGTGTCTTCGTGTTCTTCTCTGACCACGGAGCTCCTGGACTCATCGCCTTCCCCGAAGACATCGTAAGTGCTTCGCTGCACTTTCCACCCTCTTAACTGCTCTCTCTTCATCTCTATATCTGTCTCTCTCTTACTCTCTCTTTCTCTAATTCTCTTCCTCTCTCTCTTTCTCTAATTCTCTTCCTCTCTCTCTTTCTCTAATTCTCTTCCTCTCTCTCTCTCTAATTCTCCTCCTCTTTCCCTCGCAGATGACAGTGCAGACCCTGAACAGTGCCCTGACCTACGCTGCCTCGGCCGGTCTCTTCAAAGAGCTCGTCTTCTATCTTGAGGTTCTGTTTGTCGATTCCATTAACGAATAGTTGCCTAGCGTGAGTTTCAACAGAAGGAGCAATGCTTCGTTGCAGTCCTGCGAGTCTGGTTCCATGTTCAAGGACGTCCTCCCGACCAACATTGGAGGTACATAGGTCAAAGAGATCTCATCAGGTCTTGGAAAGAGGCTGCTTGAAGTGTACGCCATGACTGCCTCGAACGAGCGTCTCGACAGCTGGGCCGCGTACTGCGACAACCCGCTTAACCTTCCTTGCCTCGGAGATGTCTTCTCCGTCTCGTGGATGGAGAACTCCGACATTGTTAGCACTGCGGTCTCTTGGATGGCAAAGGAATATTGCCTCTTCTTCTTTTCAGGTGGACCTGAAGAAGACGACGATCGCGAAGCAGTTCACGGTTGTGCAGAAGGAGACGGACACGTCTCCCGTCTCCCACTACGGCCAGCTCCCCATTGAAAGCGAGGCTCTCGCAAACTTCCAGGTCTCTTCAAACACCCATAATTTCAATCTCTCAATATATAAATATGCACCACCCAATCATTGACAGTGATTACTTTCAGGGTCCCAATGCACCGTCGATGGCTGCTGCAGAGCAGATGACTGAGGAGGTTGGCTGAGTGGTCATGGCAGAAGGTCTACTCTCCTTTGCAGGAACGCGCCTCGAGACACGCGGAGCTTCTGCAGTCGGCATGGCCATCTCGCGACGTGGAGCTCCTCCACCACGCACGTCTCGCTTCGTCTGCCGCGACACCCGAGGAAGCACTCCGCGCACAGCAGAGAGTTGCCGAGATCAACGAGGTATTCTCTTGCAACATTCAAGGACTCCTAAGAGAATCATTACTTGTCATCTGTGACAGTCATCAAAACATAACAAGTACGTATACATAGTATCTCTGCTTCAGGACCGCCGTGCCGTGCGTTCTCGCTATGAGGAACTCGCTACTGCTCTCTTCGGAGACGACCACGTATGTTGACTTCTCCCTCTTATCTTTTTTCACTATCTCTCTCCTTATCTCGCTTCTACCTCTCGCACTTTTTTTCTTTCTTTTCTAATTCTCTCCTCTCTCTCTCATTTTCCCTTTTCTCTCTCATTCCCAATTAGTTGGAAATTGTGGGAAATATTTGCTTGTAGACCAAGAAGAACGCTCTGTTCACGGAGCACGGCTCAATCTCGGATGTTGCCTGCCACCACGAGGTCGTCCACGCCTTCGACAACGTCTGCGTCGACCTCAACAAGGTCAGTCAAACACAACCTAGGCACTATATTGCTTGTTTTTTTAAAGATTCACTGATATAGTTCAATAATAATTATATTGGTTGGAAAAAAGAAATATTGCATCCTTGCAGCACGAATACGCACTGCGATACGTGAACGTGCTGAACAACGCATGCGCCGCGCTGAAGGGAGACTCTGCGCAGATCATCCGAGCCATGCTCAGTGTCTGCCCCTCTCTCTTCTAAGAACAATCTCTTTTGTCCATTCCGACTTCCCGCTCTGTCTACACTTCTTCCAGTGTACTCGAGAAGAAGTCATGACGAACTAATAAAGATGTAAATATTCACTCAATGGCACGACATAAGTATGTACATACATTCCATATATGGGCTCGATAGTTTAATGGAATGCATAAGATCCGCGGAGTCACAATCTTTCATCCATTAGCTAATAATATATTAATTTATGTATCAACTTGCGCCAGAATTTTCGGTATGAACCATTTGGGCAATGAATAGTAGTGAATGTAGAGAAAATTGAACTCTCAATCGGCAGTGGTTCTTGCTTCAGTTGTTGCATCAACCAACACCTAAAATGTCCCGGTTCAATCAACTGTTCAGGAGTCGTCGTTCATTCCCCTTCCTGCTGTCTTCGTTCTTTGACTAGTATGCCAATGGAGCGGAGGACGGCACTCCGGATGACTTTGTTGAGAAGGATGTAGATGAAGGCGGGCGAAGCTGAATTGGATTCATCTATTTGGTCTGGCTAATGAACGAGGAAATGGAGACCGTGCACGAGTTGCCAGCAGAGATGAGCGAAGAAGGCGACTTGGAGTGGAACGGGGAAGAATTGCATGTACGCGTAGAGCAGAGCTGCACCTCACCAGGCAGATCAGTGCGGGGAGGCAGAGACCGTAAGCAGCCTCTCCGACCAGCCCGAGGACAATACAGTAGATTGCCAGCCCGAGCTTCCTGTCCTTCTCAGGGATTCTCCATGATTCTCCAGGGGGTGCGACCGAACTGCGAACTCAGCATCTCTTCACAATTTTGACTGATGAAATTCTTGATGCATTAGTCGTTCCTTTTAGATTTTTTCAATGTTCGAAATAAAATGATCTCCGGTTAGTAAGCTGAAAATGGTTAACCTGCAGTTGTAGAACGGCGCATCTCGAAAGGTCCAGAATTTCGGAAACAGGTCGATGAGAATGCTCTCGTTGCCAGACATCAAAACTTTGGCAGGAAGATAAAGAATCTCAAACGAAGAGCTCAGGAGCTAGAGGCAAGAGAGAGAGAGAGGCAATAGAGAGAGAGAGAGGAGAGAGAGGCAATAGAGAGAGAGAGGAGAGAAAGGCAATCGAGAGAGAGAGAGGAGAGAGAGGCAATAGAGAGAGGAGAGAGAGAGGGAGAGAGAGAGAGAGAGCGAGAGCGAGAGAAGGAGAAAAAGTGAGCGAGTAGCATATTTAAAGAGGTTAATCAAATGTGTATTTCTCAAAGATTTAGTCCTGAAACCTACCAGGATGAATCTGCCTGCTGCAACCAGCAGTTTATATATTTTTTGCTGTGGATTACCTACGATTAATAAAATATGTGCGTCTGATCTCTACAAGATTTGTTCAAACATGCGAACCCCAGAGTTCAAGATTTTGACTTGCTGAAGCATTCATGCCACTCGACTCCGAGGATTGTGCAATTCAATGCACTCGCTGGTCCAGATCAAGATTACTCCATATACAGTGATGTACCGCCAAAATGGCCGATTTGGAACGCTGCGTGCGCAATGTTCCAAATGGCACGCAAGTCATAGCTCGTTGGGAAGTAAACTATATGAAAAGATCTTTATATATTTAGAATCCTCTTGTTTTGCCACATCCAGCACACTATGATTGACGGTACGGTTACCATATTTAGAGGGTTAAAATAAAGCTCAAAGATTAGAGCATGGCGCCATACTAAAACTTCCAAGTCATTTTACTCCTTTCCAACTCATATTTGGAATGAATTACTATTTGTGCTGTATGTGGAATATAATTTCCTTTTCAACGAAAACAGAATCAAAATGGTCCCAGGTGTCTGCGATGAGATATTTAATGCGCGCTGATTGGAACATTTCGGCCATTTTGGAGGAACATCACTGTAAGTACGAATGAAGTTCACAAACACCCGCCTTCTCATTTCTTTTTATACATACTTTCTCTTTCAATGCCTATGAAAATGACGCACTCCCTCGCAAAATCAGAGAAGAAATGCCGGCAGCAAGCTACAAGTGAATACAATCGGGCTGTTATGTTTACAATGTAGCCCTGACCACAAGTAGCGCAATTCTATAACCCTAATCATGCCTTCTTCGAATTTATTGCAATGTTTATTGAAGAAGATGTAAACAAAAGCTCTTTATTCCCGGATTATCTGCTTGCGTAGGACTCTAATCAGTCAGGAAGATGATGCTGATTTCTTTTGACAATCAGATTGGGATGAGACCGAAGTAGTTGCTGCGGCGCCGTTTTCTCTTCTTCCAATCCATCGTCACTCCTCAATTAATTTCTCTTAATCTTCTTCAAAATATAAAGGTTTTTATTAATTAAGTATTTTTGAAGGAAACAATAATTCTAAACGCAAACAAAATACTTTTCGAATAGCCACATTGGTCGCCTTCTTAAATTTAATTTACAACTAATTACAACTATGTATCTGGCTGTTTTGCCCAATTCGATTCCCTGTGGCAGGTTCACATTCCATTGCAATGGGTTTTTTGTGCTATCCCCGCCACATAATGAGATTATAGATGTAATAATAAATAACGAGAGAAGAGAGAAGAGTAAAAGAAGACGAAATAGAGACCTTTTTCTGGGTCCCTGCAGCGAGTCGATCGAGGTCTTCTCCTCAGTCTCGCCCTCTGAAGAGTCCACGGACTTCTTCGACTTCTTTCTCATAGTCGACTTCGATGACATCTTTTCATCCTGCCAAAGGGAATGGGTAAACAAGGAGTGCATGAAGGAAGATAATGTACCGTAGACTTAGACTTGTCAGTTTCGACGGGAGAAGCGGCAGTCTAAAAATGACACCAGATCAATTGTTTTTCCCTAAATCTTTTCAGATAATACTCCACTTTAGCGCCCTTGTGAATTTTGTAACCTTAGGAGTGAAGGCCTTAGGAGTGAAGAGCTTGGGAGTGAAAACAGCAGTTCGCACTGAGTTCCGATTAGCGAAGGAAGGATGCGTCGACTTCTTCAGCGTTCGTTCACCCTGAGAAAAGATCCAACTAAACCCTAACAAAATAAAGGCAGCAAGCATTGAAAATTTATTAACAAACACTTTCCAAGAAGAAACATTTTACGACCATAAAATCTGTTAATACAAGCTACCAGGTGAAGAAGGTAAGACAAAGGGCGTGCCGAACCATGGCAAGCGATTCACGCGCGGTGATGGAAGAATCCCGAGCACGCGTCCATTTCGGAGACGGGCGCAGCTTCGGAGCTGGCTGCTCCTGACATTTATCAGCTCAATGTCTATATTTATTTAATCAAGTTAGCTACTAAATGAAAGCGGTGGTAAACAGTGCTGAAATAGTGCCTGCCTCTGGACTTGGGCAAGAGGGTTACAAACGGCCAAACCGGCAACCGGGGTGTTACAAAATGAGATATTGTTTTAAAAAATTGTTCCGGGCCTTCAGCCCGGTGGGTTACTATGATTTCATGGGTCAGACCTATTTCAGCACTGGTGGTTAAATAAGTGTGCCAGAAAGATGTTCCAACTGCATGCCTTTGATGTCGCTGCTTCGTAGTCGATCGAAGCCCGCGAGGCCTTAATCTTCTTGCTCGACTCTCGGTGCTTACAATTCTTCTGCGTGCTTAATTCAGGATTCTGAAAAGAAAGTTGGAAAACGAAATAGTGTTAGTTGGAAATGAACCTTGTGCTTTTGCTGTTTCTTCGGTGGGAATGGAACCTTCTCACTCGACGGACCGCATGATGATTTAGTCTGAAATAAACAGCTGCAAGCGCGATTTTGAGAAATGTTATTATAGAATGCGTATTTAATAACTCCAACTAAGCAGATGGACGAGAAACCTCAGCTACTTTGCTCTTAGTTGTCGACTTATCTTCGGACACGGTCAAAGAAGTCGTCTTCTTCTTCTTCTTCATCGTGCTGATCTTGTCCGGTTTGATGCTGAACTTGTCGTGATCCTTGAAGAATTCGCTGATTTCATCGCCCGTTGTCTGGTAGCCAGAGACTGTGTCCTGGAAGTGCAATTTGAATACACTCAATATATCTAAATAGTTCGAGCTTTTAGTTTAAAAAAAGGTCATTTAATTGATTGAAGCACCTCATATTCCTCGACGTCCTTCCCAACTTCATATGCGACGTTGATATCCTTGTCGAACGTGACGTTGAAGGTTGAGTCCGTTTCAGCAGAACCGCCGGGCGTCTTCGTCTCATCCTCCACATGGACCTGGCGACATTCAACCATCCTACACGTACACAAAGGAGCCACAGACCATGTCCCCTTGCACGCGAGGCTGCATCCGAAGGGGGCCAGCGTACTTGATGTCCTTCGAAGGAATCACGAAACGATCTTTGGCACTAAAGAGGACAAGCCTGTGCAAGACAATATAAGAATGAAAGAAAGAGAAAGCGTCAAATAGGTAAGAAGAGATGTGAAAAGTACAACGAAATTCCATGAGATTTAACTAACATTTTCAGTTTGGTAGCCGGAGAGTTGCCTGAACAACGGAGATCCTTCACTTTTTATTCTTATTCAGCTTACCTCATAATGTTAATCCCAGGTATGAAAATAGAATGAATACAAGAATAAAGAACCTCGGAGGCGTTGCGGCTTTTTGGGTCAGTGGGGCGGATTCTCTGCAAAGAATATTCCACGAAAGAAAGAAATTAATTTCAAAAATAATAAGCAGTACCATTAGGAAACATTAAGTATCTGATGGATCGAAAAGATCATGCACAACAAGTGATGAGCCACACTGCTTGGTTCTAACCTACGGCCTCAAGATCGGCTTGTCTCTGTGAAAGCCAACGAATGAAGATGAATGAGGCAATAACGAGCGCGAGAACAACCAAGAAGAAGCAGATAATCAGAGTGGACCACCTGCAAGGAGGACCAGCTGGCAGGGTTCAGTACACTTTCATACTGACATGCTGCACGCAGGAGTGGCCCGTCCCTTTCAATCCGCCCTCTCGGAGAAATCTTAAAGTTGCTGACCTTTAAAACTCATCCTCCCGGGGAAATCCTTATCCAAGGATGATCTGTTACTGGATAATACAATGAAATGAAACAGACCACCAGCCAAAGACGACTGCGCGCGGCCCTTACAAAAGTAGATAGTGATTTCAGTCGAAACTTCTCCCTTCCACTAACTTCCACCTTTCGATACTCATGTCCTCGATGAGCTAATTAAATTATCATATTACGAAATTTTGTTGTAATCCAGGTGTCTGCAGGTATTCATTTTTTCGGCACGGCAGGAAACGTGGAGAAAAGAGAAAAAAAATACAGCAAGATTGAAGGAAAATGAATCTCATTTATCGATTATTAAACGAATAAGAATCGAATCTGCAATGTTATAACGAACAGGTAAAATAACGAATAGGTAAAAAAAACCCAACGACACCAAATCGTCTATCCATCAAGTCGAATGTGCTTAATGACGATTTGGGAAGTTCGGATTGAACGGTTCCGAAGTCCGAGTCCGCGCCTTCTTTGCAGACTTCTACAATCAAAATGCCTCACATCTACCAGACCGTAAAGCGAAAGGCCATTTCCCAGTGTTTCCAACCATATCACCGTCGGCAGTTGAAGTCTTGGCCAGTTTAGGAAATGGAGAGCAATAATTGGGGCGAGCAGAGGAAGTGTGAGAACGAGTGAGAGGCATCCCTCCGGGATCTCTCTCCAACCACGGCGATCCTCCCAAATATTCTGCAAAAAGGGAAACCAAAGAAAAAACATCAGAGAGCGAGTGCACAACGCACACCGTGTTCAGCCACTGCATCGATTATTCCCTCTTCTTTATTATCACATTCCTCACAACCACATGGAAACAACAGGAAACTTTACCTCTCTTTGTAGGCATATCATTCTCATCATCCGCTTCATATTAGTGTCCTTCGAGGAGACACTTCCACGGTTCGCAACTACGCCATTTAAAACGAATTACAGCAAATTCATTATATTGTAAACGACCCACCGGTGCTATACCTGTTAGGGGGGGGGGGGCAAAATATTTTCATTTTTCAATCTTCCACAAATCATGCACAGAAGGGTTTTAGGCCATGGGGAACACGAATATAAGGTTAAATTTGCATATTTTTTCCATTTAACAAAGTTGCAGTACTTGACATTTTTTTTCCTACTTTACATCTAAATTCCTGCACTATGGAGTTTTCAGTGCTGCCAAACACTAATACATTGTCAATTCAGCACTAATGAATCGAGATAATGCGAAAAGAACCTAATATTCGAGTTTAGCAGGTCTGAAAACCCCTTAGAGCACCATCTTCGCTGAAAACGACCAAAACAGATGTCAAGTAAAAGTACTGTAATTTTGAGAATATAATACAAAATGAATATTATATTCGTGTTCCCCATGTCCTAATACCCCCCTGTGCACCTGTGCACGATTTGGGGTCGATTAGAAAAAAATTTTTTATTATGCCCCCCCCCCAACAGGTATAGATAGCACCGACCCACCTTTCTTCGCCTGCTTGGCCGGCCTTGCTGCCGATGTTCCAGTGTTCGAAGACTATAAAAGTGTTTGTATATGTATGACAATGCCATTTCAAACACACTTAATAACCTTCCTCTGACAGCTCGACTCTAACATACCTTATTACCAGTAGGAGTGGAGAATCTAAATCGCTTGCGAATCGCATTTGATTTATGAGGAGAAGATGCGGGGCGAGAGCGAGGAGTGGCTGCAAGCATTCACAATCGACATACTTAAAATACCAGGAGTGAACTTACTGCTCAATTTCTTCTTTTTATGGTCCTTCGATGAAGCTGCACTGGCAACTGGCGTTGACTGGAATTGTGTCTTTGTTTATAACTATATCACTAGAAACAAAGAATATAATTCAGCAGCAAAGACAGAATCAGTGGTTCAAAAACCTAAGATCCATGATAGACAGGCTTCTTTTAGCATTGTTCATCGAAAACGTATTATCAGGAAACAGCTCGCGGGAGTTTGGTACATTTGCTCAATTCGCTGATGTCAAAGTACAGAACGACTTTATAAAGTGGCATACCGGAGAGGAATTTCCAATGAAGTCCAAGAAGGACTGGCGGTTGAAAGGACGAATGCGTGCACAGCTCCACGGGGGAGGCTTGCCCTTTTTGGATCTCGACTGCCGCTTTGCCCCACCCGCCACTGGAAACAAGACCCAAGAGTTATTCCTTGTTAAAGTGAACATGCAAATGTTATTCTGTAGATTAAAAAACACTCGACAATTAATTATTAAATCTCCTGTAAATAACGGTTATTCACTTATATTAATCAGCTGTTCACGTGGAAAACCCACTGATTAACACTCCCTGGCGCACAGAAAAAGGCACTCGTTATGCCACTGTTGGATTGAGTGTGGCTCCCAAAGACAGTAAACTCTGATAGAAATGACTAACAAGGAGAAATCCGGGCCGGAGGTGCCTTCTTAGGAGGAGGGGTTGGCGGTGCCTTCTTAGGAGGAGGAGTTGGCGGTGCCTTTTTGGGAGGAAGGGCCGGCGGCGCCTTCTTGGGAGGATTGGCCGGCAATGTCTTCTTAGGAGGGGCCGGCAGTGCCTTCTTGGGAGGGGCTGGCAGTGCCTTCTTGGGAGGGGCTGGCAGTGCCTTCTTGGGAGGGGCTGGCAGTGCCTTCTTAGTATTGGCCGGCAATGCCTTCTTAGGAGGCGCACGAGGCGTCGAAGACAGAGGACGCTTGCCAGAAGTCCTCGTCGGCCAAGTGAGAGCAGAGTGAGTCACCGGCCCAGGAACACCTATAAGCACTCATTTAACTAAATGTCAAACCCAACCCAACCAATTCTGGTATATTGGCTAGAAAAAGAACTAGCACTCATATTCTGCAGTGTACCTTGAGCCACCATTGTATTTGAAGAGTTCGAGACATCCGGCTTCTGAAAGGTTTCAATTTTTTTTCCAAAAAAAAAAAAAAAACGCGTAGGATGAATGAAAGGGAATGAGAAGTAGATCAGAGAGCAGAAAGAAGGAAAGAAATAAGTGAGAGACAGGATGGAAATAGGCTGAGATGAACCTGAGCAGGGCTAGGACTGAAGCGGACTTTGTTCTTTAATATGCCCAAGCGTGAGCGTGTCTTGAGTTTCCGAGCAGTGTCTGCTACTGGCGTCTGGCTAAGCGCTGCAAGTAACACTCTAAGTTCCTATCGTTTTCTTCCACTCATAATGCGATATTCGAGTTATGACAGAATTTGAAAATTCTGTCAAAAGCCCGTTCAAGGCTTATTACAAAATATTAGAACGAAAACATACGCTCAGGGAATAAAACATAGCTGTTTCTGTCTAAATATTACTCAAGACATGGTGGTATAGGGCTTTGGGAAGGTCCAAAATCAGGGTGGGTCTGTTAAATCAACAGTACATTTCTTCCTCTGCATACTCATGTCCGCAGCACGTGCTATCTCCGTCGTGTTGTGCTGCAATGTACATGATTGTTTAAAAATTTGTTTGGTTTGTTAGATGCGTTTCCTTAGTTAGCATAAATACACCATATATTGGATCAACAATTATTCAAGTCATCAACATAGCCAGACCAATTAGTCTGAGTTAAAGGAGAATAGAAATTAAACCTGTTTGAAGAGACGAGTGATCGCAGCCGATATGCGGCTCCACTTGCTTCGATAGCGCTTAAAATATTCAGATGTCTCCCTACTGCTAAAAAAAAAAAGTTCAGCACATAATAATTATCTGTGTAGAAGAAAAGCAACAAAAAAAAAATACATATTCAGGTTGTGAGAAATGGGGAATTCATAAGTTTATGATGAAAATTCGCACATCCCGGCGCGGAGTCGGAAACCGTGTGTTGACTGCTTCGCGAAAAAACTTCTTCATCAGCTCATCGCAGTGATGAAACTCGGTCCATTGATATATACCGGGCTTCTGAAAGGAGATAAGCACTTCAAATCTCGTGAAAACTATTAATGGCAACGCCAAAATATGATCTGTCAATGATCATAACACTTTGTTTACTGAATTTTTAATACTAAATTCGCATTTCGGTGCCGTTTTCTTTCAGAAAAAAATCCCATTAAATCTAGCACGGTATAAATGCTAGATGGCCAAGAATTTAAATTTCCGGATCTCAAGAATTGCGTGGGTTGTCAGGTATGGATCTGGCTTTTTCACTGAATCCGGCGAACGCAATAGGCAATATTAATGAATGGTCTAAAAAGGAAACCATACAAGGAAGAGTTCCTTGGCTAGTCTGGTGCCGTATTGCTGGGGAGAGGCGGCCTCTCTGAAAATTCGGAGTTCATCACTGGCCGGCAAGTAGGAGCAGTTGGGTAGAGGAAGGTTCTCTTCCATCTCAACAGATAATTTTTCACAGCAGAAGTGTATAATTAACAATAGGCTAACGAGTAAATAAAAGATTGGTAGTCAGGCTGCGAAGAGAAATCACATAGCATTTCTTTTTATTCTGTTTTTTTTTGTTCTCCTTTGTACAAAGCAACTCTCTTATAAAGTACAAAGTTAGAGAGGGTTTTTTTGGAAGCATTCCATCCTACCAGTGCAAGTTGCCGCTCCCCAGCGTGCTGCTCTTCCTCCGAATGGCTTTCTCTGGCCTTCTCTCTGAAGTGTTAAAATACCAACCGCGAAAAAAGAGCAGATCAACAATAAGGTTTTTTTTAAATCATATCGAGGACACTTAATAATCTCCCTAACCTTGAATTGACGCGAGCCATTCTCAGATTGGAGTTTTCTTCCTTCTCCTGCTCGCGACCCTCAGCTTCGCTCTTCGCATCCTCCTCTCGCTGCCGAATGTGCTCCCGGACCTCCTCCTTCAATTTTGTTCGAACAGATCATACTTTATTTGAGTACTGCTGTTTTCGTGACTGACTTCCCAATCTTCATCCTCGTCAATGTCTTCGTCTCCAATATCCAGGAAGACGAATCGGCTGTGCTTGAACTCCACCGTTAACCCCATGCGAATGAGACGAGCCTCGATTCGGGTCAGAGGGCCGAACAAGGGAAGGCCGTCCACAGAACCAGGCGAATGAGACATTCTGCTAAACTGTTCAGATCAAGAAGAATTGTGGTGTTCGCTAAAGATGCGCTAACTTGAATGAGACGGAGAAGCACAACACATGAACCGCAAAGACACATAAAAATTAACCTCAGTTCCAGATAACCACCCCCGCGCATATGAAATGGAACAATGTATAACTTTACCCAAAACAGATATAATGAGATTACCATTTCTCGCTGCATGATTCATGAATGCTACCAGACAAAGAAAGCTCACGAGGGACTGAGCAAAGGGTGGAGAAATGAGCGAAAGAAAGAAGCAGATTCTGCCGCTGCCAGTCTTAGATGCCGGGCAAGTCCCCGCAGCGCCTGTGCTCTCCTTAACCACACCATCTCTCACCACATGGCCTCTTCCCATGCTGAAGTACGCGTAGCCATCTTCTATCATACTGCTTCATCAGCGTTGAATGTCCAGCAGTGTCAGGCACCGTTTCTTACGCCTTTGATTCCGGATATCTTCGCTCTCTTTTCTTCAACTCTTCCTTAATCCAAACGCAATGGTTGGACGTAGCAAGAAAGTCATGCATGAAGATGTACTGGATCTACCGTCAGCCCGACCCAAAGGATACAACCTCACTTAGAAATGATCTCAAAGCTCGCAAAGTACAACTAACAAACCATCTGATACCTCAAAATATCCTATCGACCCCTTTTTTCTTTCTTTTCTCCTCCATCTACTCTCTTGAGCGGCATCCTTGCCCTTCTTTTTTCTCCCTTGTTCCTGTCATGCACACTATACTCAGAAGCGTCCCACGTGGTTGCCAGAACACTAGATCAAACAGCGAGCGACCAAATTGCTGCGAGATGAGATGACGAAAAGAGAATCATTCACAGATCCACAAGAGGCTAAGCGTACAGAGTAACCTTAACACGGCAAATCGCAGCTGCAAATTAGAAAACCAGTAGCGCAGAAGCTTTAAAAAACTACCAAAGGTTATTTCCAAATCAAGATTCCTAAGGCAAATACGCGACGCTATTTGAAACGCGATGCGGCTCTTGCTTGATGCGCATGATATCAAGTTACCGTATTTTCGGCGCTCGTTTGGTTTTCGAATATTATTGATTGTAGTGACCTTTCTTTGGAAGATTTTTTTTAACACGTGTGCAATCATCGCAAGTTGTATACGGGAAGAGAGTTTTTCTTTTGGCACATAGGATCCATTGTCAGTAGTATTTTATTCATATTCTTTGTGTTTTAATGTCTTTTAAGTGTTCAGCCGCGACTTTTTTTCTCTCGATACTTCCCACTCTCTGTTTCCTACCACCGAATATTTCTGAGGTTGTGTTCGGTTGTCCGAGACGGAATCGAGTGTCAATCGGCGAAAACATCGCGGCAGGCGTGACTCGCGTGGCATAGTACACTGGTTCTTTTTGTATTGACAGTCATGCACAAGAAGATTCGGACCTGATCGAAGGCAGACGGAGTGAAAGTAATGAGAGGAAACACGAAAAATCGGGGAGGGATGGAAGCGCTTGTGCCGTTCTTCCTATTCTCTGCCAATCATACTACACTTTTTCTTGCTCGCGATCCCGCTGAAGTTCTGATCATTTTTCATCTGTCAGAGACAATTCTCTCTTTCGCTTGCCCACACGCTGTCCTGTTCTTTCGTCTCTCCACCCTCTCTCTCTCACTTCCTCTCTCTCCCTCCCTCTCCCTCCCTCTCCCTCTCCCTCTCCCTCCCTCTCTCTCTCCCTCCCTCCCTCTCTCCCTCCCTCTCTCTCTCCCTCCCTCTCTCTCTCCCTCTCTCTCTCTCCTCTTTCTCTCATCTCCTTTTCTCTTTCATTTCATGCCCTGAACACTGAATCACCACGTGATGGTGGCTATGCGGAACCCGATGACGACGCTAGTCTGCCTCTCCAGTTGTCACGTGGTGCCGTAAGGAGGCAAGTGCAAATAAAAAGAAGATTGCGAGACATCTCAATGGCATTTTTCTGTGCTCTGTCCGTGTGACTTCTCACCACATTTGCTTCTTTCTTTTGCGCCGTTTAGTTGTGGTTTAGCTTTGCCCAGTTTTTCTCCGAAACGCGTTTTCAGTTCGCATTAATTAGCATTCACATGCAGCCCGAAATGGTCGCCATTAACTCGTACGGGCCAAATCATCCCGATTTGCCCTATTCTCATCTTTTTCGAGTGGTCACATTTGGACGTTGTCGTCTCACATCGTTTATATACGATTTCCTCTCTTTCATCGTTCTGCGGTCTTCCAAGCCCGGCTTGGAAGACGACCTTCGAGTACGGTGGTAGAAGAAGTGATTTGTCCACACTCGATTCCCATATTCGTCTCGGCTACTTTTTTGTCATCTTTGCCGTAACTTCCTTGCGGTCTCATTCCGCTTAGCTGCTCAAAGATAAAAAGGAAAGAATTTCAACCTGGCTTTCTTATTGACGAAGTGTTCGTGCTCCTGTTTTCGTATAGTAGAACGATTCGTAATTGTGAACGTATGAGCAGGGCCAAAATCAGAGGCCGCCTCCTTTCAGCTTCATCCTTTGTCTTCACTGCCTACACTGCTCCCACCATTTCATCTCTTCAGTGTTCTGCTCTCACTTCGATTGGACATTTCGTGGACTTCTCTTTTTTTAGGTGAGCTGTTAGGTATATTCTTTTCCTATCAAATATTGGGCAGAAAAGGGCGTGTTCTAAGTAAAAATGTAGTTACAGCAGAATTCTTGCGATCTCTCATCTCACTGGTTAGATGGCGTGGTTTCTTGCAATTGACCACGCGAGTTTGCCTCCGTTCCTCGCTTCCCTCTCGTACTCCTGAAAAAACTATTCTTCTGCTTTTCTTGACTTCTTCCTACATTTCCTCCTCTGGTTTGCTTCCCAAATTGCTCTCTCTACCCTCTCTCTCTCTCTCTCTCTCTCTCTCTCTCTCTCTCTCTCTCTCTGTCTCTTTCGCTCGGCATCTCTCTGTTCTCCTCAGCTCTAGCTCTTTCGATCATCTGACATTTTCATGGCTCGTGCCTCATGTTTGCGTCCAGCTCCTCTCCCTTCCCAATGTACTCTTTAGCTGTCTCCTTCCCTACTTTTCCTTTATCTTTCTCAGAACTCCATATTCGCTTTTCCCCTCCGACATTCCCATACATCATACGCTTTTGCGAGTGTTAGCCCCCCGGGCGTTCCCTTAGATATTCATGCGGTTGCATCTGCTACTTTAAGTCTATCCCTGGATGTCTTCATTGGCGATTTGGTGTAATGTTTCATGACATTTATTCATTTTGAACGCCGACTTTTTGGACATCATTAGGAGACGCAATGAGAAACGGGTACTCCTTCTCCATGTGAGATTAAGCTATCTTTGTTGTATTAAAAAAAAAACCTCTGTTACAAAAAAAAAAGAATATTTCTCTCCCTTTCTTTCTCCTACATTTACTTTAGATCTAAACGCAGTATTATTCTTGCCACTGACCTGCTTTATTCATATATTTTACTCTCCACTTGTGTCATATCTCTGTTGCCATAATTAATCGATGTAGAAAAAAATTATGCAAATTTTTAAGTCATCTGTTCTTCTATTCTATGAAGATCGTGAAACGTAATGATGTTAGATTAGTTCTGAAGGGTATAAGATATCTTTACTTTTCCAATTTCTCCCTTTCAGGTTTTTTTTTGCCGTCTGTGTCTGCATCTTTTCTTTTCTTGCGTTTTAGCCTCAAAAAATGTACTTTGTCCTAGGTCAAAGGGACCACAGCTGTTGCAGCCACTATCGTGTCGTGTTTGTGAAGAAGGGAGAGAAAGAGTGGGTGGGGGAGTAAGGTGAAAGGTTGGGAGCAACGTTTCAGGTGGACATTGTTTAGCATGTGCTCCTCTCTCTCCCTGCCGTGTATCTCTCATCTCTTTTATGTCCTCGTTCATTCACATTTCTCAGTCCACCTTAATCTATCCTCCTCTCACCTGTTCTTGTTCCACTCGCTGTACAGAACAAGCTTTTCTTTTCACTCTTATCTTGCACTTTCATTTATGGCTTGTCTCTCGTTTGTCTTATCTGCAATTCGGCAGCAGAGCATGTCGTTGACGAGAACGTTGCTTTCAACGTGTTTGTCATCTATCAAAGAATTTCTGTCTACTGGCCTCCTTCGACTTGATAATAACTGAGCATTTCGATTCACAAAACTTTGCCAGGTGACTTAATTTAGACAAGAAGTGTACAAGGTAGCTGTGGAGCACTGTAATGGGGCTGGCAGCGAAGGGCCTAAAGCATGGGCAACTTTTTCTGCGAAACAACTTTGACCTCGGTTCTCTTCTCCTCGAGTGATCGTTATCGAAGATTGGAATCTTCTGCAACAGCTGCTACTGAATTGTATCTACTCAAATTTCCCTATGCAAATATCCGTTGGCAATGAAAATGCAGGGAAGGAGAGCGGCGCTTTAATTTCCAAAGTTGTTGAGGGTGGCCGATTGATTCCTGGGTGATGTTTATTCAGAGAACCACTTGAGTAGTCATTGAAAATGGAGAGGGGGAATGGCTTGGGCTGCTTTTCTAAACGTGAACATTGAAGCACGTGAGCCAAAAGTTTGCTCAGAGCTTTTCCACCTCGACTCTCAGACCACTATTCCTGACACTCTTCTATTCCACAATCTCTTATTCTTGTTCTATCTTGCACACCTACCTTCTCTCCTTGTTGCTCTTTCTCTCTTTTACTCTTCTCTCTTTCTCTAAATACTCTATTCAAATTCTCAGTCTATTCGTCTCTTCTGGTCCATCCAGTCGTGAATGGGTGTCCATCGAATGGCCTCTGACAACAGTATTCACTTCTTCTCGCCCCATTCTCGTCCCAACAAACATTACTTTTCTCTTCCTCTCTTCCGGTCATCCTCGCTTTTGGGCGCTAACCTTTCGCACTATTCTTCTTTTATTTCTGTTTTCGTCACACTTCGGTTTACACTCTTGTTATGCTCGGTCCTGAAAACAGTAAGATTAAAGGGAAATAAAAAGAGAGAGAGAGAGAGAGGAGATAGAGAAAGGGGGGGGCAGCGCATATCTTCTTTCTTGGGAAGTATCGGACCAAAATTTCGGTGGACTTACTTGATGTGGTGTTGCTAAGACGTGATTACGGGCAGCATGTCAGTTGGCACGAATGCCCGATCTGTTGCTCGTGGTTTTGTGAAATTCTTTGGGATTGGGTGGTTGAAGTCTTTTATTGAGTGAGAAGCGGAAGAGAGTGGCGTTCTTGTCAGTGACGGAGTTGACATCGCATTGTTTGCCGCGACACTTCAATAATCGGAAGTATTCAGGACGACCAAAACAACTTCGAATATTTTTTTTGTGTTGTAAGCTGCGAAATTATTTATTGCTTTCGCCAGTTATTTATTGCTTGCGTTTTAATGTTGGCGGAGTGATCAATGGCGCTCTTGAAGTGGACATTGACCAGAGTTGTGCTCCCGATCTCCATTACACTTCCCCCTCTGCACCAGCAGCAGTCGTAGTCGTTCGGTGAATGCAGCCTCTGCTGGCTCTTCTTCCATGCTAGAGAGAACGGGAGTAGAGAACGCAGAGAGAGAGAGAGAAGGAAGAGAGAGACATACAGACAGAGCGATGCTGGAGTGCTCTGCCGGCCTGTCCAGAGTACGAAGTTCGTCAATTCTGACTCGCGCCCCGGAACGCTTTATTCTCCCCTTCATCGGCCCTGCTAAAGTCTCTTATCGCAACACACTGGGGGTTGCGAAAGTTGTTGATGTCCGGTGTACGCGCGGGCTGAACGGGAATGAGTATATTCATTTACTCTTGCCTTTCACTCTCGTCGTCTGAACTCTCTTCTTGAACTGCGCGTTTTGCCAGTCACTTATCATTAAAAGTTACCACCTGTTTCTGCTTTCACTCATCCTTCTTCTTCCCCTTTGCTATCCTATTTTGAGACGCCTGCGTGATGTATTCTAGAAGTTTCGTGGCTTCTCTGTCTACTTCTCTGCTGCAATTATCTCTCGCCTCTCTCTTGCGAGCGGTGCTTATGCTTATTTCCAATCATTTCTCATTGTTGCTATCGTACAAACTCAGCGGCCTGCCACTATTGCCATTTTGAGTTTCTAGTTAAAGTTAAGATATAGGCAATTTGAAGAGTGATCCCCATAGCCTCCTCTGGATGATTAATTCATTAGTTGAACAGTCGATTAAGGATTTCAAGTGGTGACATTAGGCCGTTTGTTTTAGGGGTACGACGAAATGGTCTGATTGAGTGAATGGCGCGACTTTATCTTTATGCTATTTCTTCCATTTGGTTCCAAGGACCATTCATATCTCCGCCGATGATGTTTCTTTTCCTTTGCGCTGCTTTGATCTGCTGTTCTCGTTATCACCTCTTCTGCCATTTCCTAGTTGTTTCGCTGTTATCATCGACCGTTCAGCTCCTATAATTATTGCAAGTCCGCCGCTTTTCAAATTATTCTTACGACGACCTTGAGTTTGTGTCTGATTATCACAATAGCAACGAGTTGATTATCTCCTTGTTTAGGTGAAAGAGAAGAAAAGGGCGACGCCGAAGCTTGAAGGGGAGGATCCCACCCTACCTCTCATCAAGTCCAACCCTTAAAACACTCGTGTCTACTCGTACGATAATAATAAGAAGCGGCAGGTTGGTGTAGGCGACGTGATTGAAGATCAAAGCGTTGTCCCTTTCAATCTGAAAGGTAACTTGAGATTGCAGCCATGGACTACGCATACAGTTGGTACAAGAGCATGAAGTTGTATTACCAGCAGATCAATCCGGCATCTCTTTCGGGTAATCGTCCATTTTCACTTTTATATGTTACAATATCGTAGAATTGTATAATGATGTGAGGAATTATCAGAAAACATGAGCTAGAGAACAGCGACGGAAAGACACGGATTCTTTTAGGCGCCATAGATGTGATTGTTGTGGAGCAACCGGACGGCCAGCTCGTCTCCACTCCTTTCCACGTCCGATTCGGCAAGTACGGTGTCTTCAATCACAGAGAGAAGGTTCGTAGTGTAGTCAGCTCCCTTCTTCATCCGGAGAGTTCTTCCCTTCCAGTACGTGGATGTAAGTGTCAATGGCGTCGAGGTTCCATCGCTGAAGATGAAGCTCGGAGAGAATGGAATTGCATTCTTCGTCGAGGTTACATTCCATGCCTCTTACGTGGTGTTTAATAAACAACAGTGTACCGTACCATAATTAATGAATGCCTATTGTCGGAGACGACGAAAGAGCACATTCCTGAGTACTTGGCGACCAGCCCATTGCCGGATGAACTCCGTCTACCCACCGATAAGGTTGGCTGCTTTTACGAGAACAGTAGCAATTATGTGATAAGCGCCAATAATACCCTCTTCCGTTAGGTCCTCGAAGAAAGTGCACGGACTCTTAAGCGGCATTTGGAGGAGAAGGAGAAGCAGCAACGGAAAGAATCTCAAGTATCATCACGGCAAAGTGAGAGATCTGAGCAGCGCGCAGCCTCTGAACAACCAGGGGAGCACAGCAGGGGATGTCAGTTTGGGAGATAGTTTAACCTTCCCTGAAAAAACAAAGATTTGACACTACTTCACGACTTTCTCTAGTAATTCTTCATTTGACTTGTGTAATCCTGGTTTACAGTCCGCAAAAGCTATCCTTGGATATTTTCAGCGGTTAGCCCATGTCCGGAGCGACGTGCTCGAAGTTGTGAGCGGGATGAGAAAACGACAGAAGGGACTCCCACGAACAGCGAGTGGCCTGTGTATGTTCTTTATCAGTTTGGTCATTTAGTGCAAAGGTAGAGAAGCTGTTTCCTGTAATACTTGTGGCTGTATTTAGGCAAGTGGACCCACGTAAGGCCCTGCCGTTCACTTCCTCAGTGTTCTCTGATCGCCTCAACCGTTCTCTCCCGGACCTCTCCACTGCTGCACTCGGAGGGGGATTTCGTGAGCCAGCCAAGGCATCTGAAATCACGGGCACCAAGGATGACTCGGCAGCTACCTCACTCAGTGGACAGAAGACTCCCTCCCGCAGGTTAATCGTTCGCCTGGCCTTTATAGCCGTCACTGCTTTGTATGAGTACATGGAAGGAAGAATATGCTGTATTCTAAGCATTGGCTGGTATTTACAGAGTCCCTCGTCTTCGACAGTCCAAGTCTCAGGCTCTCGATGTGAGAAAGGCTGATGCAAGTGATTCCCTGCAATCGACATGGTAAGTCGTCGAAAAGATTGCCTTCTCCTTTTTTCACGGAAACCCTGTGTTGGTTTAGCGTGAGTGGCCCGCAGACGGAACCGGATGTCAAGACAGAAGAGTCGGAGTGGGAGACTTCCAAGGGACGCGCCACCAGCCAGCCAATCTCTATCAATGTTCCTGAGGTCTGTTACCATTTTAAAGCTCCAGGATCTCTAGCTTACCAGGGAACGGTCAGAAACCCTAAATTCCAAAAATTCTGATATTTTGCATATGGATAGTGCATCACATTGGATGTTTCGGAATGAAAAAATGAGGACCCGAATCCCTCTAGAAAACTTTTTAAACCCATTTAAGGATGCGTGAAAATCTCGTTTCATCTGTAATATGCCACGTTAACAAACGTTCCAAAGAATAAAACATGAAAGATTGGCGCAGTTGGTAGCGCTTCGGGCTACAATTTTTCTGTCCCTAGTGCAAGGTAACTATAGAAAGTACGGAAAAGAACCACGACCTCAAAATTTTTTTATAAAATTAGCAAGAGATTTTTGCCCAAAAGGGCATTAAACTTGCGAACAAAAAATCTGTATTTTCTATGGCTATACTGACTTTATGAAGTGCGAGGAAATATTTGTTTTGGGTCGTATGTACATATGTATGTGTATGTATCAGCGTACCCAGTGGTGTGTGTGGATGGTGCAGGTGTATGTATTAGAGACGACTCTCCTTATTTTCCTTTCGCCGCGGAATTCACAGAACCGTTTTGATCCGCATTGCAAACGGCAGAGCGCGCGTATGCACGCTTGCGGAAGTCATCGGCACACACATACGCACACATGCATGCAGCCCAAAACAAATATTTTATTTTGATCCTCGCACTTCACAAAGTCCGTATTCAAATAAAAAAAACCATAGAAAGTATAGAAAAGAACTGCACGACTTCAAAACCTCTATATAAAATTTGCAAAAGACTTTGGCCCGAAGCGGCATTGAACTAGGGACAGAAAAATTGTAGCCGGAAGCGCTACCAACTGCGCCAATCTTTCATGTTATAATCTTTGGAACGTTTGTTAACGTGGCATATTACAGATGAAACGAGATTTTCACGCATCTTTAAATGGGTTTAAAAAGTTTTCTAGAGGGATTCGGGTCCTCATTTTTTCATTCCGAAACATCCAATGTGATGCAATATCCATATGCAAAATATCAGAATTTTTGGAATTTAGGGTTTCTGACCGTTACCTGGTTAATTCGAATTTCGTGGCCAAGAGGTTTACTTCGAAATTTTTTGCTCTTAACTTGACGACAGCAGTTATCGAGGAATTGTCCAATTCAGCTTTGTATTTGGTCTATAGACGCACTTCAGGTATCCTTTTATACACCACTCTGAAAGCATAGAATAGAATCGGTGCATGTGCTTATTGTCTTTCATTCTGTATATTTTCGAAGTTACGGCCATTAACGCCGCACATACCTAGTGCAATGAGCTTTATGCTACTAATATTTCGTTGTTGCTTATATCTATTATGACTAAGATGTGAGATGGTGACAATATGGTTGTAGAATGGCGAACGTTCTGGATCGGCGTCTCCTGCTTCGACTCCCTCCTCTCGCATATCCACTCCCTCCAATTCTCCCGACTTGGCTTCTTCCGACATCGCTTCTGGCGCTCTTTCTGACACTGAAGTCGACAGGCACAACAAAAATGCACCGCAGCCGGTTAGATGAGTCAGAGAGAAGAGAAGAGGCAATAGAATGCAGAGAAAGCGAAAAACATTTGGATGAGACTTCTAAGACGTAGGGGTGATTGTTTTAATTCAACCAATGTGTTTGTTTCCAGCACGGCAGTGATGTCGCCTATTGGGGATGGGGACAGTTCCCGCGAACTCGTGACGACCAACAGAAGGAGGATGAGAAGCCAAAGGTTCCGTTAATCACCTTTGACGTTAAATTGCTATAGATGGATAACGCTTTATTTCAACGGGTTAATTGCTATTGAATGGTGGTAGATCAAGATGTCTTCTTAAGAAGGATTCTTCATCTTCGACCTGGCTGAACTGGCATTGGTTCCGCTCCTCTTCTGCCTCTGCCAACGCTTCCAGTTCTTCGGCTGCAGCAGCAAAGGAGCAGGTCGGTCTGAAATGCTCAATGAGATATGAGAATAGAATTGATTTCTCTATTTTAAGGATGGTATCTACTTGGATGACTTGACTTCTGTCAACGACGCCAGCAAGATGGAGAGGTATCTCGGCAAGATTGGCAGCAGCACTGGCGGGTGGTTTTTCCTGATCTCTTGTCTTGTTCGTGGTAATGGAACTTCTCTTTTTGTAGCCCGAGCGGTGTGGATGTCGATTCAGGTGCTGGCTCTTCTGGCCTTCCGACCCAGCCGAACTCGCCTATTGCTTCATCTCCAAACACTAATGACAAGGTGCGCTGCAGAACTAGATCTTTCTCTTTCATCCTCAATCTCTCTTTTTCTGTCTCTCTCAACTTTCTAGCCCTTGCAGACACCGACACACGAGAGCGTTGCAAATGCACTGGACCGCAGCAGTCGCAAGAAGAAGGAGAAGAAGCGAGAGCGGAAGAGCACTGGCCAGCGAAGCACGTCTAGCACCAGTGACACCATCTTGTTCGTACTCTTACCTTTCAATTTTACTGTAGTTGTGCTTATTCTTTCAATACTCATAACCTGGAATTGATGCAGTCCGATGAGCGACGACGAAGACGTTGATTCAAAGGTTTTTCCAGCGGATGACGCCGCTTCCATTGACTCAGGTCATCTCTTCTCTTCATTTCACTCTTAGCACCACATTCTGGTATTCCTTTGGGGATTGGCGAGATAATCTCCATTCCCTTCAGGTGTAGATGGCTCTCTGACTGGGCCTCGTCACCGAAGTGGCAGCCCCGTCTCTTCTGCCGCAAAGGCGAAGGAAGGTTCGGAGATTTAAGCAGTCGCTATTTGTTTTGCCGAGTTATTGTTGTGGAAATTCGTATGGAGGACATTTTTATTTAGAAGTAATGTCGACCGGGAAGGTGGAAGAGGGCCGTCCAGACAATCTACATCTTGTTAATAAATCACGTACAACGACTCCAGTAGAGAAGGAGAAAGAGTCGACTCCGGGGGAGAAAGGGAAGCGGCTAAGTCAGGAAGAGAAGGAGAAGGAGCCAGAGAAGGAGACGACTCGCTTCATCCGCTCTCTCCGTCTGTCCACTGACCGCCTTCGCAGACTCGGGCTCAAAATGGGAGCCAACGAGTGTCGCTTCTCGATCACAACGAAGTTCCAGGTTAGTCGATGATTGGTTGCCGAGGATGTCTGATGTCCTCTTCGTTAGCGTCAAAAGCCTTCTGATTCTTGCAGGGAACCAGTTGGTGTGCATGCAACATTTATCTCTATCACCACACTGAAAAGATTGTCATCTCTGATATCGACGGGACGATTACGAAAAGTGATGTGCTGGGTTAGGATTGTCATCTCCTTATTGTTACGGTTATACTAAACCGCTTAGAACAGTAAGTGAATCATCGTCACTTCAGGCCACGTCATTCCTGCAATCGGTGGACAATGGGCGCATTTCGGAGTCGCCGAACTCTACACCAAGATTAAGAGCAACGGGTTTGTTGCATATTTTGCATTTAGTTATGCATGATATTCTGGCAGTGATGGCCTGTATTAATTATACATGATGGAATTTAAACAAATCCGAAGGGCCTTCATGAATCGTAAAGGTTTTTTCTTAAGTAGTAGAATACTATTAATTTTAATATATACTATGCTCTCTGGAGAATACAACAGTTATCAGGTACAAGCTGGTGTATCTCTCCTCTCGTGCCATTGGCCAGTCCGCAATGACCAAGAACTACCTCAAATCAGTGCAGCAAGATGCTCGTAACCTGCCGGATGGACCAGTTCTCCTCGCCCCTGACAGTGTTCTCGTCGCTTTCAGAAGGTTCGATTTGCTTCTATTTTTTATCTTAATTCCTGTGATAGAATAATTGAAATGCTTGAAAATGATGCAGGGAGGTGATTGAACGTAAACCGGAGGAGTTCAAGATTGCTGCGTTGTCTGATCTCAAGAAGCTCTTCCCATCACCTGAGCCATTCTTTGCTGGCTTTGGTAATCGAGAAACGGTAGGTCCTTGGCGTATTCTACCGCTCAGTTTCCAGAGATTTATTATTCTATTCTTTTAAGGTGGTCAAGTCTTATTCTTCTATTTTCAGGATGTCAAGACTTATTCTTCTTATATTCTTTTCAGGACGTCAAGTCTTACACGGCCGTCGGCGTCGACCCCTCCAGAATTCTTATCATTGATCCTTCAGGTAGATAAGCTGAAAATATTCCCTGAAATGGATATGTGCTTTGGTGGTTGTAGTTGTGATAAGCTCGTTCTCTTTGAGGGAAGCTAAAGCGGGCGAACTCTCCTGACTACGCCACGAGCTACAAGTGCATGGCCATGGACAGTGTCGATTGCATCTTCCCGCCACTGCTGGACGAGTGAGTTGGAAGGAAAGGAAGGAGGGAAAGGATAAGAGTCCTCTTATTCAGACCAGCCAGTCGTGTTCTGAAGCGAGAAGAGGCTGGGAGGATGACTTTCACTCTGCCGCAGACATACAGGTCAGCGAACGGTTGTGATCATCATTCAATTATTATAAATAATACCTTGCGTTGCAGTAATAAAAGTAATGTAATTTGAGTGACTTCACTCACTGGCGCTCGCCGTCCTCCACGAGCCTTTCTGATGACGATCTCTCTGCATACGAGGCTAAGCGGAAGAACAAGAGCAAGAAGTAGCCTAGAGTTGCCATAGACTATCGATTCAGCGGTTATCCCAACTCGTTTTATCTCGCAGTTCAATTCGTTACTAGGCCTTTATATATTTGTCTCACTTTACCAACCTTCACGCTACATCTTTCTCTTCCTTTTCATCTCTGTTCCCTTCTTTTTGTTGTTTCCTTTCTTAATTCTCGATTGATCTACGCACTCCACATGATGCGAGGTTTCGCCTGCCTGTGAACATGACTAGACCATTCTCGATCTTCGATTCCTTCTTCATTGCATTCTTATCATCTGTTCTGTTTAGCCGGCAGCTCCTTTGATGTCCATTTATTTACTGTGCACGTAGTCAACGTGAATTTCTGAGATATAGTAAGTAAGTAGCCTCTTAAGCTGAAATGCAGAGTGTTCCCCTCCGCATCTCACCCTAGCTGTCATCTCCCACCCAATAAATTCCAACTGCCGCCTGCCTTCTTTTGCTCATTCTTGTAATCCTTCTGCTGTTTCCCCTTGCATATCCTTGCTCTTCCTTCCGAAAAAACTTCCTTCACTGCTTTTCGTTGTTTAGTATTCATACTGCTTTTACCTTTTGTCACTCGCTGTAGCTTTCCCTTGTACAGCACACGCATCCTTACGGGACCACAGACTCTAGTGCCGACTAGTTACCGCAGACCATCCCTGCCAACGTGTAGCTCTACTAGCCATCCCTTTACTCGTATTTGTCCGTGTCCATACCTAGTGTTCTTTTTCTCTCTGGCCGGTATCTTCACGTCCTTTTTTTACGAGAAAGACCGGTTCACTCGGATTACATTTATTTCAGATTTTTGCTACATTAATTTCTCCGGATTTATCAAGCCTTGTTAGTTATGCTTCGTGATTGATCCAGTGTTTATAAGTAAAGTTTGTTATTTTTTCTGGTGGTCTGTAACAATGAGAGTTATAATGAATTGAGAAGTATTTACAGTACATTGTATGAATGTACAACCATTCCAAGTTTGTAGCTGAAGGAGTTTGTTTTGCTGTGGACGAAGCTCTCTTGTCACCAAGTTTTGAAAGAACGCAATGTCGCAAGAGACAAACATCTCTATTTTTGCTGACAAAATTTGGGCGAGATCATGTGTACCGCACATTTGTGTTACTTCCTTCTCATTCGAGAAGATACACATTGCTCGTCTTTAATCTGATATGGAGGAAATGGCTTTAATGCCAACACTTGCATCACATTCAGTTCTTCTTCAAGGGTTATGACGATTGCAATCCTCATGTAGAGTTCATGAAAGTATATATCGTCTGAAGAATTGTTCCCTAGCCACATGTTCCGTTTCCCGGCTACAAGTTAGTATTTCTACCTTCTGCTCACCGAACTCGTAGTTTGTGATCTATTTGACCTAACTTCACTCTTGCTGTCTGTTTGTCCGCCCATCTTCTCCATTCTCATCACTGTCTTCCCGGCTCATGCGCTTCTCCTATGGCTCTCTTCGCTTTCTCTTCGCTTTCTCTCTCTTTCTCTCTCTCTCTCTTTCTGTTTCTCTTTCTATCTATCTCTCTCTCTCTCTCTCTCTCTCTCTCTCTCTCTTCTGACCATCTACCCATCCCTCTCGCTCTGCTTAGCGACTTATAAGAAGGTGTTGCTCTATGGGCGAATAGTTTGCCGTATGTAGATTAGGGGGCGTGGGATATGACCTTCTCCACTACGAGACCTTTTAAATATACTTTGTCGAAATGTTAACCTGTTAGAATAATTATTCCGCTGATATCAGTCTGCGCCTTATTTGAAACTCATACACATTCTGTACTTATATGGTGGAGGGAACGAAAGAGAGAAAGGAACTTATTCAGTGAGCTAAGGATGACTGTCAAGAACAACGAGTCGAAGTGCTTCAAGAAAGGCGACGCGGAGCCTCCGCTGGCTCCTAGCACGGCCCGCATCTACAGTATGCGCTTCTGCCCCTTCGCCGAGAGGGCGCTCATCTACGCTGAAAAGAAGAAGCTATCGTAAGTATACTTTGTTGGCTATCATATATCCATGATTATCTCTTTAGAACCTGAATACTCACATTTGAACACGACCAGTTGTGAATGATGTTATTACAGTGTAGAAGTGATCAATGTCCACCTAACTGAGAAACCGGACTGGTATTTCAAGAAGCATCCCAAGGGCCTAGTACCAACCTACGAAAAGGATGGAAAGGTTCGTCTTGGAAGTTATGTACATAGAAGCTCCACCAAAAAATTTAAACTTTGTCTTGAACAATCGTGTGAAAATGGATGAATTTTGACTACCCTGTTCTAGGTCGTGATTGAATCAAATCACATCCCCCTCTTCCTGGATGACCTCCATCCCGAGTCCTCAGTGCTCCCAACCGATCCCTTTGCACGGGCTCACGATCGAATTCTGGCAGAGCAGCTTGGTCAAGTCAGTTTTCTTTTTAATGTATTAATCTGTCTACGTACATAAATATGTACATACATACATATCTCTTCCTTGCTCTCTCTCCCGGTCTCTGTTGGTCTCATGTCCCTCTCACAATCTCGGTCTCTCTCTCTTCTGTCTCTTCCTTCTCCTCCCTCTCTCTCTCTCTGTCTCTACCTCCTCCTCCTCTCTCTCTCTTCACCTCTCCTTCGCGTTTATATTTTCTCCGATTGAGATGAAGTCCGTCTTTTTGATAGGTAAATACAGCTTTCTACGCTTTCTACCGTCTATTCCTGGATCCAAAGACAGTAACGTCGGAGACTGCTTCGGCTGCCATTGAAACGAATGTCAAGATTCTTGATGAAGCCGAGAAGCTGTTCCCCGAGGGCGCCGTCTACTTTGGAGGTTAGTGACAAAGCCAAGGGCGCATTGCATTTCCATAGTATTTCCACCTTCATAACTTTCTACATCTCTTCCTCTCGTTTTCATTCTGTTTCAAATGATGCTAGTTAGTTTCTTACCTAAAAATTTCCAATTTTTCTGCGAAACTATGTAAAGGTTTTCCAAAAGAGTTTCATTGTCTTTTATATATGCCAGATGCTAGTCCTTGTGCAGGATCTTCTCCGAGTTACTCCGACTACATGGTCCTCCCCTTCGTGGAGAGACTGTGGGTTATTATTGTTGGCGTCTTTCCAAGGCTTCTCAAAGAGAAAGGTAAGCATACATATGATAACGGTCTTGGTTATTTGCTCTGCTCTCATAGATATTCATTTTCTCTCTATAGTATGTACAGTACCGCTCAGCATTATGGGGTCACAAATATATTGAATATATTTAATATATTCTTAAGATTCTCTCGTACTGTAACTCGTAGAAGCAATTGTTCGAGGAATGTTTATATATTCTGGAATCAGCAATTTTTTCTCTACCGAATGCATACAACTATTTTCAAAATACATCAGATTTTTTGTCATGAATTTTAATGTGAACTTGAGTGCGTTTGGTTCATAATTGTTAAGGTGCAAACGTCGGTAATGCAGTTCACGGTTCTTTTTTGCCAAGTAGCCAAGAATTTAGCTTCGGAATTTCCAAAACTGCAAGACTGCTGCAAAAGTCTTGCTCCGGCTAGGGTTCGAACCTGTGACATTCAAAACAAAAATCAAGTATGCAAGCCATTGCGCCACCAAGATGATATCCTTGCTCCCAAGCCGGACGTTGACATCATCCATCCTGATAGTAGTTTATCTCTCTCGCTCTCCCTCTCACTCTCTCTCTCTCTCACTTTCTCACCATCTCTCTCTCTCTCCACTCAATCTCTGCTGCCTCAATCCTCTCTTTATCAGTGATTTGAACGATCCCACATTTTGAGCACTCGACTGATTTTCTTTCCCTATACTATTTTCCTAGGCAACGCAAAACATTTGCACCGGTTGTGGTTGAACCGGCGACACCCAAAATTACAAGCAAGAGTGCAACTTACTGCGCCACACAGGCCACGAACGACATTTCAAGCCAGACGATTATAATGGCAAAACAATAATCAGTCACCTACATCCGTCTTTTTTTCTATCGTTGCCTTCGTTTTGAGTGATTTCCTAATTTTCACACATGTTTCTCTTTCTCTTGGCAAACCTTTTGCACCGGTTGGGAGAGAGAAGAGCAGACACAGAGATATAGAGAAAGAGAGATTCATAGAGAGAGAGAGAAAGTGAGAAAGAGAAAAAGAGAGAGAAAGAGAGATAGAGAGAAAGAGAGAGAAAGAGAGAAAGAAAGACATCAGTGATTCACTTTCTGTGTCTGCCTTTCTCTTGCATTCCATTCTCTCTTTCTCTACATCCGTGATTTACTTTCTATTCTAAACTACTATCAGGATGGATGATGTCAACGTCCGGCTTGGGAGCAAGGATATCATCTTGGTGGCGCAATGGCTTGCATACTTGATTTTTGTTTTGAATGTCACAGGTTCGAACCCTAGCCGGAGCAAGACTTTTGCAGCAGTCTTGCAGTTTTGGAAATTCCGAAGCAAAATTCTCGGCTACTTGCCAAAAAAGAAACGTGAACTGCACTACCGACGTTTGCACCTTAACAATTATGAACCAAACGCACTCAAGTTCACATTAAAATTCATGACAAAAAATCTGATGTATTTTGAAAATAGTTGTATGCATTCGGTAGAGAAAAAAATGCTGATTCCAGAATATATAAACATTACTCGAACAATTGCTTCTACGAGTTACAGTACGAGAGAATCTTAAGAATATATTAAATATATTCAATATATTTGTGACCCCATAATGCTGAGCGGTACTGTAGTACGTTTTCGTAGCTTTTGTTGTATTCTTGTTTTATCCAATAGTTAGTTGAATTCATTCTCTGCTGCAGACATTCCTGAGAATAAATCCGAAAATACATACATACATATGTTCTTTAGGCATCTCTGGCGTCGACCTCTCGGCCTTCCCAACTACTAAAGATGCCCCATTCCCAAATGCCTCCCGGTGGCCCAAGCTGACCAAGTGGTTCGGGATCCTTATCAAGGCCGACGAGGTTATCTTTAGATTTTAGTACTTCTTCCTAAAAATGTGTAAAAGAACTAGTGTTATCCTCTACCCTTCTCGTTTAACAGGTCGTGGCAGTCGCGCAGCCCTTTGAGAAGACAGTGACATTCTTTGAGAAGCGAATCAAGGGAGATCCCGACTTCGACTATGGACTTTAAGCTTGTCCTCTTGCTATCTGTTCTGTAGTCATACAAAGATGTAGATAATGATATAATATATTGTAATTCCATAATCTAGCCTTTTTGTAATCAACACTTGAAGAGCGTTTCATGCAGTTGTTGCGATAAAAAATACAATGCATTAATCATGTGTAAGTACATAAGTATGTATGTACATATATGAGTTAATAAAACGCCAATAAAACGTGTAACTATCGAACAATAGAGGGGCGAGAGATTGGAGCGGTGAGATGAGAGAGAGAGAGAGAAAGACAGGTTAGAAAGGAGAGTGGAGAAGGAATAGATAAAAAGGAGAGGAAAAGTTGTAGACATCTTAGGGATTCTACACGTTATTGATTTACATATGTACGTAAGTACGAAAAAATAAGTAATTTTAAAGAATAGTCTATATATTTCCGTCTTTAAGTCGAGCTGCATTGAAGTGAACATAAAATACAAACCACAAAATATTTCTTCTGACGTTGCAGGAGATGCTGAAGTTGTTTGTGAGTTGTGGGCGCTCCAGTCAACTCGCTTATTCATAGCATAGTAGAAATCTTGAGCTGTTTAGGAGAGAGGCTAACAATGTCGCATGAAGGAATCTTGTTGAGAGGTATGTCAAAGCAGATGATAACAATCATGTATGTATGTATGTACATACATATCAGCCGTTGGAATTCGAAATGGAGAAACATCAGGCTGACTGGTAAGCCTGACTTCTACTTCAAAAACTAATAATCCTACATAAAAGCACCGTGCGGATCTACGAAAAGAGAGGATAGGAATGAATCGTTCTAATTGTAAGATATCACTCTGACAATTGAAACATTAATTTACCATGAAACGGTCTCCGACTATTTTCATATGTGCCGGAAAACACCACGATTCTCAATGCATGCATCATATTTGTAGTACTACCTACATACTACATAATACAAACGCATTCTGTTCTGATAGATTGTGCAGTGGTATTTCTTATTACGTTTGTTACATTGTTGTTGCATCAGCCAACCTAAACGGACAAATATAAGGCACAAGAATATTCTCCAATTTCTGGAGGTAAATGAGGCTAACAACAAGACAAGAATGACTTAGGCTGATAAGAATGATTAGAACCATTGTGATCTGTCAGCCACGCAAATAGAGTATTAAGGCACGTGAGAGAGGTAGAATTTCATCCTCAGTGCTTTGTAGTTTCTCTTCTAGTGTGCAAATTCGTTTCAGTCGCGCCCAAGATCTCTATTCTCTAACTGTCAGCTCTCTCTCTCTCTCTTCTCTCTCTCTCTCTCTCGCTCTCTCTCTCTTTCTCTCTCTCTCGCTCTCTCTATCTCTTTCTCTCTCTCTCGCAGATTATTCTGGGTCGCGGGTGAGTATAAGAAGACTGAAGGTGCATGATGGGTGCCTTCTTCCTCAGAAATAACCTCTCGCTCAGAAATAACCTCTCGCTGTCTGCTTCTCTTCTGCATGTGTATTCTCTTGTGTCTTCGCCCTTTTCGATAGTCCCTGGTGTTGATTATGCGCGCAGTTCTTGCGAGCCACTTTTCCTCACTTTTTGGAATGTTTTCATGCCCTCAATCAATCTTTTTTTCCAGAATAAAAGTGTTCTTGTGATGCCTCTCAAAAATAACAACACGAAGAGCTACAAAAAAGGTAAAGCTATATATTAAATTTCTGTAGGAATTGGAAATTGTTATCGTATTTTGTTGAAACATTACTACATACATATATGTTTAAATCGTACACAAGTTGAAGTGTTCAGGCGACGCGGAGCCTCCGCTGACACCTGGCACGGCCCGCATCTACAGTATGCGCTTCTGCCCCTTCGCAGAGAGGGCGCTGATCTACGCCGAGAAGAAGAAGCTTCCGTACGCTAGATTTATTTTATGTTATTTTACTTTTAAAATTGTTTGTTAAACACATAATTATACGAGGGCCAGGATGATCAAAAGTAATTCAGAATCGAAGTCGTGAACATCAACCTGTCCGACAAACCTGAGTGGTACTTCAAGAAGCACCCCAAGGGCACTGTGCCAGCTTACGAAAAGGATGGAAAGGCGTGCAAGAAACTATTTTGTACTATCGAACCAATTGAGTGTATTTATTGGAGCTGTTCTAACAAACATTCATCTTGCAGTTTGTGATTGAATCAAATCACATCCCCCTCTTCCTGGATGACCTCCACCCCGAGTCTTCAGTGCTCCCGGCTGATCCCTTCGCACGAGCTCACCAACGAATTATCGCAGAACAACTCAGCCAAGTCAGTGAAAGAGATAGGTTCAGAATCGAGTTCTCGCATTCCTTTGTGAATAATAATCTAGGTGAATACAAAAAAAATTATAATCCAAGCCTAGGTGAATACGGCATTCTTCGGTTTCTTCCGCTTCGTCTCTGACCCGTCGGCGATCACTTCGGAAGCCATCGCCAGTCTTCTTGAGGCACTTTTCAAGTCTATCGATGAAGCTGAGAAGCTCTTCCCAGAAGGCGGAGCCTACTATGGAGGCGCGTATTCCATGAGTACCATTCATTCATTCATTTGTCAACATATTTGAGACAAATTGAGTTGTAACTACATATGTATATTCATAATTGAATTATTATTTGTGACGAGTTGAAAATGGCTTTCTACAGGATCGTCTGCGAGTTATGCAGATTACATGGCATTCCCGTTCTTCGAGAAGATCTGGGTTGCTTTCGTTGGCTTTCTTCCAAAGCTGCTGGAGAAGCGAGGCAAGTTCCTAGTTTTGGTTTGTATGAAACAGCTAAGATTGTTCTTCCTACTATTACAGGAGTGTCCGGCGTCGACTTATCTGCCTTCCCTTCCAATAAGGATGCCCCCTTCCCGAATGCCTCTCGATGGCCCAAGCTTACCAAGTGGTTCGGCTTACTGGTCAAGGCCGACGAGGTTAACACTTTTCAGCATACATGGTAGAAAGCTTGAAATGCCGAAAGAAATCGGGATGAATGGTATGCGTTTTGGGCCAACTTATTGAAAAGTTAGTTGTTGTTCCAGGTGGTTGCTGTCAGTCAGCCATTCGAGTCCTTCGTGCACTACTTCGGTTCGCGATTCGACAAGAACATTGACTACGATTACGGAATCTAAGCTCGGAAGATGAACTGTCGTAATTTAGCTTTGTCTGAAATGCTAATTGACTAACATATAATTCTTGAATTTTTACATAAAAAATTAAATTTCAATTGTGTTTATGCATATACATGCATGTACATATGTATGTACATGGTTTAAGTACAATACATCAATATGAACTACATTCATTCATTAGATATTGGTTGTGAATCTACAGATAATTTGTACGATATGTACATACATATCCAACTAGGATAGCACCGAAGGCTCGAGATGAAAAATCAAGTGTAAAATGCCTAGTCTCTTTTCTAATCATCAGAAACTGGTAAATGTATGTATGTTTTTGAAAAGTCAATATAAAGATCAAAAGATATTTGATACCCTTGGAAAGTCGCGGTAGCTGCATATTTCGTTGACCTGGCTATATCTGTGAGCTGGCGCAGAAAAAAGGCACTCTTGCATCCCTTCCGTTTGCTTGTTCTCTCAACACGTGCTCGTGTCTTCTGTCTTCCTCTCTCAACCTCCTTCTCTCTCTCAGTCTTTCTCTCTCACCATCGTTCTCTATCACCCTCCTTCTCTTCCCCCCCCCCCCCACCCTTCCTTCGCTCTCCCCATCTTTCTCTCTCCCGCTCTTTCTTTCTCCCGCTCTTTCTCTCTCCCTCTCTCTCTCCTGGTTCATTGATGGCCGCACTCTGCCGGGCTCATGTATTGAGCAACTCTTTCGTTCCTCGTTTTCAGCGGACTGTTCTAGTGCGCCACCAGTCCGTAATGTCTCTCAAGGGCAACAACACAAAAAGCTACAAAAAAGGTTTACTTTGTTAAGCTGTATTCAGGAAACATTAGTATTCCTCATGTTTGTATTAGAACAGCATTGGAGTCTTTTCATCTGAGTGCTGGTCGTTTATTTCCCCGAGTCGATTGTTCATATTGTTCAGGTGACGCCGAGCCCCCTCTGGCACCCGGCGCTGCCCGAATCTACAGTATGCTCTTCTGCCCCTTCGCAGAGAGAACTCTGATCTATGCTCAGAGGAAGAAGCTGTCGTTAGCACTTCAACTTTTGTTCCTTCAGTATGATTACAATTAGTCTTTAATGACTTAAACGGAAGATGTTGCAGAATCGAGATTGTAAATATCGACTTGACTGAGAAGCCGGAGTGGTATTTCAAGAAGCATCCGAAGGGACAAGTTCCTGCTTACGAAAAGGACGGAAAGGCAAGATTCTGCTATTAAAGAATGTGCTTGCTAAAAAGACTGCCCAAAGATGATGAACACTCTTCCGTTGCAGTGTGTGATAGAGTCATCCCACATCCCTCTCTTCCTGGATGATCTCCATCCAGAGTCTTCAGTGCTTCCTTCTGATCCCTTTGCACGAGCTCAGCAAAGAATTCTCGCAGAACAACTTGGCCAAGTCAGTTACAAGCAAATTGTGAATATTCTATCGCTTCCACTTTCACTCTCCGTTATTTGCATACCTACCGCATGATTATTCTTTCTTGAAGACACAGACAGCCGTTTCGGACATGTCCAAGAGACTTCAGAGACAACTTTACGTGGCACAATAATTAACATTACAGTCTTTAAAAAGGCACATCAATGCCTGATGCGAGAACCGTGTATTAACATAGACTTTTCACGTATTGCCCTTATCTTCGAGTAAGATTAATCGTGGGCTATTTACATATGTACATGTGAATTGCATGTTTAGCTGTCCTCGACGTACTTTGGCCTCTTCCGCCTCTTTGCCAATCCCGAAACGATGACACCTGAGGCTCTGGCGAAGGTCGTTGAAGCCAATTTGAATTCCCTAGATGAGACCGAAAAGCTCTTACCCGATGGCCAAGATTACTTTGGAGGTAAGTTCTAAGTGATGAAAGCGATTAAGTGGATCTATTACATCTTCTCCTGCAGGCTCTTCTGCGAGTTACGCTGACTATATGACTTTTCCTTTCTTCGAGAAGATGTGGGTGGGATTCGTCGGCTTCCTACCTGAACTACTTAATAAGCAAGGCACGAACTAGTCATCTCTTTCTCCATCTCTCTCTCTTTCTCTCTCTCTCTCTCTTTCTCTATCTCTCTCCATCTCTCTCTCTTTCTCTCTCTCTCTCTCTCTTTCTCTATCTCTCTCCATCTCTCTCTCTCTCTCTCCTTCTCTCTCTCTCCATATCTCTCTCTCTCTCTCTCTCTCGCTCTCTCACTCAATCGTTCGCTAAAACACCCTCTCAATCGTTTTTTAAATATTTAGTTAGTGAGAGTGTCATCTTTTTTCTAATCATACAGGCGTAACCGGTGTCGACCTCTCAATCTTCCCTACCAACAAGGATGCGCCATTTCCGAGTGCTTCCCGCTGGCCCAAGCTGACCAAGTGGTTCGGGCTGCTGGTTAAAGCCGAAGAGGTTTGTTTACTCGTATAATTTCTCATGAGACTTGTGCAGATCTACTTGAATGTCTGCTTTAGGTGGTTGCTGTTGCTCAGCCATTTGAAAACACTCTTCACTACTACGAAATGCGGCTCAACAGGAACATTGACTATGACTACGGACTTTAGACTCTTAACATGCACATACAACTGGCTGCACATAAACCCTTCTTTAGTCTAAATAATACCTGATCATTAACATGAGTTCAACTTCAAATCATGGAAAATTTCGACACATTGTAGAAGAGATTCTTGAACCTTTGTTACTTTCCTCCAAAGAACTTCCTGAAATGTTTTGGGAAGATATATAAAACTGTAGTAAGATAAAGCAAAAGGAATCGTTTTGTATTTTTATAAATTTGCAAACTTGATGCGGTCTCCAAGTGGCTTGGCAGTGATGCTGCGACTGGCGCTCTCAGTGATCGACGCCTGAAACCTCACTTCTTCTTAGCGAATTCAACAGTAAGTGAAGAAGACCTGAGGCAGCAGATCGGGACGGGGCGTAAGCAGATCGAGAGACTCATTGGGCTGAGAAGGCAGGGGAACGGCCCAGCTGCGGCGTAGAAGGTGCACTTCCGAGTTCCCCGGCTGGTAAAGAAAGAAACTGCTTAAGATATTGCTAATATCGACATAAAGTCAATGACAAGAAGGAAGCCCGGTAAGAGATTTCATCATTTTCTTGAAAGTAAATATAAGTGAATTCGAACAGGCTCCTGTCCATCAGCGAGCGAGCTATTCGCTGCGAGACGATAGCTTACGGGATCCAGGAAGTTCTCTGCTAGTCCTGAGTGGAAACTCTTTATAATCTGATCATATCATTTGAAATGGACAGCTTCAAAGTACGCAAGGAGAACTTAAAAAAAAGCCTACTGACGATCTCTCCGCTGAGCGCCACGGACCGGATCCATTAGCGACAGTTGCAGATCTGTATGGAAAACGAGTAATGAAGTGTTTTCTTGTACACATGCAACAGAAACGAGCCTTTCTGGGTACTGAGGACGTAGAACTCTGGCTTGAAATAGCAGAAAATGGAGGCAGGCCCGAGGGGTCGATTGGCAGCAGAACGCAGTTCCACGTGTCGGTAGCCTGCAATGAGACAACTACTCTAAGACGGAAGAAGCGAAGGCAGAAGTCCTCACCCCGATTCATCTTGTGCACGGGAAGAATGCGATGCGCCAGTTCTACCCCGGACTCAGCATCCAGAACACGAAGAATGAGGAAAGCCCCCTCCGGCTTGATGATCTGGAAAGTTCCCTCTCGATCAAGAAGACAACCTTTATTCCACCAACCTTCTCGAATACAAATGCTTGGTCGTCGCTGTTCTGGTAGTACACGGGGTTCATTCCATTCCTTGTCACTACTCGGGTTGCGTATCTGACAGATTAGTTATTCATCTCATCAAATATCCACTTTATTTTTCGTTTAAAAAATGTGTCACATACATATGTATGTACATATGTATATTCAGGGAAGTTTTTGGGTAATCATTTGGCAATTCTCTTAAAAAAATAAACTTGTTGCGGATGGTGTCGTGAGGAAGATCGTAGAGATCAACGGTCACCTCAAAGAAGTAGATCAATAGGGGAAAAGGGACAAATCAAATATCGCTGGTACCTGTGTGCTCAAGTGAGAGCCAGAAGTTGTGAGCATCGAGAGAAATTGGCCGGAGATCACCTGAATATTCGGTCCGATGTATCTTTAATATTTTACTTCATCAAAACACAGTTGTTTATTCATATTATGTACGGAATTTAGAAGTATTTGCTAACGGTGACATGGAGACTCTCGGGGACGACTTCAGGGATCTGCTTGGCGTACGGATTGTAGTCGATGCTGGCTTGTCGCAGGCACTTCGGCTTCAAAACGTAACTGGAATCACCACTTTTGGAGACTATTTTTAAATGCTTGAGATAATAAATGATTAAACTGTACCGACCCGCACATTCCATTGTCAGCAAAGAGTGCCTGATTCAGCAGAACAGGCAGACCGTTCGTCTGGAAATTCAGCGCAGCCATCTGACACCCGACCATCCAGCAGAACTGACAATGCACTATTTATGAGTACTATTAGAATAATGAAATAAATTAGTTTAAGATGAAATGTTTCTTGTAAGAGTGAACTAACGATGGGCAAGTAGTTAGAGGATGCGATTCGAATCCCCGAGGGATAAACTCGAACGATCTGCTTGATTGTGTGCCTGAACTCTGTATTCTAATTCCATTACTTTATGGCTTCAAGAACAAAACAGGGATCGAATTAGACAAGTTGCTGTCCAACCTTGCCATAATGCACGCTTTCTCCTCCGATTTGACAGTCTTCGCCATTGCATCTTCATTCAACGAGTGCATTTGGTAATAGATTCGAGGCCCTGGAAATCTTTACTATTTATAAAGATAACCTCTTTATCTTGTAAATAGGAGTTCGTACTGTAGGGATCGTCAATGTTCATGTGGCTAGCACTCACTGCTTGCAGATAGTTGACTTGCGCGGCCAGCTCGGGGGCAATCTAAAGGAATAAAAGCTAAAGGAATAAAATCAAGTGTTATCGGGTCATCATTTTAAAAATTCAAAATAGCATTCATACGAATAATTAGTACTCCTTTTCTGTTACCTTATTACTTTCTCGCTCCGCTTTGACATTGGCGTCCCTCTCCTTCTTCAGTTCGAGGATCTTGTGCCGAAGTGCGGAGTTGTGCGACCCGATTCCACCAATCGCGCTGGATACGGTAGCATTGCATTGTTCTGACTCCTGTCAATTATTCAGTTCATTCATATTATAGAAATGTGACTGGAAATTCAGCATAAAATTGAATTAAGGAGCATGTAAAAGCTGGCGAAAGGATTGCGATGGATCTGTCGATGACCGTGGAATTGGCTCGTGAAGTGGATGCGGTCTCAGAACTCTGCTGCTCGAGCTGCAAGAGTGCCAAGAACAATGGATGCTTCTTCAAGCGATTCGCTTCTTGAGGCGGCAACGCAGCCTGCATTCTCAACTCATTCGACTCACAATTATTTAAATACTCAAGCGAAGTAGTTTCATTCATTAAATTGTGGCTAATAAGAGAAACTAAAAACTTGCCGGCAACATCTTTGAGATTCGCATTTCTTCCGGCGCCTCGTCATCAATGCGAAGAGCATCTTCCACGGATACTTCAAGTAGAAAACAGCATAAGTTCCTCGCCAATATTTTGGGAGTTCTTAATCTTTTTTTTTTTTTTGCAATATTTGTTTCATTTACTTGATCCCCTCCGCAGCTGTTTTCTCTTCTCAAACCACGCTGCCAACGCCCTCTGAGAACTCGCATCCGTGATCGTCGTTTGAACACTTGCGTCTGAGCCAAGGGAAGCTGCAACAAGAGGTGAGAGAGAATGAGAGAGAGGGGGAGAGACAGAGAGGCAGAGAGATACAGAAATGGGTATCAAATGAGAAGGTGAGAATGAGAGAGAGAGAGAGAGAGAGAGAGAGAGAGATGTACATAGTAGTGATGAAGAGAGTGAAACTGACAACTTGGCTCTCCGTCATTGGATTTCATGCTTCCGTTCGAGGGAGCAGAGGCGATGGCGTGCTGAAATTATCATTAAATTACAAACATTAAAAAACATATAGTAATTTGAAATAGAAAACCAAAAACCTTTCTGTTTCCCTTTGCCTTCACGATAATCTTATTACGAAGAGCCATAGGAGATGGCAGCGGAATCCCTTCTTCAAGCTGAAGAAGAGTTAATACCGTTAGCTATTTTCAAAAACTGTTAAAAGACCCAACCGGGAATTCGGGCAACGGCTCGGTGAGTAAGAGATCGCCAAAGATCTGAGAATTGTAGGAGATTGCATTTTTGAAAAGGGACGATAAAATGGCCAAACCTCAGTGAAGTACTGGGCGACTTTCTTCTGCTGCGGCACACTGCAGTGATTCTCGAGGGAGAGCACAACTGGCAGGTCTGAGGAGCGGAAGGCCGAGTCTGCGATAGCCACGCAGACGTCCTGCCAGAATACATCAAAGTCTCTACTCACACTTGCACTTCTGCTGACCTTGACGAGAACGCTGTTCATCTTCGTGACCTCCATTGGACCGTGAGTGATTATTGGCTCATCGTCGCAGCCATCCCAGAGATCCAACTCGATGCAACGACAACCACCAAGAAGAATCTATCATAAGAAATATAAATTTTTATTATTACATATGTACAAGAATGAGAATTAAATCTGCAATAAGAAGAGATTTTTTTAAATGTAAACCTTTCTCACCTGTCTATAAACCTCAATGTCAACAGTGCTACGATCATGATGAATTGTGTTGAAGAATTTTATGGTGTTGATTTGATTACCTAAACTTATTATTAGCAAAAAACCGTTTTTAAACATTTGAAATTTGCTATTTAACACAACCTGTACAATACGTATTATGTGACGTTGAGATATAATAGTGAGAGAGTGGCTCATGCAAATCATCATCGTTTCTTTTAAATCTTAAAACTCGAATCAAGCTGAGCTGAGCAGAGGTTACGGGAACAACACACCTACGTTCGTCCAAGTCTGGCGACAAATCGCTCAGAAGAAAGTGGGCAAACTCACGCCAATTTAGCGTTTGAGAATCTGCGAAGTGTAATATGTAAATGTGAAAGCTGATAGCGTGGAGCCCTTCCAATGCATTGTTTATCACGCACCGGGTTTGGCACTAAAACGGCGAATTATGGATGCTACTTGAGCAGCGGTCGGTGGCGGGTGAAGAATCTGAGAAGGAAAGAAACGTTTATAACTATGTATATTTTGATAGATATGTAAATCACTTCGTTGAGCCGGCCATCGTGTTGCTTTTCGCGAAGAAAAGTGTGTAGATTCTCACTGGTCATAGCTGCTGCTCCGTTGGTGCTGAATTGATCTACTCAGATCGATCTTAACGCTAGAGCTTTATTGCTGTGGTGGCGTCATCTGAACTGACATCTTGTGGAAGATGTCGCGCAGTTCATTCCTGCCAGTCAGAAGCATCGTCATGTCAAAGATGAAATGGCTGTCGATTGATTTGCGAGGAATGACCTGAATAATGAAGCACTACTCCTTGAGATGTTCTTTGAGTAGAATGACCTCCTCGTGATGGGCGAGACTTGAGCGAAGAATGAGCCAGCGCATTCTCTGCCTTTCCGTGTTGTTATGCGAACTCGGAACAAGCAGAGCGACTATGCTTAAACATTCCTGCATTTCATTCACTCTTAAATAATTAAAGAAGCAGTGTATTTGTTGCCTGTCAATGCTGATAAACTTGGCGCAGCTCGTGAATCGAAGTGGGGCGAGAAGGCGTTCCATGAAGAAGAGCTGGCCGGGATAGCGAGCAACTCTCCGCTGCTGTGCCAGGGTAAACAAGAAACTCGCCCAGCGTTGCAGTGAACGCTAAATCATTTCTGTCATAAACTATCACAAAAGTAATTAATTTTAAAAGAGATCTGATTTAATGTTAAAAAGATAAATTGTGCACATAGATAGCCAACTTCAGATCGTTTGTGCATGAAGGTAAAGAATCTTGGATGCACAAAGTCAACATTGGTGACTATGGTCATCACGGGTGGTCGGTAGTCTCCAGGCAAAGAGGAGAGCTGAGATTCTGTGATTCTTCCAAGACGGAGAAGCTGGCAAATAACATGCAAATCAGACTGAAAGACCAACGGAATTTGATCGGTCGCCCGTTCGGACATCGACGATTTCATCGACAAACACGTAATGTGCATCCTTAAGTTGACATTTCAATACGTTTTATTTTAGAAATATTTTGAGTAGCCAACCGTGTCCTCTTCATTCTTCCTCTCCCAGTACAAGAGGTGTCCTCCGGGATCAACAAAGAGACGCACGGAGTAGTCCTGGTACTCGGGGTCGTTTGGCTGGCGACTCTTCTGCAAGTCACTCAGTTTACACTTTGAAAAAGAGTAAATAGTATGAACCGCAAATGAAAATCAATAGTAATAACAAACAACACAGCGGAGAGAGACTGAAATGAGAGAACGAACATCTCCCCACTTGAAGAACGGCTCGCCTTTGGTGAAGAAGTCTGAGATCGTCATGGCAAATCGATTAGAGTGTGACAAAAGGCGATTCCATGGCTGCAAGGAGAGTAAACATTGGGTTGGCGTGGCTTTTTTGGGCATGACAAGCGAAAACCCAAGCGACAGGTTCATAGGAAAAAACATTATAAATAAATAACTTGAACTAATACGAAATGGAAACTTGAGTGCAAGCACTGGAGAGTGAGAGAGATGAAGCCGAAGAGCGAAAGCCCCCCCCCCCTCAAATCACGCCCTTCTTACTTTCCTTATCAGCAGGAATAAGAAAGGTATGAAGGGTGAATATGTTTGTGTGCTTTCCGTTTATCTTCTAAATCTACGAGAAGACACATTGTTAATCAAGGATGTAATTTTAAAAATATGTATATGTATTCATTTACATACATACATACATAAATATATGTATGCATATATATGTACATATGTATAGTTTATTGCTCGTGCTTGCTGCGGCCGGCGGTGTTGCTGCCGCCTGGAAGCGGCGTTCGCGTGGGAAGCGGAAGCGGAAGGAGTCTCTTCCGCTCGTGGAGCATGCCAAGGAGGCGTCCTCTCAGGGATGGCCATCACATTCAACAGGTTAGCTAGTTCTTTGGTTCCTTCTCCACGAGCTTGGCAGGAATCGATATTTCTCGTGATATGTTAATCAAGTAAACTATGTATGCACTTATTTCTCGTTTGTAATCGTGGTCTTCTTGAGTTGTCGGCCACCCTCGCGAGGAGTCCGAAGAGTAGCCCGCGGTCCCCTATCCGCTGTCTCTGGCTACTCTTCGGATGTCTCTTCACATCTGGATGTCGTTTTGGACATCTAACTCTTCTGCCTTCTCTACCTCATCCCTTTGCTGTACTAGCCTGACTATCCGATTGCTTGTATGTATTTGTACACAGAAAGTGGAGCTTCCTCCCCTCGATCTCTCTCTGTCCTTCCTCTCACTTCCATTGTCTACATTTCTTCTCTCCATTCAAGTGCTAGACGGGTGCACCTCTCTCAAATCGTCGTCTTCTTTCATAACTTGATAAGCACATGATCATCTAGACTAGTCTCGTACTCCTCATCATTTCTTATCATACTTCTTTTCCTTTCCTTTTTCTGTGACATTCTTCCAACAGTATTGCCATTCTTACTACTCCAATAATACTCAGAACCCGCCATGGAAGATTCCCGGGAAATCAATGTGAACTGGTACGGGTTCGCCTTCTGTTGCCCATTCATGTGTCTTGCCTTTTGTGCACCTTGAGAGCCGCTGAGTTTTGAGATATTGTGGATTGGCACGGAATATTACAACAACAATTATGAAATTCTTGATTACTTTTTAAAGTATTTTGCACTTTTTAAATGAACATTGACAGAGGAGAGTATAAAAGGGAAAGCCAGTGAACATCAAATTTCATTTCTTCTCATTCTTCCCACTTGCATCATACAAAGGCGGTTGAGATCGAATAACAGTGAAGAGAAGAAGAAATGGCCGAGGGAGAGCCGTCTTCAGCCTGGAATTTCACCCAGTCCACGGCCGTCGTCAGGACCGAAGATGGCAAGATGGTTCGTCAGTGGGATTACAATTTTAATCCAAGAAATCATTAGAAACGTTGAGTGATTATTATTTGGTTGAGTTCTCGGTGAACTCGTTCGACTTGTCACTGCAATCTCACTTCTTTCGCGCTCTCTTCCACGGGCCGTTTGGCCGCTCGCCCGATCAAGTCTTCAGGTTATCCATCAAGACTTTCAAGAGTCTAGAAAAGCAGCAGTTTCTCCCTTCCAGCCTGAAAAGTGTGTCTTCGGATGCCTTCGAGTGTTGCCTGCAGCTCCTGGCTAACGATGATCTCGGCCCTTCGGAAATGGATCTTGCACGTGCGATCAAGGTCGATCTGTTTCTTCATGCATTTTAAACGATATTGAATGAGAAGCTGTCTAATATTGCAGGTTCTGAACGCCTCGAACTTCCTCGCCCTTCAGTGCCTCGAGCAGAGGATCATCGATATCATCTGCTCCCACGTCAACGAAGACAACCTCGTGGAGGTGAGTGAATCCTCACTGTTATTCCATGTTCTCTTTCGCTACGCCTTCTGCTTGAGATGTACAACTGGGCAAAGGTTGCCCATTCGTCGCTCGCGAGTCGCCTCTGGGATATGATTCTTCGCAACTTTGAAAAAGTTCGTGCTGAACTGATAAATCCATAAAAGCCTGTTTGAAGTGATTCCGATGGGCTCTGTTCATTAGATAAAATTGGGTTTATTTTACGTAAATTAAAAAGTTTTTACAGTTTACCATTAGCTTATTGTTCAGCTGTTCGGAAATCGTTCGTTTGTGCGCCTGAGCGGAGAAGACATGGAAGTGGCACTCGCAGATGAGACACTCAATGTCCTGCCTAGCCACGAGCAGAGAGTTCTCGACGACTGGTGCTCAGTCAGAAAGAGAAAGAGACAGACAGAGAGAGAGAGAGAGAGAGAGAGAGAGAGAGTGATGGAGAGGGAGCACATGTGTGCAGGAGCACCAGGAAGGGCCGGAGGCGGAGGCGCTGCGTGCCTCGATGACTGCCTTCTCCTCTCGTAACTTGTTCTCCTCTGGCTTCCCTGTCTTCGCTGGTCGCCTCCCTCGCTCTCTCGTCGTCGTCGTTGGTTTGTACAGCGAGAAGCTTGCAATGGCAGCAATAATTACCGTATCATTTACAAGTGGAATGCAAATAGTGACTGTAAGTATTCGCCGTTCCCAGGAGGATGGGGAACGGAAGGAGTCACCAATTCTGTCGAAGTGTTCAGCGAACGATGCCACTCATGGAAATCTGCTAAGATAAAGTTTGTTTTATCTTTTCTAACTGAATCCTCGTGATATGTCTCCGTCCTACAAATATCTCATCCTCTCTCTCTCTCTCTCTCTCTCTCTCTCTCTCTCTCGTTCTCTAACCCTCTCCATTTCAGTGTGCTCCCTCCCGCCCTTGCCTACCACGGCCTGGTGAGTCGGCCAGAGGGAATCTACACCTTCGGTGGCTTCGATGGCCGTCGCTATTTCAACGATACTCGACTCTTCAACTACGAGACGGGGGTTCGGGAGGAAGAGGAGTATTAATTTCTTTCTCGAAAATAAGAGCCAAACATCCTTTTTTTTTTTTAGAAATGGCAGACGCTGGGTCTGATGAAGTCACCGCGGAGTTACGTGAGTGGATGCGGACTCGGCAAGCATTTCTTCGCCATCGGAGGGTCAGATTCACCCTCTCGAACTCACTCTCACTCTCTTCTCTTTCTACAGATTCAATGGAGTCGAGCGACTTCGCACGGCCGAAGTCTACGAAGTGGAGAGGCAGGAATGGACGTTGCTCCCCGGAATGCAGTGCTCGAGGTTTTCCACTCTCAACAAATCCGTCACTCTTCCTCTTCCTCTTCCTCTCTCTCTCTCCCTCTCTCTCTCTCTTCGTCTCTCTCTTTATTCCTCTCTCTCTCTTCGTCTCTCTCTCTCTCTCTCTCTCTCTCTCTTCCTCTCTCGCTCTTCGCCTCTCTCTTCTTATCTCTTAATCTCATAACCTTCCTTTCTCAGATCAGACGGATCCTCCGTTGTCATTGAGAATCGCGTCTATGCAGTTGGCGGATTTGACGGTCAACACATCCACGACACCGTCGAGATCTTTGATCCGGTCGATAACAACTGGTTCGTTCTCCCTTTCTCTCTCTTGTCATTCTTACGCAACTCTCTCAATCTCCCTTCTCTCTCTGTCTCTCTCTCTCTCCCCTGCAGGACCCTCCTCCGCCGTTCGATGATGACTCCTCGTACAGGCGTGAGTGCTATTCCAATCGCGGAGCGAGTTATCGGTGTCTTCGGCGGCTTCAATGGAACGAAGCGACTCCGGTGAGAGAGAGATTACTAAAGAGAGAGAGAAAAAGGGAGGAATATCTGAACGTCGGTTGTAATGCTTCCTGCTTTCAGTACTTGCGAACTGTACGACACCCGTGAGGGCCTCTGGCATCAGATCGGCAACATGATCACCACGAGGCGAGGAAAAATCAATATAATGAATGGCTTATTATCTTAATTAATATAATGAATATTCTTGAATGATACAGATCGAACTTCTCGGTGGAAGTGCTGGCCGAGAATTCTCTGCTGGCCGTGGGGGGCTACGACGGCAGCCGCACCACTGCCATGGTGGAGAGCTTCGACCTGAGGGCCAATCGGTGGCATGGGCAGCCGCCCCTCCAGACAACCAAGTCCGCTCTCAAGGCCGTCCACATCGACGACTTGCACGCCATACGAGCATTCGTCGACCCCCTCTGACTTCTCTGCCTCCCATCTCTGCCCTCTCCCTCTTCTTCTCTGCTCTCTTCTGTGCCCTCTTCACTCGCTTCACACGAGCATCCCTTTCCACTCATCCTCACTCCTCGACCAGAATGTACATAGAATAAACGAGATTTTTGAGGCTACGAAAACGCATCAGATGAAATTTCTTTAATTAACAAGAAAGCAAAGAAATGCAATTGAAGAGGCTCAAATGTATATCTTGCAGATACATGGAACATAGAAATTGATTGATATGGAGTAAGATCAGAGAAGAAAAATTCTTCAGTCAATTCGTGAGCAAAATGTTCGACTAAATTTGATTGTAGTGAAAATGCTTGAGAATTCAAGGAGAATAGCACTGGACTGAAAGGCACACATTGAGAGATTAAACGAAGGGGTGAGGAAAAAATAAGGAGGAAAATGTAATCGTTGACCAGTCCTATTCACAGAACAGACAATTTGACGACCTAAAGGGAAATGACTTTATTTACAAGATATAAAATGAATTGAAAGGAGTAAAAGTCGTCACTCGTCAATTGTAGATCTATCGACGATAGTAGATCGGAGAGAATACGCAAAGATGCCTTCTTCCAGTGAATCGTAGGAAGAAGCTTCTACTGCGGGGGCCGCTTTATATTGTTGGCCTTGACACTGCTCGCAATACTGAATACTGAATGTTTTGAATATTAATTTGTGTTTCGGAACCTCGGAGTCCGTTGCTGGCTGTTACGAGACATGCGAGAACTGCTTCTCAGGTCAGAGGAGGACGTCGTGGAACGGATGGAAAGACCATTCAAAGTACTCGCCAGGGACTCCACAGAAGAATGAATTCAAGAAAAGAACTTCTCTACCCTTTTCACACGCATAACCTATCAGCGTGGGTGAAAGTGAATTTTAATACAAGAAAAATAAGATAAAAGAACTGCCTTCGACGTGAAATGTAACTTCATATGCAAACCTGTGTATGGCGATTGTGTGTAGGCCGAGTTTCTTGAGCCTCTTCCAGTATTTCGAAGGATCGAGGCCCTCCCAGCTTGCGTTTTCCAAGCTATCTAATCATAATACCTAACGGAACACATTCTTCTATGCTTAATTAAGGACGACTATACACGATACGAAGCATTTAATAATACATTCAAATGTCATTCAGAGGGGGATGGACAAAAGAGAACTCCTAGTGAAAGAAGAGGCAGCAAGTCAGGAAGAGAGACTATACACGATACAAAGCATTTAATAATACATTCAAATAGAAGTGTTAGCAAATGTAACAAAAATGATTAACCGGCGCATGATTCTGTCGCGGACCCGCTGCTCGAGTTCGCTGCGTTCAGTTACGAGTTCAATGGCGGCTCTGACATGTGCAATTGAACTGAACCCAATCTGCAAGCAAGCATCAACAATTAAATTCAATGAATGAATGATAAAAATACTGACGAGGCAGGCAGCGCACTCGGGAAAGCTGACGGAATAGTCAAGGGCCAGCCGCTCTATCGAAATTCCTTTGCTCTGGAGAGCCACGTTGTTTTCAAATATGTAAAAATGTATATATTATATTTAAAAAAAAACCCACGACACAGTAGTCATCGGCGGCAGCAACGGCTTCTCTAATCGTTTCATGCCATGGAGAAGGGCCCTCAAACATTTATTTGTAAAGCAAGCTTACATCCAATAACTAGTCAGTTTGACTTTCCCAATTTAATAAAAAGATTGAATCGAACCCGCTGAGTTAGAAGACCCATCGAAAGCAGAGAGTCATTTAAGAGGCCAATTCCACGCGACTGTAAATAAGACATTTCAAGGCATCGGGAATATATTTGAGCTTCTTTGACTTCAAGATGAATAGTATTGCTGTGTCCGCCCACGAGAGGGACAAGGAACGTGTTGTGTGAGACGAGAGACGAGGCGGGTAGAGAGGTTTATTAGAAGAGAAGAGAGATACCGCCGTAGAACATGAGGGAAGAGCGAACGAATGAGATGAGCCACAATCTAGCGGGGCTCTTATATACATCTCATAAGCGAGGGATAGGTGGTAGAGCAATGGGTAACTGTGAGAGTGAGTGGCCTCTGCCGGGATGATCTATGCCAACGGTTACGAGGGCGAGGCAACACTAATTGCTATCTACCAACACACGTTGACTCACAGAGTCAGAGATCAAACTACATACATGTAGATAACACATATCTACAACACCTCCCCACTAAGATTAAAACTATTTAATCTTACAAAACAACAATGGGGACAACTAAGAGTTACTGGTAACTCTTTTGAGAGGGGTTGGGGTTCAGTCGATGTTGACGTTGTCGCTGTGGATGTGAGTTGATTGCGGGAACGGCTGCTTGACTGGATGTCGTTGAGGGGCTCGTCTGTGCTGCGACTGTTGGTGCTTGCGCCGACGCCACGCTCCTCGAGTTGCGTGTAGACGCCGTGCTGCTCGAACTGCTTGAAGACGCCGCGCTGCTCGAACTGCTTGTAGTTGCCGCGCTGCTCGAACTGTTCGAACTCGTCGTTGCTGCATTCACCTGGCTCTGCACCCTCGAGCCCAACATGCCCATCAACACGTACAGAGGTACGCTGATCTCCACTGTCTCCGAAGCAAAATCTCCATGGTCTTTCACCAACTGATTTGCTCGAGACTTGATCAGTCGACCATTCTCCAGCATCACTGCGTAGGTAAAATCTGCCCTTCTTGCCAACAATCTCACCAACAAGCCAATTCCTTCCATCTGGCTGGATGCTCGATTTGAATCTGACCTTGTCGCCGACTGCAAATGACTTTGCCTTTGCTCCGTGGTGCAAGTCAAACTGCTTCATCTTGTGCTCACCAGCTGGTTCTGATGGCACAAACGGCTTCAACAAGTCGGTCCGTCGCGACTTATTTCCCAGGAAAAGCTGTGCCGGGCTCTTTCCTTTCCTCTTCACACCATCACCAGGGCCGTCAAAGCCCACCGTAGGGATCTTGCCAACTTGCTTGCGATCACGCGGCCTGCTGAGAATTCTGTGGACTTGAACGACTGGCGTTTTAGTCACTTCTCGTTTCTCCAGCTTGATCATCTCCAGCCTTGAGATGAAATCCTTGCCAAGCAACGTCAGTGGCTCTTCTGTCACGTAGACAGTTCCCTGGGCACTTCTTCTACCATACTGAACCTTTGCCTGAAAGCGTCCAGTGAGAGCGAGCTGTTCACCACAAGCTCCGATCGGCTGGCAGTTGGCCTTCTTGCACTTCGGCTTGCCGATGCTCTCCCAAGTCGATTTGGAAGTCAATGTGATATCCGCACCGGTGTCCACCTGCATGGTGACTTTGGTGCCTTCCATCACAACATCCACTTCAAACGACTTGTCTTGCACCGCATTTACGAAGATCGTATTCAATCTGGTGCTCTCCTTCTTATTCTCATTCCAGGAAGTGTCACTCTGAGCTTCGTCATTCGGACAACTCGTGCTGATATGACCAATCTGGCCACAAGCATAACACTTCCGGTCCTTGAACTTGCAGTTTTCCTGCGGATGCGCACCACCACAGCGGAAACACGGCCTCCTTTTGCCGTTCTCTGCCTTCTGCTTGGTGTGCCTCTGCAGCTTAGCGACAAAATGCACCGCCGCATTCTTGCCCTGAGCCTGCACCGCACTGCTCTCATTCCTTAGCATTGCGATCTTATCGCACTCTTGTACCAAGTCCTCCATCGTCATCGACTCGTTCCTCTTGATCTGTGACAACAGATGGAAACGAGTGTCCGAGTGACGAGACAAGTCCATGGCCACCATGAAAAACATGGTCTTCAGCTGTTCGTTCGACAGTTCTGCCATCTTGGCCTCTTCGACTGCTTTGTTCACTTCGGCTGACAACACTCTGAAATCATTGATTCCAGACGTGCTCATTCTCAGATTCAACAACGACAACCTCTTCTCGAAGTCTGTCTTGTAATCTCTGAACAACTTCTTCATCCTCTCCACTGTCTCCTGGAGGGTGAATTCCGCAGCCTTCCTTGGTGCTATTGAATTCTTGTACTGGACATCCACCTTCATACTGACCTTCCGCATCAGCATGAGCACCTTCTGTACTTCTGAGACATTCGCAGCTTCCCGCTCGAATATGTCCTCGTACTTCTCGTACCAAGCATTGAACGTACATCCATCCTCCGGATCGTACTCGAACACCTGGATGTTCCTCTCCAACGCGTCAATTGACGGCCCAGCCCTGGGTGTGTCATTGTGACCTTGCGTGGAACTGTCATCCTTCTTCAATCTCTCCAGCAACTGCTCCACCAATCTTTCATGGCTCTCCTGTTGCTGTTTCATCACCTCCAGCAGTGCCTTCATATCATCTCCCATTTTCAGTGAGACAAAGTTGCCTGAGCACACTTTCAGTACGGCTACCTTCTCGCTGCTAGAGTCCGAAACTCTCTTCAGCTTAGGTCTGGCCACTCAGTACTGTCACTGATCTCTCCTAGTGGTACAGAGTTGCTTAACGCACACTCTCAGTACGGGCTACCGTCTCGCTTTCAGAGTCCGAAACTCTCTCAAGCTCAGGTCTGGCCACGCTGTACTGCCACCTTACTTCTCTCCTCGGTGCCTCACACTCCTCCCCTTCTCCGTCTGTAGATCACCAGCTCGCACACAGCACCACACCACTCCGCACCCGGATCCACACCACCACTGCGCCACAGCAATGCAGGCTGGCTACGCCACCTGCACGCCTCCTGTCCTCCAATCCCACGCTGCCCATTCCGAATTAACGGAACCGCGCCACACGTGCGGATAGGACAGGAGAGGCCTGGGGAGGGAAAACACACCTTGTTGTTCCCGGACTCCGCAAGCAGAGACCGGGCCCCCGTCACCTTGGGGTTTTAACAACTGAAGATCGGCCGAAGAGCGTGTCGATGCACTGGGACAGCCACACGAGAACGACGCCGCGAGAGAGAGGACGTCGACCGTGAGAGAGAGAGAGATGCTAGCTGGCGCGAGAGAGAGCGAGAGAGAGAGAATCGGCCGTAGATGGGGAATTCGGCCGCCGCGGAGTTCTTGAGTCCTGATCGCCAATTGTTGTGTCCGCCCACGAGAGGGACAAGGAACGTGTTGTGTGAGACGAGAGACGAGGCGGGTAGAGAGGTTTATTAGAAGAGAAGAGAGATACCGCCGTAGAACATGAGGGAAGAGCGAACGAATGACATGAGCCACAATCTAGCGGGGCTCTTATATACATCTCATAAGCGAGGGATAGGTGGTAGAGCAATGGGTAACTGTGAGAGTGAGTGGCCTCTGCCGGGATGATCTATGCCAACGGTTACGAGGGCGAGGCAACACTAATTGCTATCTACCAACACACGTTGACTCACAGAGTCAGAGATCAAACTACATACATGTAGATAACACATATCTACAACAAGTATCGTTATGGAAACTAAGCGTAAAGAAATTGAGAATGAAATTGAAAACCTTGAAGAAAGGAGTGTAGCGGCCAAGCGAGTTATCATTAAGTGTTCCATGGCAATAGGACTTCACCACGTTGACGGGCAAGGACGACTCCTCCACAACTCGACTGAATCTTCATTTTCATCAAACATTAAGATCAAAATATAAGAATTCCTTCTAAGACTATCTTTATACTAAAGTGTTAAGTTGTAGATTCCCTTTCTACTTACACAACTTTGGTGAGTGAATATCCTGTGATGCCAATGTAGCGAATTTTCCCCGACAACTTAGCCATCTCCAAGGCCTTCAACAGCACTTAATTCAGTCACTCTGACATACATATTTATATTCACATGTATGTATGTAATATTGTTAAATATTATTATCTTACACTGAACACAAAATGTGTATATATGTATTTGTACATTTATGGAGGATGCCCGAAGAAGTGAAGCATGCTGAAGATGTCTTTGGGAAGCCAACTCTCCGTTCCAGCTTCATCTGGTCTCGTCAATATTTCATCAGAGTAAGCAAGGGGGAGACCGATCATTCCTGAGTGGACTTCCCTTCTTCGTTGAAAGCTCGCATTTCATTCTAACTGGCCTTCTTGCTTGGATACATGAATGTCTAGATATTAGTTCAATCTTTTAGTATCACGTCTTAAATCTTTAAAAAGAACAAAATTATTCCTTAAAAAAGATTCAGAAAAACGGTTATTTGAATCACATGGAATTTTGTAGTTCTTTGCTCTGTTAGGTCGGGCTAGTAGACCTCCAGTACCTTAGAATAGACAGAAGTGGACGAATCCCAGATACGCTACCTCCTCTTCTGGTTCTTTTACATTGCCCTTTCAGTCACTCCTCTTCTCTTTTATCCTCTGATACTATTTCTTCTTCCCTTAAACACCCCCTTGGCAGTCGCTCGGAATCTCATCAGAGAACGCACTTTACTCAACGAATTTCAAAGTCCACGCAATCCCATTTCTGGAAGCCACGTGGTTTCGGCATTCTTACATCGCCGTTTATGAGCACTCATTCACTGCTAAATAATTCTTTCTCTTTGTCAACTCAATTCGTTTTATCTTTCTTCAAACTTTTTCTGTTTATTTTAATAGAATTTTTTTTTCTGCGCTATCTGAAGCTAATTAAAGTTTGTTATCTGCACCATAAAGTTGCGAGAGAGAATTGCTTCGAGAGATCAATAAAGATCTACATACTTCCGCTACAATGACCGGCCTCATTTGAATCTCTCCTGGGAATTCTAGGGAGGCCACCAAACTCTCGACGACGGCATCTGCAAGAGGAAGAAGACTAAAATAGGAAGAGTGTTTCAAAGAGAGAGAGAGAGAGAGAAACAGAGAGAGACAGAGAGAGAGAGAGAGAGAGAGGGTGTCTTTCCTTTCTTAACCTCTCTTCTTCTCTTTATGCTGTCATATGATCTCTCTCACGCACTTCTCTGTCTCTCTCTTCTTCCCACGACAGCTCGGTCTCCCTCTTCCACCCCTGTTTTCTCTCCCGCATTCTCTCCTTTAACTTCTCTTCCTCTCTCTCCATCTTTCACCCTTTTCTCTCTCTCTCTCTCTCTCTCTCTCCCTCATTCCCTCCATCTCCATTTCTATTTCCCATCGCCATTGTGCGCGGTGGTATCTCATGAGAATGTCGTTAATGTTAGTGTGCCCTGGAGTCCCGAACAGGAAGAATGGAACCATCCTTCGACCCTGAAGTGCCCCCTTCAGGTTTCCTCCACGTGACTGGCATATCTGATCTCATTCTCGTCTTCTTGTCAGCTGAAGATGGCGTCGTTTTGCAGCAGGACGCCCTTTGGCTTCTCTCAAGTCAAGCGTTTTCTTGCAGAGATTTCATTCTCTCAAAGTACCGTAATCCCTGCATTCTCAATCCCTTCTTGTGATGTCTCTTGACGCCCGAAATTATTATCTCCGAATTGTGCTAATAATTCCCTGGCGCCTTGCTTTGTCTCCAAGCCGGACTCTCTAAACGAGCAAAACTCTAAAAGTGACTTTATGGCTGATCGTCAAGCTGAAATTTCTCTCAAGCACCAGCCGCCCATGTTGTGTGCAGGGCGCCCTGAAACAAGAGAATTCAGTCGGAGCCGAGAGGACATTCGTATAATTGTAAGATCATTTCGGCTTTGAGCATTAACGATCCCTTCTCTCTCTCTGTCTCTCTCTCTCTTCTCTCTCTTTCACTCTCTCATTCTCTCTCTCACTCTCTCTCTCTCTCTCGCTCTCTCTCTCTCTCTCGCCCTCTCTCTCTCTCTCTCTCTCTCTCTCTCTTTCCCCAGGACAGAGAGTGCACCCTAACGATGACAGATCATTCGGAGGGATGCTTTCTGGCCCTCCGCCAGAGGCGTCAGGAGCAGCAAAAGAAAAGTAAAAAAAAGTGAAATTGCCGCCGGCAACATCATCCTTTTTCCTCTCGTTCTTCTCCAATTCACCCACTTTTCCAATCAAACACTAATTGAGAAGATTCCAGCAACAATGGGTCTATTATATTTACGTTCCTTTGCTTATATGTACACAGATATCTATGGATATTTACTTTAACCACTCTTTTCGTCGGTGAAACGTGTCAAATCCCCATCTTCGACTACAGGACCATAACTGGATGACAAGCTTAATCCCGATGACTCATTCACTTCTTTCTATCTCTCCCTTAATATATTGCTTTCCTCTTTCTTTTGCCCTCTTTCCCTCATTTTTCTTTCTCTCGCCCTCCCTCTCTCTCTCCTTCTCTCTCTCTCTCTCTCTCTCTCTCTCTCTCTCGTTCAATCTTCATCAAATCAACCGACTCATCTGTTCCGGAAGTCATTTCAGTGCCCTCTGCGGTAGTCGAAGCAAGAAGAACAACGAAATGTGCTTGAATATGCCGTCCATATGTATGTGTATATGTATGTACATATGTACTTCTACTTGATGGTCTCTGCTCGTATATGTTCTATTGAAGTCTGGGAAAGTTGATGGCTATTTCTGACCAGTGGTGCTTTGGGATGGAGGGGCGCGTGGGAGAGAGGGTGGGAAAGAGAGGATGGGAGGGAGAGAGGAGATGGCAAGGAAGGGGGGGGCTGCAGTGATTCTTCATAGTTTTTTCTGGCGTGCCCCTGCCACCGCTCTGCCTCGACACACTAATTCGTTCCACATGCGAATGACGCTGCGGGGTCGGAGATAGCTTCTTTCATTTGGCGCAGCTCCGTTCCTCAGACTTCGAGAGGATTGTTTAGTCCCTCTCCCTCTTTCTTCTCTCTACTCCTTCTCTTATCGTTCCTTGTTTCTCTCTCCCTCTCCTCTCTCTCATCTCCATCCTTCCATTCCAATGCAGTTCTTGCAGACGACGCTCTATCTACAAGCATCTCTCTTACTATTACCTTCTACGAAAATTGTTCTTTCACTGCCCTGTTCTTGTATTATTTCTCTAGAATCGCTAATAAATACATAAATACATACCTAGTCTTATTCGATTCTGCTTATACCAAAGAGCTGTCTTGTCCCTTTTAGTCATCCTCTACTCTAATATTTTCTCCATGTTTTTTTTTGTTCCTGTAAAATGCAGTAGTCCTGACCGTCGCTCGCTCTTTACTCTTTCCGCCCCATTCGTCTTTTCTCTTCGTTCCGTTCTTCTCTTAATTACCATCCGTTTGAATGCCTGCGTGATGTTTCTTGTTTCCTCGTTCTCCACTGGTCGCGATGCTCGGATATCAAATATTCGGGAATGGATAAAATTACCAAATTCTTACCTTTCATACGTATATGTATGAACGTAAACATGTAGAAATGCGAATGGCTTGTTTCTATCTTTTTAAAAGCTTTAACGGTAATTCAATCTTTCTACCATTAAGCGGTTGTAATTCGGTACATCCATTGTTCAGTGTTCTCAACCTTCTCTTGCTCTTCCTCTTCTCCCTCTCTCTCGGTCTCTTTATTTCATTCTCTCTCTCTCTCTCTATATCTCTCTCTCTTTGTCTCTGTCTCTCTATATCTCTTTCTTTCCTTCTTTTTCGTGTTAGAATTACGCCTAATGGCGCTTCAGATGGCATCTCACATGGCACGTCCATTTCTTCTCTGCAGTCTTCCTCTCTCTCTCTCTCTCTCTCTCTCTCTCTCTCTCTTTCTCCCACTCTCTCTTCATTCTCATCTCAAGTTCTTCTCCCACTTTGGCCATGGCAAGACAGCTTGACTTCTGCTAAATCCGCCCGGGTCGGCGCGGCAAGACTTGTCAAAAAAGGGCCGAGTACATTTCTTCTTCCATTTCTCCTCTCTGTCTCTCTGTCTCCATCCTTCTCTCCCTATCTTCCTATTCCCTCTCTTCCGCTCACATTTATCCTTTTTGAGTTTCATCCAGTCGCGAAGATTGTTTGAGCACCATACATTCATACATTTTTCTGCATTTTATCTCATGACAAGGATGTTCCGCCGTGACGAATTCTGATCTCGAAACATCCGAGAGAGAAAGAGGGGACGAAGAGAAAGAGAGAGAGAGAGAGAGAGAGAGAGAGAGAGAGGAGAGCGGGCACAGTAGAAGCAGTTCGAGCTTCTTTCTGCTATTTTGTTCTATGACGGGGTGGTTTTCAAGTCATGTCTGCATATAAAGAGTCATATATACATAAGTACGTGCTCGGTATGTTCGAAATCGGGAACTCTGTCGGATAATTCTCCGAGACATAACGAAAATCATAAAAAGTGAGTGGCTTCTGCTTCTTGTCAGTTCTTGTGTGACGACGTCGGCGCTTATGATGTCTCCGGTCGTTTTCGCATGAATTCTCTCTCTTTCTCGCTATTTCAGCAGATCCTTTTTCCTTTTCTCTCCTGCTCTCCTCTTGTTTACTGTTCTCTTTCTCCTTCTATACTCTTGCAAATCGGATCCGTTCCTCATATTTGGCGGCTGCACGAGCACCTAAGGAAAGGAATCTGGCAACGAGAGATAAGAGGGATGACGAAGAAAGTGAGAAGTCGGCAGTGAGTGCAGCGACTCCTCCGGAGTCCACTCATATCTTCAGCACACTTACCAATCGTCAAGAACATCTGTTTCTTCTTCTTTGCTCATGAAGACCATGCCTCCAGGACCCCATCTATAAGAGAGAGCGAGAGAGAGAGAGAGAGAGAGAGAGAGGGATATGTAAAGAAGGAGAGTGCAAGCGAGAAGAGATAGAGAGAGAGAGAGAGAAGTAGAACACTTAAACAGAATTCTCGACATGATGAAAACAACAGTGAAAATACACAGGAGAGAGATTGAGCACAAAGAGAAGGAAGAGAGAACGAGAAAGAGAGAAAGAAAAGTAGATAGAGAAGGAGAAAGGAGAAAAGGGAGAGAAAGAGAGAGAGAGAGAGCGAGAGAGAAAGAGAGGCGCAAACGGCGTTATTCATTCCTGATGTCGTTCATATCATTGCACCTGCACGTGTCTACTGCTTACTCATTGGAATTCACGGACTGGTGGATTACGGTGTCCGCTAAGTTACGGTGGCCTGCAGCTCTCTCGTCTTCTCGTTACTAGTTTCCTGCCCTAAGGTATTTCCTTGGATTGTTGTCACTTTGGCTTGTTGATACTAAAATAAAGCTGGTATTATTTTGCTCTCTTTGCAGATATGTTCAATGATCCCTAAGGAGAGCAAAGAGAACTTTGACGCGCCAAGGAATGAAAGCATGCTTTCTTTCTCTAGGAAACGTCAGACCATTCCATCACTGTGATCTGGAAGCCCTCTCACTGGAGCTTCTTCGTTTTCTCTCCCGATGAGAGAGTCCATTCTAGTTGCGTATCTGATCTATCTCTCTTTCTCTTGTCTGCTCTCCGCCTCTCGCACGCTCTCTCTTACCCTCTTTCTTTCTGCAGTGCATAGACGCCTGTCAGGTCATGCGTGTTTTATGCGAGAGAGTGTGGTGCGAGGAGAGACAGAGAAGGGGCGATACATCTGATTGATGAGCATATAAGTGAAGGTGCCAGAAGCATCGGCATCCAGAGCTGAAAGCGTGTCTTGATCTTCCTGTTCCTGCATTCATCTTCTTTCTCTCCAAAAACTCTTCGGGTATTTAGAAATATCTCTATATATTTTAGACGTTCTTTGTTTGATATTTATGACTGCACATGTTTGCTGAGAAACAGATTAAACCCTTTGTACTGCCGTGTGTAAATGGTGGCCCTTGACGTCTGGTTGGCTGTGAGTGGTCCCCTTGTTTTTGAGGATCTCTTCTGAAGGCGTTCGTCTTTGCTAGTGCAAGTGAAGAAAGGTGAGAGATGAAGACGCTGACGGAAAAAAAGAATAGAAAGAAAATCCTGAATTATTCAAATGAACTATTTTTAAGGCACGTTTTCAACATTTTTTTATTTAACAATTGTAGCAGAAGAGAACAGAGAGAGAGAGTGCGCTGCAAATGCCACGAAATCTGTCATTTCTTGTTATCGTTTGGAGAACATTGCCTAGCAAACCTTTTTTCACAGGTCCATACTACATAATTTTTGATTTGAGAACAAAATTTCGCTCTATGCTCTAGGCGAACGAATTTCTACATACATATATACATATATGTACATACATACATATGTACATAACTTTTGGCTCGATTTTCCCGACTTCTCGCCCCTAATATATTTCCATATCGCATGAATGACAATTTAGAATACTCTACTTGGCTGATATTTTTCCTTTTCCCGTTCTGAAATTCAAGAGTTTCTTTCATGTCAGAAGACGATGCCCGAACAAGAGAGGAAGCAATAGCACAAAGAAAAGAAGAAGAAGAGGATCACAACATCCATCTCCATCTGCCAATTCTGAAGACTCAGCAGAAGAACATGAATCTCCTCATTCTTCTCGTCATCGTCGCTGCTTTTGCACCTGTTCGCTTTTTCTTACTTTCTCTACTCAAAGTTTTTTTTTCATGATTATTATGTTTTCCTCTCTGGATTCTGGACAAACGAGTGTTTCTGCGTGTATTGATGTCCTTCTTATTTTGCTCTTCCGTGTCTGAGAAGGAATGATAATCTCACCACTAATCATTTTTCTGGGTCTTGTCTGGCTTATGGCCTTTGAAAGTTCTTTTCTCTTGTCACCTTCGCTAAGCCATTCTTCTATCTTCCTTGTCTAAAATCGAACAAAACCGACAGAATTTTCGTTTCTTTTAGGGAAGCATTCTTTTTTTTGAAGTGGTTTTTGCTAAGGAACACCTCATTTCAAAGAAATAATTGATAAAACAAAAAAGTCTCTTATTATCATAGTCGAAAGTTGTGCTGCTATTGTTTTCCGCAAATAAAAAAGTAAATATTTAGGTCAATTAGTCTATTATTAGTAATTCTTACTCCTCCATGGACACTCTCTCACGTTCTTCACTTTGGTTACTCGGGTGATTGATGCACCCCACACGAATATACATGCATAGATAGAGGATGAAGAAAATGAGAAAGGGGGTGAATACAGAGCGAAGTCATAGTTAGGGAGAGAGAGACAGAAAAAGAAAGAGAGAGGGGGAGAGAGACAGAAAAACGGAGAAGGCGAGAGATGGTTGGGACGAGGATTAAAGGAAAGCGGAGCAGAGATAAATTATGAAAGAGCGACTGGTGGAATGAGTGGGAAGAATTTTGCTGCTAAGAAAGGGGTGAAAGGGATGGAGAAGTTGAGAGATAACAATAGTGATAGAATAGAAAGGCGGAGAGATCTCGCAGGAGAAGAAGGAGAAGAGAGAGAGAGAGAGAGGTAGAGAGAGAGAGGGAGATAAAGAGAGATGGAGAGAGAGACTTCTTGCCAATGCTTCTCACATCTTAACCCGACGCTGCGCGGCAACATACCCGTCATTCCCACGCCCAAGTTTCATGGAATCGAAGTTGAGAGGGCAAAAGATGCCCACAAGCCAACGCAGCATGTTTTGGCAGCAACATTCGACATGAAGATGTTTAATGAGTGTGCGGAATATAACCACATAAAGATACATATTATTATTATCCTTCTGAGCGAGAATAAAAAATTGTTTAAAAACATACATATTTGGATATTTAGGTAGTTGAAAGCGGAGTGAGAGGAGCTCTCGTGCTGAAGAAGTCAAGGCATTCTTCAATGGTCGAAGACGAAGATTACGTTGAATATGTTAGACATTTTAATATTAAGAATCCTGGCGACGGATAAATATCCTGCAAGAATATGTGAGCGATTCTTAAATTATAGGAAGGCGAAGACGATTACACACTCGGAAGCGTGAACAAGGACTCAATTTTCCAGCAAGGGTTCGTGCAAAAGAAAGATTGACCTCCTTGTTAGTTCCATTCATCCCTACCAGTGAAGTTTGCAGTGAGACTCGCGACTTTCTGCAGTTCCTTCGTCGCATTCGCTACGACCATCGCCAGGTCCCAGAACACAACGACGGAGGTTCGTTCTACAATCTCACCTTCAGACAACAACTGTAACTATGTATTTACATACATATTACATACTTTTAAACTATCCAAAAAGTAATGACTTTCAGGAAAAAAAAAATGCTTGTAGGACCAGTTGAAGTGAAGGTGTCGATTGTTGTCAGCAACGTCCGTTCGGTGTCAGAAGTCACCATGGTTCGTCCTACCTCTAATCTGTCTTTGAACATAGTAATTACCGTTTATCCAATGGAATAGGACTACTCGCTCGAGCTCTTCTACCGCGAGTCTTGGCGGGATCCGCGATTGCAGTACAATCCGAAGCTATTCAAGAATAAGGCACGAAGCACTTTAATTTTCAACGATGGAACATTAAGTAGACGGTAGGAGAAATAGTATCTATGCCGACATCCTCAGACTGAGCTGGCACTGCACGAATCCTACTCCAACTTCTTGTGGCATCCCGACACTTTTGTTCCGAATGCCATTGCATCAAAGAATCCTCGGAAACAGAGCATCACTCATCGATCCCTCTTGAGGTGCACACATTTGTAATCATTGAATCTCTTCCAATTTCATCTCATCGATCCAACGCAAACAGGATAAATATGACGTGCATCCTACCATTCTGTAATAAAGTGATCTAATAAATTATGAAAAGGGAAGCTAATTTATCATTAGTTGAGTGAATGTTGGGGAACTAGAATTTGTTGGCTTGCAGATTGGACAACGAAGGGAACATTCTCTACTCTCGCCGCCTCTCTCTCCTCGCGAGTTGCTCGATGGATCTGACACTCTTCCCATTCGATGTCCAGCTTTGCAAGCTCGGCATCGAGAGCTGTTAGCCATTCCGTTGTCACTCGTGCTCTTCTTCTTATCGGGCAAGATTATTTGGCTCAGGGCATGATAATACGAAGGTCATACCAATTCATTGCTAGACGGCTACACCGCCGACAAGGTGCTGTACAAGTGGTCGCACGGAGCGCGAGAGGCACTCAAGCTCCATCCCATCAGTCTTCCCGACTTCCAGGTCTCTCTCTCTCTCTCTCTCTCTCTCTTTTCTTTGTCTCTCTTTCTCTCGTATCTAAGCGCAGAACAAACTCTCAGTTAAAGCGGTATAATTTTTATTGAAAAGCTCGGATCCAAATCCAACGGAGCATATTGCTGTTTGCCCAAATCTCTTTCTGAATTCTAGATAACGGAAGCGTATGTCACGAGTCACATGGAGAGCTATGCGACAGGTTTATTTTAAATTTAAATGTTGTACGAATAAATTTCGTAATGTATGCTAAAAGTGATATGATTTATCTAACTAAACACAAATGAAAGTGAAGCAGAAGAGTGAAGAGACGCGTGGTTGTCAGGAGACTACTCCCGCCTGTACGTCTGCTTCGTGTTCTCCCGCGCGGCTGGCTTCTGCTTCTTGCAGCTGATCATCCCATCCACGGCAGTCGTCATCACCTCTTGGGTCTCTCTTTGGATGGAGAACGAAACGTCATTTCAGGCCTGTCTCCTTTCTCTTCTTCCTTATTAATCAACAACATGACAACAGTAAAAGTAATGCAATTGTTTAGCAGATTTAATTTCTTTTAGGACATGATCTCGATCATTCTCACGATAACCTTTCTGCTTTTCTCCTACAATGAAGTGATGCCTCGAGTGAGCTACCTCAAGGCAATGGACGTTTATCTCGGTAATTTTCCATTAAAAGAGTCTAATTTAGCTTGATTATTTCCTGTCAATCATTTAGAAAGGAATGGACAAATAAGAAGAGACTTGCTTTTCTAGGCACCTGCTTCTGCATTGTCTTTTGCTCGCTGATCAAGTTGGCCCTTGTCAAGTACATGCGACAGCGACTGCGCATCGCCAGGTTATCACTGCTTTATTTGGCTTCCCTTTTCCATTCCGCTTCTGCTGCTTTTCCAAGAACTGTTTGGTCTTATTTCTTTCGAACCGTTGAAATACTAATGGCATGCTTATTCATTAATCTGACTCAGGTCAAAATAATAATTTCAAACAATTGCATGTGCTAATATGTAGAATATTAACTTCATTAGATGTATTCATCAGGTAACATTAAAAAATGCGTTTCGCTTGAGATTCGATTGGATTGAATGTTGAAGAAGAGAATGTGGATACCCATGTTATTGATTACAATTCCTTTGATGTGTGATCTACCGAGCAGGGACACATCAATCGTAGCGGGAATGGCTCCCCTTCTGAAACTGGCGACGCACTCGGTAGGCAGGCCGGTGTCGCCCCTTCGGGAGTATCGGAAGCATCATCTCCCCCACGCTCAGTCGAGGAAGAATGCGCCAAGGTTAATCGCATTGAGAATGAAAGACTAATCGATTTCGCTAATATTTGAAACTCTTAAATTAATATATTTCTCTCCCTCCCTTTGTCGTGAGAGAACCCTTTGTTGGTGTATAGTCGTCCTTTCCACTTTAAATGTAAGTTGCGGTAATAGGTTTTCTCTATATTAGCACAAGTCATAAAACTAGATATATGTATGTATGTAATGAGAACAGATGTCTTGTTAGCGTACACTTTTCCTCACCAACGAGGGGAAATAGATTTGAATGACCAGAAAGTTCTATATTAGAAAATTCGAATGGACGTACTTTTCTTGATATGAAAAGAGAGCCTTCAATCTTCAGCGTTCGATTGGCTGCGAATGGAGGGCAGTTCACTGCGATTCAAATTGAGAATGGCAAGAATGGAGACGCCGTTCCTGTTCCTCCCTTCGACAGGTTACTTCTATTCTCATTCTTCTGCAATAATCACAATCATATATGTATGTTCCATTAAAATAATAGAGATTGCCCTTTCATTGAGTTGTAAACAAAATCAACGAAGTGATCTACTTAATAAAAATATCGTTTCAGGAGACGAAACGTCCAATTCACTCCTCAATTTATGCATCGATTTCATTGGATCACCCAGGTCTCTTTTCTTTAATCTCTTTACTGTCCATCATTTTAACAAAAACATTTTATAAGATTATTTACTCAACCATTCACCATTTACTTTCAGATGGCTTTCTTCTTTGGCTTTGTCATCTTCTGCCTTTTCTACTTCTTGGTGTATCCCAACATTCACACGCAGGTTTGTTGCTGCAACAGCTCCTTTCTCATCTTAGAAAGTTCTCTTCAGATTGTTGACAAGGACTGCGATCGGCTAACTGCTGAGTGGTTTGCGGATCTAACAATTTCAAAATAGCCCTTGTTTTGACTCTGATTTTCAATCGGCAAAGCTCAAGCTTATTTTCAAGTAGAAAACGAAATTATGGCGAATCGTTTATTTTACATGTTTGTATTTATGTATGTATGCATTCATTGGGGTCTTCCATTAGCACCAAAGGAACTAAAATGTATAAGTAGGTTGTTCACTGCCAGTGACCTTGGACACTTGTACTTTCATCTTTGCTTCTTCTGTGCCAAGAAAGAGATACGGGAATGCGTTGAACAAATGCAAAATTGTCATCTGCACATATTCTCTTCTTTTCCTCTGCTTACTTGCTTGGAACGGCATCCTAAAACGAGTAATTTTGCATTTGAAGCCCATTGCCATTTCAGATTTTATTCGTCATTTTGTACATTATTTTGTTCTTTTTTCAGCCCATACATGTTTATTCGCTAAATATTAGCAATGAATGTTTGAGCAGTTTATTCATGTCTGGCTTTCGCATGTTCAAGAACACATGAAATCACTCATTTCGTCGTAAAAATAAATGATTTGATCAACTGTAACATTTATTAACGCAAGAGCGGCTAAAAATGTATGAAAACCGTATGGATTGATAGAGTCGAATGATGAGCTCCTTTAGTGGAGTGATTTGAGAGAAAGCTTTCGGGCGAGACTCGGACTGGGCTTGGCTGCGCCCGCGCGGTGGATTCGCGTTCCCATGCGGCACCAACTGAGGGCGATGACGAAGAGGGCGAGGGCAAGGAGGAGCAGCTGGGAGAGCCACACTAGGGAAGGGCCGCGCAGCTCGAGCAAGCGCACGCAGCACAACGGACCCACTGCACGCGCCGCCGTCCCAACCAGGGAACTGATGCCATGCCACATCTACAGTGGAATTAACTCATTTCAGAGAGAGAGTACGCAAGTCTGCGTAGAACCTGTTGTCTCCGTGAGCCGAGAAGCAGAGAGAGAAGAGCGGAAGTGTGCACGGAGAGAAGAATGAAACCCACGCCGAAGAGAACCGCGTAGGCACAGATGTAGAGACGTAGAGAGATGCGCACCGTTGAGGAGCACCTGAGGAAGAGAAAGGGAGAGGGTGGGAGAGAAGAAAGGACGACCAACCAGTCAAAGTGGCAGAATGGAGATTCGATGTAGAGGGAGTAGATGCCCTTATAGGGGTACACGGCGACCACGAAAGAGAAGCACACAAAGAGACCCATGGATATGCCAAGGCGGTTGTCCACTCTCAATATTTTTTTTATTTTTTTTGTTAACTGAATAATAATAATAATACTAATAATAAAAAGGCTATTTTCGGTGTACATATTTTCATATCTAACCGTCTCGCAGCGCCGCTCCAGACGTAAGCAGCGAGAAAGATGAGACTGACGACGGCAGCGAGGACGATAAGAAGAGAGCCAAATGTTGTCGTCTCCTTGTTGTTCAGATCGAACATCCATTGGTGATAGAGCGGAGCCACTCTGAGATTACGTATTCACTTCTTGTTTAAAGAAAAAGAAGATGAATAAATGGATTACGTCTCAATGTTGGAGTAGAGGAACTGTTGAATGACACTGAGGAAGAGGCAGAAGCAGACGCAAGCAACGTCGAGGGGCTCCTTCTCTTCCTTTTCTCCTTCCAGTTCAATTTGGACTGGGTCGACTGAAAGGTATTCGGAGAAGGCAAATTCTCATTTTTTCATGTTAAAAATTACATTTTAGGAATAGATCAGATGTGAGTACCAGTAGATTCTGCCGGTTGGACTCGATGTTCGTCTCGAAAGAATCTGAGAAGAAGAAAAGTGGAGACGAGGACGAGGAAGGCGGAGACGACGGCGGGGATGGAGTACATGTGAATGGGGAGGCCGTGCCAGCGGAAGCCAGGGTAGTCAAGGAGTGAGCACACGGCTTGCACCACTGAGAGAAAGGAATCACAGTTCGATAGAGAAAGACTAGAGATTAGCCTCACGAGGCCCTGCGATGTTTCCTGCGGCGGAAGCGGCGGCTGAGAGAGAAGAGCCGACTGTTCTGTCATCTGGCGCCGCGCCGTGACTCCAGAACACCAAGAAGATTGTCGTCGCGCCTGGGCACATTTATTCATTCTCATTACCTGCTCAATAAACTGATCACTTCATTGGAAACTTCTTTAAACTTATAAAGAGAGTGAGAAAACGGCGAAAAGTCAAGAAAGAGCGACAAATGACCAGAGGCGATGCCGACAAGAAATCGAATGGCAAAGAAGAAGTAACGGCGGGGCTCAGGGAAGACGTCCAGCCAGAAGTAGCCAATGTCTGAGAGGAGCATGAGGAGAAGGGCCGCCAGGGCAGGGCGAGTGAAACCGTGCTGAACATTCTTCTCCTTTTATTCTCTTCCAAAAATACGTTTATTTGCTAGAAATAGTAAGGAATGAAAAGAACGAGGATGGAATAAACAATTAAATCGAACCTTATCGACAAGCCAGCCAAAGACTGGCGCGGCGGAGCCCACTCCGATGTTGTAGGCCGCAGACATCAGAGAGTACGATTCTCCCGTTGCTTCTTTATCCGTCTACAATCGAACCAATCTATTATTTACGTCGTCAAAGAATCAAGCAATGGAAAGTGAATACGAACAGCTTGTAGAATTGGCCATATGGAAGCCAGGTACACTGTAAACTGAGTGCGCACGAGGAAGAACACCAGAGTGATTATGTACAGATTACGCCAATTTGTCTCCGTGTTTGAGTTTCTGAAGAAAATATACATACATATGTATGTATATGCATTTGAAAAGAGAGGGAATGAGATTAATTGTTTTCAATTAAAAAGTGAAACAGTGTTAAGTGAAGACGTGAGCAGAAGAGAGAGAGAGAGAGAGAGATAGAGAGAAAGGGAGAGGAGAGAGAGTGTGTGTGTGAGAGAGAGCGACCTCTGACGGAAAGGCCGATCGCTCCATGGTTCTCGGCTCTGCGTGGATGAGTTGTCACTGAATCCAAGTCGATCTCCGTCATCGTTATCTTCTCTTCGCTCGCGTCTCCACGGTGATAAGTTCCGTTGCATTATCAGCACTGGAAAGGAGCAACCGAAGAAAAGGTCAAGTTCACTGCCTCAGGCAATCTTGCAACTCGATCGAACATAACGAAGCAGGAATTACTATGTTTTTATTTAACAGCAGGATGTCATATGGATGTTCAAGGCAAATCTTTGCATAATGTTAGCAATGAATTTAAACTTCATAACTTATGGCTAGCCATCTTGGTAATCTTGAAAAGCAGACAAATCGAGTTGTAATCAGATTGCCGGGCAAAATATTCCACCAATTCAAAACAAAATAGAGAGCGCATTTGCTGTTATCTCTCGCTCTCATCTCCTCCAGATCACTCTTCTTTCCTAATGAACATTGCAACATCTCCGACAAAAGTTCCACTTCTCCTGATATTCTTGGGGGCGTAAACCTGCTGTTCCGGTTTATCAGTCCGCATAACTGAAACGTTGAGTTCATGCATTGGCCAAGAAGTCACAGTCAAGAGAAGCAAACGCTTTCTGCCTGTTAAGTGAACTTGAACGGTTAAAGAGAGCACAGACAATTAATGTTTGATTGCGTGGAACCAAAAATGGCGCCAGCCGGCATTTTCTCCCTTTAAACCGAATCATTATTTCGTCAGCCGTAGAGAAAAAAACCCTCAGAACATAAATAGATATGCGTAGCCTCCTACAGACACTGTTGTAGTCAAAACACTCGATCCATATAAGCAAAAAGAGGTATTAGAAGGATATGAAGTTGAATATACATTTATGTATATTCAATAATACAGATAATTGAAGATACACTTATGGGAATCTATTAAATCTGGAAAGTACAATTCAATGTTTTTTCTCACATCGTTAAATGAGATACTAAGTTGTGGAATAAAAAAAATTAATGGCGATAGCCATATTGAAAGATTTTTATATTTAAATATTTTCATGAAGTTTAGATATCTGATTATGAGAAACCCTAAGAATGTACATACGCTTGCACTGGTTCGATGAAGAATGGCAAGTGGCACAGTGAATTGAGCGTCGGGTCGCGGCGGAATCTCACACTTCATTTTCCTTTTTTCTCAACTTATTTTCGCCCCGTTTAATGATGTGAAAAAAGCTTGAATTTTTATTGTCTATAAGCTATGGGTTTTCTGATCACTTCCTGCTTATCCTTCAGCCTATGATGGACTCACCCCTGTTTTCCTCATTATATCGGCATTCCACAGTCGATAATCATCTTTTCCCTTGCAATGTCTCCCGGACAGTTCTTTGGAAAAGTTAACAACGACTTAGAGTTTCAGATGGATTCCATCTAGTAAGCAAGAATGAACCAAAAGAGAAAAAGAATAAGCAGCCAACCATAATATCCAGTGGCTTCTTGAGTGGAGCCGGAAGGAGAAAGAAGTCGATGCACTTGGACAGAAGCATCGAGGCTGTTGCAATGATCGCTCTCTTCGTCATTTCTCCTCTTTACCCTGACTAAATGGCCCATAAATTTCGTCGTATTCCTTCCGCGTGATTCATCTTTATTTCCGCTTTTACGACAATATACACTTGGACTCTGTAATTTAAAAACGAACGATTGTGTATCTCATGTCGCTTTTATTCTCGCCTTCAGTTTACATTAATTAAAAGAAGACTAATTTGTGAATACGAACAGTTCAAGAGAGGAAGAAGTGAGTTTGCAAAAGCAAAAGAAGCCTGGAAGTCTAGTCAAGATTGGACAGGTCGACATCGGCCCAGTAGCACTCTCTCTCGATGCCCATGTTGAACTGGTCGCCCGTCCCGTTGTTGAAGAGAGAAGTCACGATGCGATACCAGCCACGCTCTCCCTGCATCACACGAATACAGGAATGGAAGGCGATGATGAAACGAACCCAAGCTTCGCCCCAGCTGTTGCGCACGACCCAGTACTCGTTTCCGCTCTTCTCGTCCACTCCCCAGCCGGTCAAGGTCACAATATGATTTGACTACAAAATGAAAGAAGATTTATTTGAAAATAGATGCAGTTAGTATTGCTTAGCCGAGAATATCAAGAGTATAGGATGAGTGAATTCTACCGTGAGATTGGACTTCTCCGAGTAGACGCCGCTGAGATATTCAAACTCGAACTTGGGCGTGGCTCCAATGGCGCAGGCCAGGGGGCCGTTTGCCATGAGCTCCTGCTGGATCTTCTCGCGGCCGGACACCTCAAGTTTCCAGAATAACAGAATGGTTGGATAAGAGTTTAAGAGAGCAGAAAGAGAGAGAGAGAAAGAGAGAGAGAGAACGAGAGAGAAAGAGAGAGAGAGAGAGAGAGAGAGAGAGAGAGAGAGAGCTAGAGAGAACGATAGAGATAGCAAGAGAGAACGAGAGAGAGAGAGAGAGAGCGAGAGAGAGAGAGAGAGAGAGAGAGAGAGCTAGAGAGAACGATAGAGAGAGCAAGAGAGAACGAGAGAGAGAGAGAGCGAGCGAGAGAGAGAGAGAGACCGCACAATTCCATAGTCGTTGACATAGTAGCGAGTGTAGTTCTGGATGCCGTAGCAGTTGCCTGGCCAGCACGTGCCGCAGCGGTGGAAGGGCGTGCATTCTCAAAGACATCTCCTGTTGTTAGTGTGCAATCAAACTTCAATTCTAGAAAATGTGTCAGAAAGAGACCTCCATTGTTGGCGCGGTAGACATTGCAGCCCTCCTCGACAAGTCCGTGAGTGCGTGCGTACTCGAGGACGTCCTCGGTGTTTCCTCCCTGTTAGTTTAACTGCGTCGTTCGGAAGTAAAATGATATTGCAGTTCAATCCTATAAAGCTTGAAAACCTGGCAGTTTCCTTTGCCTCCGCAGTCGATGATCTCCTGCAATGTGATGATTAGTTTTTGGTAATTGATATCTATCCTATCATTTTTCTCTCCTTACCTGCGGTGAAACCATGGTCATCGGCCATCGGTTCTTGCGTTTGATGTTGAATCGATCGTTTAGCGCACCTAAAAATGATCAAGATGGGAATATAGAGTTTCTCACTTTCCAGAGCAAGAGCCACCTAGCAAGGGAAGAAGATAGAAAGAAAAGAGAAAAAGTGATAGTGAACCAGTGGTGCCGAAGACCCAGCAGGAGCCGCAGTAGACGGGAATGTGCTGGTTGCGAGTGGGAGAGCAAAAGTTCACGCCAGAGTTGTTGCGCCAGTCGAAGGTCTGATGGGGCGAGGATTACTCATTCTTTTTATGCCACCTTGAAATATAAATACCTTGGGCACATCTCGCACTGGCTTCGTCTCCCAGTTCCTTGGCGCCGATCTGGAAGACTCACAATGCACATTTTCTTTTCTTTATCCATTTAGAAAATAAGGGATAAAATGGTGACTTTCTCTCCAGCGGGAGCTGCCCGGCCGGTCGCTTCTTCAGACATTTGTGCAGGAAGCGAGGCTTGTAACCGGGAGGAGCCATCGCGGCCTGGAAGATTTATTCGATCTTCTAGGATTCAGAATGAGGAAGCTGACAAATTCGGGATCGACGTCGTGGAGTCCCTCTGCTTCCTCCCTCTCGTCGTCCTCTTCACTGCTACTCTCTGAGTACGCGTCGGAGCTCAACTCAAAGTCATGGAAAACTCGCTGAACTCGAGGAGCTGATGGCAGCTGCTCAAAGTCGTCGTATGCCTTCAAAATAGGAAGCTGCCACTGCGCACTCTCAAGAGAAAAGATATAAATTTGAATACGAAAGTGTCTTGTAAAATAATTTACGTGAATAGTTTGTGTTGATTCGCCTGAGTCTTAAGTCAAATAAGAATGTGCTAACTTCAAAGTCCTCTTCTGAATTGCCCTCCACAAAATGAGCGTCTTTGTCAGCCTCTCGCTCTCTTTCTGCCATCATCTCGTCCAGTCGAGAAACAACCTCAATGTAGGCATCTGCACGATTTCTGACATCTGAGTCAAGATGTTTACTGGTATTGCGCATACATACATATGTATGTATGTATGATGATCAAGAAAAGAAATGATTCCCAACTTGGCGCCAGTAGTCGTTGGTCTTGACGGAAGGAACTTGCAGTTTGTCGTAATGAGAGAGGAGCTCCTCAGATGTTGGCATCTCCTTCAATAATATCCATTATTTGTTTTCAAAGCCAATTCATACTCCCAGGGTCCAAAAATTGGAAACCTTCAGTGGGAGTGCATCGGGAGAAGGAAGACGAAGGAAGCTCTCATCAAACTCCTCTTCTGAAGCTTCGTCATTCTAAATTGTAGATGTTAGGGATCCTTCGTAATCACAACCATATCAGCATAAAGAAGTAAGAAGAAGTATTTAGGTACATATGTAAATGATTATGTACGTACATATGTACATACGTGCATACATACATGTACGTATGTATGTATATATGTATGTAGTCATTTGCATATGTACATATGTGGTTAATTTATATTTCAGACAGCTTATTTAAATGCCAATCAAATATGAACCAATATCTATTCTAGCCTGAAAATGAATGAAATTAAAAATTCCAAATGAGAATGGAGCTGAGAGGAATGAGAAAAAAACCTCATCAATTTCTTCTTCCTCAGGCACTTCATCCGGATGAGGAAGGCGATCAAACTGGGTGATATGCTTCGAGACTCGAACTGCTAGTGAGGGCAGATATTGGAGGAGGCCGGCCTGAGAACGAAGAACTATTTCGTAAAAAGACTTTAATCCAATGAAATGATTTGTAACCTGTGTAGAAGCCGCTAGAAGCGCAATGGTGAGAAGGATAAGAGGACGCATGGCTGAGACTGTTTCTGCCTGGCCAGCTTATCGCCGAGACACTGCCTCATCCTATCCCTGCTCTCCTGCCCTCTCTTTTCTTATCAGCGACCAAAGATACCCCACCTTTTCGAAGAAGCCAAGCTCTCTGATAAGCCACAAGCATTAAATTGCGTATTGATTTCATGTACTTAATAAAGTTGCGGTCAAGGCAAAACACAATATTGCACATATGTATGGTCAGTTCTGATAGCATCGATGATCGATTTATGCAAATTTGGTCGAAACGAAATCATGAGCTCAGGATTGCATTACCTCTTGCAAGTAAATATGGACCACCGTAATGTTGTTTCCAGTATATCACTGACACGACGAATGCGTCTTTGGCATGTACATATGTATGTACATAGATGTGTCTGTTTCTTGGTATTAAGATGTGAATATTTCTCTCTTCGCCACACTTTTTATTGCCCTGGGGTCATTTTAGAGAGTGAAAGGGGAGAAGATGAGCGCAGGCATCTCAAGGCACCGAATACCTGCAGACATCAAACTTTCAAATGACTCGGATGTGATCCAAAATTCGACTTTGTTATACGTAGCAATGCTGCTTTGCCACCATCCAATTATTCCTACCCCACACTTATTCTTCCATTCAGCAGTGGCTGGCTCGCTCGTTGAAGAGAGCGAAGGAAAGAATACCGCACGTCACGCCAGAGAGCATCAGAAGGACCGAGAGAACCCAGATGGGCCAGTTAGGAGAGGGTGAGGGCACGCTGACTATCTGCAGAGGGAGAGAGAGAGAGAAAGAGAAAGAGAAAGAGAAAGAGAGAGAGAGAGAGAGAGAAAGAGAGAGAGAAAGAGAGAAAGAGAGAGAGAGAGAGATAGAGAAAGAGAGAGAGAAAGAGAGAGAGAGAAGGCATGGTGTGCGAGTGCCGGAGAATGAGCAGTTCAAAGAGATATCCACTAACACGGAGTTCAACATTGTCTTGATCGGATGGGGGCCGACCATATTTCGAGGGCAGGCCTTCCGCTAAAACGTGCTACTTTGATTACATGGAATATTTTTGAATATATATAAAGGAGAAGGGAGGACCAGAAGGGCTTTGCTTGACAGAAGTGGAGGGTGGCGGAGGAGGAGTCGCCTTCTTCTCGACTTGAGGTGTTGCTGTCGGCTGCTTCTAGAAGAAAAGGATTTACTTATATGTTCCTTTACTCGATTTCATTTTAGTTATTCGCTTCCTTTATTTCTTCCTTCTAGAATGTCGTTTCACTAACAAAGGCCGGAGTAGCGGCGGGCCGAGCCACGAAGGCCGGCTGAGCAGGAACTTTGTCCGTCGCCGTTTTCGTCGTGGTCCCCGTCACGTCCGACAGGCAGTAGTATGGCTGCTATCAAGAGAATTAGGCCTATCACTTGAAGAACATAAATGAATGGACTTATATTACCGAACTCTTGTCATCTTCAGCTGGCATCTTTTCCTTCTGCTTCGGCGGAGTCGGAATGCGAGTCGGCATCTTCGTGCGATTGCTGGGCAGATTCCCCAGACTCAGCGGCTGCAAACAGCGGTTACAGTACTCCGGCCTCTCTCTTCCCTTTCCCCCCTTCTCTCATCTCTTACAGTACTCAGGCCTCTCTCTTCCCTTTCCCCCTTCTCTCATCTCTTACATTATCCGGCGCGTTCTTAGCGGAATCCTTCAACACCGACGAAAGGTCACTCATTGTCTGAATTATCATGAAATCAAGCAACTGACTTTATTTTCTAACAATAGCTTAGCGAACTCTCATGAACCTCAGCCTCGTTGGGCGGCTGAAAACGAGCAAATAAAAAAAGATATGCTTATGTACAATAGGATCACATTTTCAGTTTGATGAAAGTTGTAATTATATCAAGTGTTATACATATATTCTAACTAAGCCCAATCACTACTAGTACTACTTGACGAACTCCCATTGCAAAACGACCTTGTCCGGCAGAGTCGGCGCAACCCGCAGCGGCTCCCGTGAGCGGCGCTGCAAACTTACTTTATTTTCAGTTTCCATAAACATGCTGTGTTATATTTAAAAAAAAGAATTGCAATATTCTAAAACTTGATAAAAATGAGTCTCCTGACAGAATCCACTGATACTTCAAGCAAGGAAGGACCCAGTGGAGCCAGACGCAAGGGCTTAGAGGAGCCACCCTGAAGTTACATTAGAAAACGTTCATTCAAAATTGTCACATTTATAGCATCGAATCGGCAATTAATAATAAAGAAAATTAGAACGTGGAGACGAAAAGGCACTCCATCATCTCCTTCTTTTCCTCTTCCTGTCGTCGTAGCGGAAGGCAACCAGCCGGCGACTCGGTAGGAAGCAAGAATGACAAGTGGAAGAATGAGAAGATAGGAATTTGTATTGCACTGTTGAAAAGAAGATTTATGAATGAACTTAAATGTGAACGCCTGTTTTCATGTAGATTCGTGCATCTAATTCTGATCAAATGAACTACAAAGGCTGATTTTGTCAAGGGAACCATCAAAGCGTAAGTGGGGATATTGATCTCGCTTGTCTAGAATTGAAATGATAGCTTTTAATTTGTTTCTTAATTGACCCTTTGGGCATTTTTTTTAGATTATATCTAATATCTTTTCTGTATGCGTACATGAAAACTGATCACATCTAGATATGCATCTATTTGCTGAAAATCTGTGTGTTGTTACGGAGGAGAAAGCGACGGAGATTGCAGTGCTAACGTGATGTGACATGAATTTGCCGCGTAGAATGTGAATACCAATTACCGAGCAGCATATTTTTCTGTGTGAGATGCAAATGCATATCCACTATGATAATAGCATGATCACAACATATTCCCACGTAATCCTATCTATTCAGTCGAAGGCGCATTTGCATTAACATAAAGTGCAGAATATTAACCAGCGCAGTGCTCGCTTCATAACATTTCGATGCGGAAAGTGCATGCGGCGGAGAGCACAATCGGATTTGCATATCTCGCTCACAAATTTTAAATAAAATGATGCTAAGCTTAATGGCTGACCCGACAAATAGTCCGAGAATATAACCCGCGGGGCAACGATTTGCATCGAAGGACACCTCCCTACAGTACACTTCTGATCTATCCATACATTTAGAGATGCGATCGGCGTTTGTCATATTTGTTGCCGCCGTCTTCCTTACGACATCAGCCTCTGCATCATCAATCGGAGGCAGCTCTCGAGGTTGCAGTGCTTTCTTTTTTTGAAATCGGCTTACTATGTCATAAGTTCAATTTGTGAAAATTTCAGGAATTCTTGGCAGCCCACTGAGCAACGGAGCAGGAATCGACGATGGAGTTGGAATGCGCGGTGGAGCTAGCGGAGGGCTATCTGCTACCGGAGATATCGCAGGAAGTCTAGGTGGCTCACTAGGTGATTCAGCTGGCTTCGGTATTGGGGCTGGAATCAAAGGTCGAGCTGTACAAGGAGCTGGAGGTAGCCTTGGACTAGGTGCTGCTAGCGGAGGCTCTCTTGGCGGAGGACTGGACGTGGTTGCAAATATTGCAAAGTCGCTAACAGGTATTCAATTTATCTTTTAACTCTAACGGAGGAGAAAGCGACGGAGATTGAAGTGCTAACGTGATGTGACATGAATTTGCCGCGTAGAATGTGAATACCAATTGTAAAATACTTATTATAATGCAAATTTATTTCAGGAAGAGGATCTGCTGGTATCTCCGGAGGACATGAAGGTATCTCAGCTGGTGTCGGCAGTGGTGCTGGACTGGGAGCTGGAGGTAGCCTTGGACTAGGTGCTGCTAGCGGAGGCTCTCTTGGTGGTGGACTGGACCTGAATGCAAATATTGCTAAGTCTCTCATAGGTATTCATTTTATCATTTCTTTTTCACTCTTATTGCAAAATAGTTATTATAATGCAACTTTATTTGAGGAAGAGGATCTGTTGGTATCTCCGGAGGACATGAAGGTATCTCAGCTGGTGTCGGCAGTGGTGCTGGACTGGGAGCTGGAGGTAGCCTTGGACTAGGTGCTGCTAGCGGAGGCTCTCTTGGTGGTGGACTGGACCTGAATGCAAATATTGCTAAGTCTCTCATAGGTATTCATTTTATCATTTCTTTTTCACTCTTATTGCAAAATAGGTATTATAATGCAAATTTATTTCAGGAAGAGGATCTGCTGGTATCGCCGGAGGACTTGGAGGTGGCTCAGCTGGTGTCGGCAGTGGTGCTGGAATCGGCAGTGCAGCTCGCTTAGGAGCTGGAGCTATCCGAGCAGGACTGGGCCTCGATATCACTCCGTATCTCTCAGGTATTCAATTTTGCAACTATTTAATGGAGCAGTTCGCTGAATAATTAATATATGGTTATGCTTATCTATTCGCATCTGTCTAGAACTTTCTTCTAGAAAGTTTGAACCATTTTTGTAAACTTGTTACAAAGTTAAAAGTACGCCAAAATTTTTTACTGTCGCTGTTAGTCACCCTGCTATTTCACACCACCTCTAACCAGCAGAAGGGTTAAATATACTAGGTTGACGAGTTCAAATGTTTTTTTCAATAGGCAGATCTATCTGTTCTGCAGGTCTCGGCTGTCATCTGCTTGCCAAAGCCAGCTCTCAAGGAATTAATGATTTCTATGCTACTGTGGAGGGACTCGTTGGCGAAGAAGCGGGGGTTCAACCGATATTCCTTGCAGTATTTCCTTCACGCGTCACCGTTGGTGGTCAAGGCAAATGAGCTTATGGTGATTTCAACGGAAATGTCCCCGTTGCTTTGCGCACTTCCATTATCGGCTGCCTTAATAAAAGGCTCACCCGAGAACTGCTGAGTGCAAACAACACTGACAACTCTTTCTCATAAGAAAACCTATTCATAACTAAACGCTTTTCACCCCTTAGAATGACTAATTCATCAATCATATATAATTGTATACATAAAGACATTGGTCTGGAATTTCCTTAATCATGTGGTATTCACCGTGTAATTTTTTTACAGATCTACTCCCCTTCTACATCACCCCTTCCACATCACCTAACTGTTATCTTGGTGCATATGGTTCTAAATAGATACATTTTTATGTTTGACGAGAACTTTTACAATCCTAATCCAAATTATGCTTGAAAAATTTAAATTGTTTAAGCAAGTTACGCTTTTTCTGAATTGCGAATAAAGGTTACGTTGGGAAACTCTCACCTTCATCTGTGAATTTGTGTCCTAGACTCAACATAAAGGCAGACCTTGAATTTCAAATATTCTCTGAATTAACCATAGACCCACCTACTTTTCATGGGAAATGATAGAACGTCTATAAGAATTGTAGAACATGATCCTCGCATGAAGGAGCCTCTCTTAGTCTCTTGAACAATCCTGGATAACGTTTGTATGTAATATGTATATGTACTATGTATGTATGTATGTATGTACATATGTATATATCTTCTACGCAATTAGATGCTACATTTGTATATAAACCTAATTGTAAGCTTTCAGATTTAAACCCATATGCTTGGCTTTGTCATTATAATTCGATATTAGAATTAGGTAAATGGTTACGGACTAAACTAAATTGAAAATGTCATATACACAATTGTTTTTTTTTAAGAAAATGGGCTTCACTCTCATGTTCTTCGTTTTCTTTGCGTACGCGCCGTGGCTCGCTGCTGTCTACATTGCACAAATTGTCATTGTTATTCAACGACGAAAAATTGACTGCGGCTCTGCATTCTATAACCTCTTCCTTCTAGGCGGAATTACAGTAAGATTCTTTTTTTTTTAAATATATTTCTGCAGCCTCAATAGCTCTTGATTCTTTTCATTTCTTTGCAGGATATCGTACTATTAATTTCATCGTTCATTGCTTACCGTGTGAATATGTCTCCGTTCATCGGACTCTTCTTCCCAAGTGAAGGAGCACAAATCGTCTTCGGAATTACTTCAAAGAACGTTGGCATTTCAAGGATGACACCATGTTCTTACGATAAAATAGGACACTTTCAGGCTTATTTTCTTCTGCAACATGGGTCAAAAGTACATCAACGTCTTCATCGCTTTCAACCGTTTAACAGTCTTCTTTTTCCAATTCTCTCATCAGGAGGTATTTTGTGCCACGCGAAGCGATCATGCATTTTCCAACTAATATATGATGCATGATAATGATGTTTGTTCATGGTCTAGTTCTGGCGCCGCTTCTTCCCATTCTGTGTGATGATTGTCTTGGCTGCTGCCCTGGGAACCACGTGGGAGAACTGGATCACTCCGACTGTGCACTCTCCCTTCATCACAAAGGAGATGGACGTTCTTTATAGAGGAGTCACTGACTTTTCCCAAAAGCCCTGGGTAATTTTTTTTAAACATTGTTCTTGCAATCTCGTTCCCAAGTTTATTTTGGAAAATGTAGTAGAATGCTGATTTAGTACAACTCGTACCAAGTGATGATGCTTGTACACATCTCTACTACGGCCCTGTCTCTTCTCTTCTATATAGCGACCGCTTACCGTATCCGAATGTTGCCTTCCTCGGGTGGCCGGTCGAGTCGGAATGAGCTGAGACTCGTCTATTATGGACTCGCCCAGTGTGCCATCGACACTCCGGCTTGTATTTATCAGGCATTTACATCTATGTTAATTGATATTTATTTGCGATTTAAAAGGAATGTGGAAGACAAATTGCTTATTGCCTACATTCAGTTTCTCCTCTGGAACTTTCCTCGCTTAACAGCTGCTAATGTCTACACATTTATTGAGGTTAGGAATAGCTTAGGCCTGCAACAAGGGTTTCATTAGCAAGCGATGTGGTATCTATGAAGATGAAGAAGTGACATTGCTAAAGTGTTGAATTACATAGTTGGCTGCCTACCTCGTGGATAACCGCGCGCTGTCTCCGGCCGTGCTAATGTTCATCTTCAACTCTCGCATCCGACGAATCATCCTCAGTGTCGTCTTGCCTCGCAGTCTGGCCAAGATAGCTGGCTCCACCAGTACAATTAGCGTGTAAATATCCAAAGCTTACTCCTCCTTTATTTCTCTATTCATGAGTATACTTATTGGTAGTTAAGAATCTACTTAAATTTATACCGTGTTCGAGATATCTATCAAGTCTTTTTTTAGGATTGCCAATGGAAGGACGCGTTTATCTAACACAGCTCAGACGCCATCATAGCGACTACATTATTCAGATTTCACCGGAACTTTCATCGAATACTGTATATATACATATTTAAATACGAAGCATCCACAAAGATTGATTTTCAGTGACTAAAAAATGGAAGCTGCCTCCTACTTTGATGGAGCGAAATAAAAGGGTTGTTGGAGTGAAGTTGTCCACAAGCGATCACGCACATTCAACTACGAACTCGGTCGGATGCCTTATCTGCTAGGCATCCAACTCGTAAAATCAAGCGAAAGTGTAAATTGGTTTTGGTGAGACGTTTTGGCTGTTATCGCGGATACCACGTGGATGGAGATGGCACGGCGAGTGATCAGTCACTTGATCCGAGAGATAAGAGGAATTCTTGCTTACACTCCCTCTCATTGTTTTCTCTTGTCTCGGCCGTATGCGGTCGTCATGCCTTCTATTCTTGTATTCCTCATCTTCGCTGCCTTCCTGATTCCACTAGATGTCACAGGTTTCTTATGACTTGTCTCTCGGGTCTGCGCCCAGCGAATTCTTTGCATCTTAGTATGCTCGAAAAATTAACTGCATATTAAATTAAATATAATCATCCAGTGACAAGATTTGATATTAAGCTACTCCTGTCGATTACGTTCACGATGGGCACAAATCTGCAAAAGATCCAGAATCGCCATCACCGCTTCAGAGTCGCCATGTGCTTCAGGAAGAAGTTCTTAGTCATTTTACAAATATTTCATCTGTTTCAATTGATTTCATTCTTAGTATTTTTTGGACATAATTTCAAGGCTCTTCTACAATCGTCTTTCGTTGGTTTCAGATTCTGCACCAGAATCATGGCTTCCTCTCTTTAAAGCACTACATAATTGGTAGCATAGTATTTGTAAGTCTGCTTATTTGTTGGGGAAGTTCAAGCATTCTGATTAGACGCTGCTCTAGCCGAGTCACTCCACAAAAGTCTGATAAGATAGACGAGGGTAAGGATCGATACTTGGAAACGCCTAATCTACTCGTTACTCATCAGGATGATGACGCATAATTTTCCCCTTTAATGCGCCTTATCATAATTTCATTATACACATTCATTGCTCTAACGTTCATACTCATATCTTGTTTTCATTTGCTACAATGTGTTTGATATAATAACAGTTCATTCCACTGATCTTCAGTCCTTCTGCTACAAACTGTCTGCCGTCCTTGCAGCAGCAAACTAACAGATTTTTCATTGGAGAGATCATTTGGAAAGTCGAAAGAACACTTATCTGCATCCAACTTCCTATTGTAAATACTCCATGACATGGATAGAAAAAGGTCGTGGAAATTGCTCACGCTGAATTAGCTGGGCAGAACAGAATAGAACTACGGGAAATACTAGAACTTAGTAAAACAGAATTTGCAGACTCTTTTACTAAACTTCAACTTTACACGACCGTACATATTTATATATGTACATACATATGTATGTTCATATATGCATATAAACAAATGTTTGAACCACGCCATGCCCACTGAAGTTTTCCTACTGATAAGGCGTGCGGATAGAAAGTCATAAAGAGCAAAATGAAATGTCCATTAGGTTTTCTAAAAGAAATGGCATTAAGAATTAAAAGCAATTTTAATGTGCAGCTAATGTGGTGAATGTTTTATAGTCTGATCTAACATTGAACAAACCGCTCCCTAAACGATAGGCATGCGGACGGTTCCACTTTGGATTACCCACATTATTAGCAGCGAAATGGTGGCTGGAAGTAGCTTCTTAGCATGGACTGCAGAAGCGCGTTGTGACGTGTAGATAGCAAGGGTCGCGTTGTCTACATTGCAGAAGTCGCTCTCGCAGCAGCAGATCCCACGGCGACCTGGAGTGCACGTTCTGTTGATGTAGCCCTGGGAATCTCTTCTTTTCTATCTTAGGTTCCAGAAATGGAAGCAACATACACTGCATGTGACTGCGCTAAGGAAGCAAAGCGATTCTTGTTATAAAGAAGGAATAAATATGCTGATGTATCAGACTGACGCAAAAGTGTCGCACGGAGCAGCCGGCAATGTTGTATTTACTTGAAAGTTGTCCCTGGATGTTAAAAAAAGAAATTGGATTTAATGAAGTAGAACGGTCACTTTTTAAGAAACTGACGCACTGACCACGAGGCAGATGGCATCTGGCACACAGGAGTCGTCTGCATAGGCACGGGGATACTGGTAACAACGGAGAGAAGCAGAGCGGCTCGCTTGGAGGAGGGCCACAACCACATTGAAAAGTATTCCTACTCTGCTCATCTTAGAAGGATCTAGCTAATAGCACTTTGGCGGGAAGGCAACGGCGAGCAGAGGGCAAGTGAGCAAACAAAAGAGTTCTTCAGGAAAGTACTAATTACCCGACCGAGTCTAACTTTACACGCTCCATGCATTTTAAATGTGGTATAGGGCCTCGCATTTCCAGCTCCACGATCCATCTTCCAAATCTAATTAGTATGTTGTGAGATCTGTAAACGAGACTATTAAAAATGGTCAATTTATTATCAATATGTAAATACGAATCCATTCCAAAATATCAGTGTAAATACATATACATATATATTTTTTCTCATCAAAATTATTATGCGCCTTGCGAAAGGTCAATGCAGTTCGTGCGGTTTCTTCTTCGTGTTTGTTGGACGTCGAACGATCGTGGTCGGATTGTGGTCAATAAACGGGCTTTCCGGCTACAAAATACTAGAGCCATAACAAATATAATTAGCATCAAAAACAGAACAAACCGGGTTCGTCATGTCAGCTTTCATCCTCCATCGGCAAGATTCAGTCCGGAGAACTGCACAGATCAGTACAACAATTACAATGGTTTTGTACCTGAATATACACATGTGTAAAGGCATTCTATTTATTGTAAAAGGAATACCGAAAAGAAGCTGCAAAACAAACAGATAAAAGTAAGAGCAATTGTTGATGAGATGCTCGAAGTAGACATCGAAAACGACATGAATCGACTCAAAGAAGTTAGCAAGTATTCTCTTCTTCCATCAAAGGAAAGAAAATATTTTCTTCACTACGAGTGTTTTCTCTTGACAACTATTATTAAAATTGACTTCTCGAAGAGCGGTGATTACGAGAATAATCGAGGGAAGAAGAAGAATGCACCGTTGCTGGCAAGCCAATCCTACAGGACAAGACTTCAGCAGTTCTTTAGTATTATTCAACTAAATACCCAAGAGCGCCAGAAGAGAAGCGCCCGCTATCGAAGTGTTCGTGACGAGAGACCGCTGAATAAATCATTTCTATTTCAATCTCTGCCCTGGAATAATTGTCATCTTTACCTTTATTTCTAGGACGTATCGCTCGTTATACATATATGTACATAAAGAGGCGTCAGAATGTGATGGATGAATTTTTATAGTTGAAGTAAGGAATAAGCGAATTTGCTTGCTAACCCTAAATTGTCACAAGCTAAGAGTCCGCTGCCGTCATGCCGATGTCTGAAGGACCAGAAGATTGCGAGAAGAGCAGCAACAAGCAGAAGAAGAAAGCCGCAGGCAGAGAGGGTTCGGTCAGAGAGAATGGAAAAGAGAGAGGGCATCTGCGGGTAAGATTGAGTGGAAGAGGAGACTCCCCTCTCCTGATCCTCCTGTCGTGCCTTCCCCCTGCTAAATGCAGCCACAGTTGCCCTGGGCAGTGCCGCCAGCCCAACTGATCTTCCTTCCCTTTCTTCAGTCGTGTCTTTGAATGAAAGCCATTTTGTCGATATGTCATCTGTATTATGCATGAGGCCGTAGCAATCGAGAGGGAACTTAAATTGATTGAAAGGAAGTGAGAAAGAGAGGGAGAGAGACTGAGAGATTGTGGGGGAAAAGAATGACTATAAGGCAGACCAAGAAAGAAAAAAAAGCGAAAATATATATGAGAGACTGCGGGAGGAATAAATGGAATGTGGAGCAGAAAGAGAGAATATGCCATTCATTCTTCTTTATTTCCTCACTGGGAAAACAGGCAAAAATATTTGAAATGCTTAACCGTTCCGATTTCGCCATAGAACGGCAATCGACAGGGAACAAATAATAAACGGCACAACAATAACAGTTTAGCTGTAAAAATTTGATAAAAGAACCTTGTATTCTCGAGAGATGACGTTCAACTAATCATTCTTGGTAATTGTACCCGCAACCCATGACAACTTATTTAACAAAAGTGTATTCTTCTGCTTTGCGCTAGCAGCCATTACTAAACTGCAGGAGCATCGCGAGAAATGATAGCATCAGAGACAGTGTCTGAATTGATCTTTGTCAATATTGCATTATTATTTTTCCCTAAACTTTGTTTAAAATCTTTTGTTTAAACCCTTTCATACATTTTTAAAAGATATATACATACATACTTTAGTGACTTAGTAAAGATACCGTGAGAATGAGTGGTTTGGAAAGAACGGCAAAGCCCCACGCCGTGACCAGGGCATCTGACTTCTGCAGATGAGCGCAGAGCGCAATCGCCGCTGTGTAAACCTGCATTCATTAGTACGGTTAATTTACATAAGGCTGTTAAGAATGACAAGAAACTATCAATTACGTGACCTCCATGCTCGAATCTAAAGAATCATCTGCTCAAAGGAAGTTATTTTAAATTTTTGTGCTTTTCATTATGATAAAACCAAGGATCGTTCATCTTGCAACATCGCCTGAAAAACAAATGTGCCTCCGACATAGAAATAAGGTTGATTTCAGTTTACCAAGGACAAAATTCTGATGGGGTTTTCTTCTGTTGCGGCTATCTATTTAAAGATATGTATGTAAATATGAACTGCGTTCACCTAGCAAGCTCTATAGATTTCAAATAGGCGGAAATATTGGAATAAATTGCGAATGTTATGGTTAGCTTTAAAAATATCCGAACAGGAAAAGATGAAACCTCGAGACGGAATGGCTGCCAAACATTTTGGTTAGCGCACAATGTAGAGTGAGCTGCTGTTATCTGGAAATAAAATATGTCAATAAATATAATTTGCGAAAAATCTAAACACCGTTTCATGAAGTCGTGCTGGCAGAACTGTGATGGCGAAGAAGAGAAAGCCGCTGATAATGACAGGCGGAATCCGCATGGCAATATCAGCCAGCGAAGCATTGAAGCCTCCGATCAGAGTGAAGAGTGAGAAGATGGCAAGTGGAATCAAACACGAAATCATCAGAAAGGCGAAGCGCTTTAAATATCAAATGCATACATTATATACATATTTAATGTCTTTACGTGGTGTTCTGGCCCCAAAGTTCTAACCCGGACTAGGCGATCCAGTTCACGAAGTGCTCTGGACAGCCTACTTTGGTTGTCTATTATATTCGTTATGCATTTGCACATGAAGTCGTCGTCGGCAGAGAAAGATAACTGAAGAGGAATAAGCAAACAGGTCAACAGCAACAACTGGCTTTACCTCAGAGATGCTGAGATTCAGCAATTGAGCTTTGTTGATTGCTGCTTGCATGCAGAAACAGTAGATGTAGAGGGCGCCGCTCATTGCGAGACAAAGATGTCCCCACCACAGTGGAATAAGAGGAGTCAAACTTGACGAGCCAAACAGCTCAAAATAATCAGATGAGAATCGGTTTCAAACACATTCATGTGGTTGTCATGCCTGAAGCATTCGCTCATCGAAACTTTTCAACACGTTCGACGAAAATGTCAGATATATTGCGATGAATATGGAATGTGTAAACGAAAATGCGAAGGCAACATAAAAACATCGATGAATGAATGATAAGGAAGACGTTCCGATTAGAGCAACCTGAAAAATGCTATTTACTGATGCAACTCTGACAATGGTTGAAATGGTTAACCTCAGTAATCTCGTTAAGAAAGTATAGTAACCTAACAACGCCATCGTCCCGAAGTGATTCATAAATGAAATGCTGAAAACGCCACCGAAAGAAATGTAAATTGTGTACTACCCAAATGTTACCAGCGAAACGGCGCCATTGATGAATATGAACAGAATGGTTATGGAGGTTTCGATAGAAACTTGATCAATTGTTCTGGAGAAGATGAGCCAGACAAGATGAGATGGAAAGTGAACTGCTAAAAGATTTTTTAATATTATTAACATGTTAGAAAAATATGATTTTAAATGCTATCTTACAAATGATTGTTGAAGAGATGAAGATGGCGAGCCCTAGAAAACGGATAACCTTCCCCGAAATAGCCGAAAGAGGAGGACGCAAGAAGACAAAGCATTGTAGCATCTTAATTCTCGATAAAAATAGCAGACAAAAAAGACATAATCTATGAAATAGCAGGAAAAATATTATTTACAAGTCAAATGATTTGAAATGGTTGCAAAAAAGGGACTATAATTCTCACCAATCTCATGCGTTCAAATTCTTACCAATCTCATGCGTTCAAATTGCCGTTCCAGCGAATTAACATTATTCAGGGTTGTCGTTCCGCATTCCTTAACGTACTAACTAAACTATCATTTTTGCGTAATTCAGACGGGAAGTAGAAACTGACGAGGGCTTTTTCTAGAGAAGGTCGACGAGAAGTCATGCCGAGATGTCTGAAGCCTACAATAACAATTGCTTTGGCTGGAGAAGATAAAACTTACTCTACCACTTCCGCAATACCACCTGGCACATGGAAGTAGAAATTCCTCGATGCCCTCTGATCGAAAAAAAGAGGCCCACACTCATTTTTGTGACCATTGTGTACATAACTTCAGCACAACGGGGTTGAATTTCAGTGGCCCGTTGGGTTCGTGAAGCTCTTTTATGAGTGAATTTCAAATGGAAACAAAGTGTGCGTACAAATGTGGGCATGATCACAATGCTTATTTCGTTTATAACATATCTGCAGGACTACCGCCTGAACATGCATATAAGGCTCCCCCAAATAAATTAGTTTTTCTTTTTTTTAGAACGAAACTCCTTTGCAAAGAAATATTGTTATTTGCGGGAAATTCTCTCTTTCTTTTACTATTATGTTCTATTTCATCCTCGTTTAACACTGCTCAACCAAGATACATAGGTCGAACATCTTCTGTTGGGAAATCATAATGTTTATGTCTTATAAATATCTATGAACTCGAAACGCAAGCAGAATATCAATGGTTGTGCATTTCAAGGGCGAGCATGCCTCGGACTAACAACCATCGCTAAACTGGAGAAGCATCGCGAGAAAGGACAGCATCAAAGAGAGTGTCTGAACGAATTTATTCAGAAAGCAAATCTCCTTAAATTTTAATATCCTCTTCGAGAAAAGATGACTACCGTGAGGATGAGCGGCCTAGAAAGAACAGCAAAGCCCCATGCTGTAACAAGGGCATCCGCCTTCTGGAGATGTCTACTCAACGAAGTCGCTGCCGTGTATACCTAATAAAATGATAAATAAGATAAGATAAATAAATAAAATAAAAAACATAAAAATGCACCTTGAGACGAAATGGTTGCCACACATTTTGGTTAGCACACAACGAAGAGTGAGCAGCAGCCACCTTTAAAAGAAGTTATGAACTTTTCAGCTAATAAGAAAGAGATACGATTTTTCTTATTTTAGTCCATTTGCTTTTTTTAAATCTAAACTCGTATACGAACCGTTTCGTGTAAACGTGCAGGTAAAATGGTGATAGAAAAGAAGAGAAAGCCGCAAACGATAAGTGGAGGAAGTCGAAGGGCACTGTCAACCAGTGAGGAATTCAAACCTCCGATTAGAGTGAAAATAGAAAATATGACCAGCGGAATCAACGACGAAATCATCAGAAAGGCGAAGCGCTTGAAACATAAAACAGCTGTGATTTGCATCTGAATTGAAGAGGGCGAACTCAACCTTCACAAGGCGGTCCAATTCGCGAAGTGCTGAAGACAGTCGTCTCTGCCTCTCCATTACATCAGTCAGACTTCTGATCATGACGTCATCGTCGCTGTTGAAGGGCATCTAGTCAAAAATGGCATGTATACTCGTTTGCCTCAATGTCCAACCTCGGAAATACTCCGATTCAGCAGTTGAGCTTCGTTGATTGCAATTTGCATGCAGTAGCAATACATGTAGAGGGCACCGCTCTTTACGAGACAAATATGCATCCACCAGAGAGGTATCAGCGGAGCCAGTCGCGGAGAACCGAACATCTTGAAGCAACATATTCATAGATTACAGCTTTAGAAGAAGGTAGTTACCGTCTAGGAAACTAAAACCCGTCCAATTTTGTCTTCATTTGTTATTAATTGATGGCTCCTACCTGTAGCATTCGCTCGTCATAGCTTTTCAGTACACCTCTTGTAACTGTCATGAATATTGCAATCGGTATCGAATGGGCAATCGAAAAAGCAAAAGCATAGTGGAAGCAGCGATGCACCGTTGAAAGAGAAGAATCATTGTGATATGCTCGTTCCCCCTGAAGGAAACGGTCAAGTCATTTACACATATTACATATGGGTCTGAAAAATTTACCTTAGTGACATTGCGAAGAAGATCCAAAAACTTGGAAATGTTTCCTTTTCGTAGCAATTCGCAGATGAAATGCTAAGTAATATAGATGTATATTGACTGTGAGATATGTGAAATAATCCTTAATACTCACAAATGAAACGACGCCATTGGTGAAAAAGAAGAGAATTGTAATGGACGTCTCGATTGAAACTTGGTCAAGCGTTCCAGACAAGAGAAGCATGAGAAGATGAGATGGAAAGTAAATAGCTAAATAAGATGCAGCTCAATAAAATAATAAAATAATTCAATAAAAATTTTAAAGATAAATATGACTTTAAACAACGAAGATGAATTAATCTTCAGCGAACTGCTTCACGAACAAATAATTGCCGAAGAGAGGAACGTGGCCTGTCCAACAAATTGCAGAGTGATGCCGAATATTGGAAAGCGAGGACGAAAGAAGATGAATCCTAGTATCATCTAAAGTGTTATATCTACTAAAGGTCAAGAAGGAATATGCATGCTTATGATGCAATTATAAACAAAGACATGTATTTCTTGAGTAAATAAAGAGGACATACCGATCTCATGTGTTCAAAATGGCTTTCCAGGGAATCCAGTTTATTCGTTCTCAGTCCACTTTCCTAAATAAGTGCATAGTTTCGACAATCATTTCTGTAAATTATGTTATCTACAAAAAATAGTGCAAGCATACAATTGCCTTCTGTAGTGAAGGACGACGAGCAATCATCTCGGGATCTTGGTTAACAGAAAACTTCTTGGGAGTGAGACTTTCGTCTGACCGAACCACGAGATCTCTTTTCTTACACAAAGATAATTTCTTGAGGAATAGAAATAGGACGTCTGCGTCATGCCAAAGCCATTTTGTTAGCCATTTCATAGTGCTCTTATGACCTTAGTGGTGTTGGATTTCGTTTCTTCGATGGAAGCAGTGCTACGCCCATCAATTGGGCTTAAAATGGCAATAAATACGAGACATCTTTCAGACAAACTGCACTTTAGTTTCCTTCTCAAAAGGACCTTTACTCAAAAGCGACATTGGTCCTCGGCTTACCAACCAGCAAGTGAGACATGTAGTCTATTTTCAGTTTTCACAGTGTTATGTAGGTAACTACTACCATTTCTTGAGAGAATACCACTTCATTTGCTTAGTAAAGATATTAGAGTTAGGATATAGTCAGATTTGATCGGCTGGCAGATGCGATGGGGAAGTGCAGCCTTTGAACTGAAGAAGCATCGCAAGGAAAGTCAACATCGCCGACAAAGTCTTAATATTTTCTTTGCTTTACTGAGCCATATTCACCATCTCAAAGCAAGAAATCAACGTAAATGATGTAAAAAGATTTTACGATGCATTTTAAAAAGAAGTGCATAATTAAACAATTCCATTGTACGAAAAAAAAAGTAAAAATTAATTAACTGTTAGGATGAGCGGCTTGGACAGCACTGCGAATCCCCAAATTGTAATGGCGACGTCCGACTGTTCGAGATGAGAGGAAAGAGCGAGAGCGGCCATGTAAACCTTGAGAAGAGATTAAACTATTGCATCGAATGGAGCTAAGAAATCTCATCGAACCTTGATCCGAAAAGGCTGCCAAATATTTTTTTTCGAGCACATTCGAGCACAGAGATGCACGCGTTTTGTTGAGCTAAGAAACGACATTTAACAAAAAGAGGAAGATAACTAAAGTAACAAAAATGAATACTTTTCAATCTAAGAGATTCGAACCTCTTCGTGGAGACGAGCCGGCATCGCAGTTATGCAAAAGAAGAGACAACTGCAAATGAGGACAGAATTGACACGGATTCCGACCTCGAGAAGCGAGCCATCCCAGCGGCCAAACACGGTGAAGAGAGCAAAGATTGAAGAGGGGATCAGCCCGGCAATCATCAAGAAGGCATAGCGCTGAACAAACTCTTTGCCATTAACAACATAGACATTGTCTGATGAACCCTTGCAATCTGGTCGAGATGGCGAAGGGCTGAGGCAAGTTTGGTGTATTTCTCGATGGTATCAGACAGGAAAGCCGCCATTTCGTCGTCATCTGCGGAGAACGGAAGCTGAAGATGGAAGAAAAGAAGAATGATACAAACGAACGGTTTAAAATTTTTATTATCTGCGAACCTCGGCGATGCTTTGATTGAAGAGTCTGATTTCGTTGATTGCAGATTGCATACAGAAGCAATAGACGTGCAATGCTCCATTCATGGCAAGGCAACGATGAAGCCAGCACGCGGGAAGGAGGAGAACCAGCTTTCGAGTTCCGTAAGGCTAAAGATGATATTATTAACTTTTTAACGGCTTAATTCATAAAATAATGTTTCGACGTGTCATGAATATAAATAAATCTTACCATTTGAAGCCGAAGGTCAAAGCTGTCGAGTTGACCGCGAATAGCAATAAGAAGAATCATGCAAAACGTGTTGAAGAAGATGAAGACGGTGGAGGAATAGAAGCAACGATGGACCAGCTGCAGTGGTCTGGGGAATCTCTGCTCTCCTAATACCTGGAATCTTTATCCAATCGAAAGGGTTAAAACTCTTTAGGGAAATGAATGAACTGGTCATTGAGACTATCTCAGTGAAATCAAAGATTTGGATTTTTGATAGCACAAAACGGCAGAGAAAAGTAGGCTAAAACAATTTTTCTCTGCCTTTACGAATTCTGTAAGTAAACCTGATTCGCCTCGCGAAGTAGAAAAAGAAATCGTTTTACGCCTTCCGAGCAGATTGATCGATAGACAGTATACTACAAGCATTTTTTAGTATTGAAAATATAGAAATTTCCAGAAGAGCAAGATCGTGACTATCTAACCAAGGATATTATGCCCACTAAAAAGAGGAAGTTAGCAAGTATGGCGATTTGCATAGAGCTTTCAGCCATTTCTCCCGACAGAATTAGACTCTGCGTGTTGAGTGCGAAGATGAATGCTGAACCCGATAAATAGCTCACAATCAGACTTTCCTTGAGTTAAAAGTTTGCTTTTGTTAGAACATTCGAAGTGAAGAAACTAACAGTTGGCCAGCGAAATAATAAAAATAGTGCTTCCGATCAAGCGAGCAACTTTTCCATAGGAAGCGCGGAAAGGTGGCCTCATGAAGAGAAGACTCAAAACCTGCACTGGCACTTTTGTTCTCAGCAGTTAAAAAGAGACCAACGTTGCAGAAGGACTTACCTGACTGAGCTGGTCAAACTGTTGTTCGAGTGTTGCAGGAGGAGGAAGATCTTCTACCTTCAACTATCCATTACATTCACTGAAGATTCTTTTGTTCAAATAACTTACAGTGACTTCTAAAGATGAAGAACGTTTTGGTGACATTGAAATGAGATGGTGATTCGAACCAGACTTCCCAGTTGTGGACGCTCTTTGCCTCTCTTTTCCAAGTGGAATCCAATCTCATCTTTTGTTTTGTCATTCCTATGCTTTGTATCCTTGTCCGTACATCCGTTCCTTCTTCGCACTCCCTTTATCTTCTTCTCTTCCTCTTCGGTGTCCTCTCGTTTCTCGCCCTTTCTATTACTTCCCATTGCCCTTTGGCTGTTGGTGAATGCATTATTGCATGTCTTGTGACACAAGTCAGGAACAAAATAAAATTTGTGCCCGTTTCCACTTCCACTAGTGACTCTTACTAAGTGAGATCACGAATTTATTTGTCTCTACATTGCTCGTGATTTTGTTGTTAATGCCGAAAAGAACAACCGTTTAACCTCAGCTGGCGATAAACTGAATCCAATGTGCAAAGCGTATTTTTTTTATCAAGATGATGATCATCTCTAAGCCTAACTTGCGTTATCAGTAATTGTCTTCAGTGCGAGCTGAACAATAATTTAGCCTTCCTTATGCAGTGATATAAATCAAAAATCTATTTGCTGTACACATTACCATGATAGGAAACATTTCTTATATTATTTTACATAAATACATTTATATGCTTCACACTAGGGAAGTCGACTGATTAGCGTGGTGTTGAATTGTTTGCATTTCAGATGGGGTTGAGCAGCCACTGAACTGAAGGAGCATTGCGAGGAAGGTCAGCATAGCAGACAAAATCTAAATGTTATACCATTTTCATTTGAAGATTTCTGAACATTCTTCTATCCACAATGGATATATTAAATATAATATTCATACCGTAAGAATAAGGGGCTTGGAGAGCACGGCGAAGCCCCAGACGGTAATTACAACGTCAGACTGTTCGAGATGAGAAGAAAGAGCCAGCGCTGCCGTGTACACCTTCTCGTGAACAATTTTTCAATTTATAGTTCAAACTTTACCCAAACCTTAACCCGGAAAGGCTGCCAAACATTACGATTTGAGCACAACGAAGAGCGCGCTCCACTCAGCTTAATGACGCAAACATATGAAGTGTTGGTACGAAATAATAGAGATAAAATAAATATTTGTATTTTAAAATATAGATATTTATATAAATGGAAGTCCAAGCCTCTTCGTGAAGGCGCGCGGGCATGACTGTGATACAGAGGAAGAGCATGACAGAGATGAGAACGGATGGGATTCGAATTCCAATCTCTTGCGGAGAGTCACTCCAGTGGCCGAAGAGCACGAAGAGAGCAAAGATTGTCGAGGGAATCAGGGCAGAAATGACCAGAAATGCGTAGCGCTTAAGAATTTCAGTTAGAAGAAACATTTCCATTATAGATACTTTGTCTCTTCAAATATCTCGATGGATTGTGATAAGTACCTTTACAAGGAAGTCAAGATGGCGTAAAGCCATCGCAAGCTTCGTATATTTGCATATGCCATCCGCTAGAAGAGCAGCCATTTCATCATCGTCCGCAGAGAAAGGAAGCTGAAAAAATATTTAAATAGAACAATCTAGTCATAAACTGTGCATTATGCCAAAGAGATAACTGAATGATTTCGACCTCAGCGATTCTCAGATTGAAAAGTTTTGCTTCGTTGATGGCAGCCTGCATGCAGAAGCAGTAAATGTGCAAGCCTCCATTCAAGGCGAAAGCGAGATGCATCCACGAAGGAGGCAGCAGAAGGATCAGCTTCCTTGACCCGAACAGCTCAAAGTCATATTTCTTACAACATAGTAATCATGACATCTGCATTGGATAACAGAGTAGGGATGAAAAAGAAATTTACCATAGCTTTTATGTCCTCTGCATATTCATGATAAGAAAAAATAATAATGTGAACCATTTGTAACCGCGGGTCAAGACTCCCAATTGAAGGTTGCGTTAAGAGAAGAAGCGTCATGAAGCAACAATTGCAGAGGACGTAGACTGATGAGACACTGAAGCAACGGTGGATCCGCTGCAGAGGACGAGGAAATCTTTGCGCTCCCAATCCCTTCAAGCATTTAAGAAAATATAAGATGTTGTCATTCTTGCCTCACCACCAGAGATGGTAAATGGCCCAAAAATTTCCCGGCCCGTCGGGCCCAAGGTCTGGGCCGGCCCGGCCCGAACGATTTCCGGGCCCTAGAATTTTGGGCCCGGCCCGGCCCGGCCCGTGGGCCCGTTTGAGCCCGATCTTCAAAACTTCTGATTTAAATAAAGTTTGAACCTGATTTGGCCTTGTTCGTCAATTAAATCCTGTTTAATAAGACACTTTAGTTTATTACACAGTTAAAAAATGATGAGTAAAAAAAGGATTAACAAGTAAGAGAATAACAAAAACCAAACGATTTCATAATGTCGTGAGGATTCGAAGACTGCTCGAACTTTTGTTAGCCAGGATTCAAAGACTGTTCGAACTTCATGAGTGATCGGACAACAAGAGAATGGAAGACAGAGTCAGCCCCAATCCTATCTCGCTTCTCAGGGATCAGATTTCTGAGGTCGGAAAATGACCGTTCCGCCGTAGCGGTAGAAGCGGGAATAGAAAACAACTGGCAAACAACGCGACTGAGAACAGGGAAGTCAGTGGCTCGCTCCTTCCAAGCAAGCAAGGGGTTATCATGGATATTTCCACTAGAATCGCGGAAGTTGAATGAAGCATTGAGGTATGAGTCTACTTCGGAAACAATATTATCACCTGATTCGTCAAGATCATCATATTCAGTCCTAGGCAACTTTAGGGGTTTTGGCTGCGAACCACCGGCATCTCAACCTGCTAGGTCTCCGACATAATCTTTTAGAGATCGGATGACCTCCTTACGCTCTGAGTCTGAGGCCAGCTTCCGCAACTGTCTTCGCTTCGGGTGCAGAAGAGTGGCCATGCGGTGTAACTTGGAAATGACTCCATCCTCCTCCTTCCGCAACATGCACTTAAGTGCACTGCGAGCCAGTGCACTTTGCATTGCCGAGTCACATGTGCTATTAATGCTGTTAAAGCATTCCTTCAGTTCGTGCCACTTAGGCCACACTTCGTAGATGACTGCAGCATCTTTCTAAAAAAAACAACTCGTCAAAATAAATATCTAACGATATATCAATTTTGTTATACCTGGAAGAAGAGCACGAATTCCTCAAATTGAACCAGGATGTGTAGAACATCTTCAAACTCTTGACGATTTTCGTAGAGATACTGTAGACCTCGCTTCACATCCTGTAAATGGTATTAATACGATGAGCGTTAACTGATTTTACAAAATTTAATCTCAAATGGTACCTCTGACAGCTTCCCTCGATCCTTGTACTTGAACAGCTCGTCCGCGCACTCTTGGAAAGCCCTTCAGCTTGGATAGCCAGCGCGTCTCCACCTCCAGTGGAAGCTGCCTGCTCAGAGAATGGCCGACTTCTGTTCCTCGAACGCCGTTCACAACGATCTTCAGTTCCGTAAGGATCTGGCGCGCTCTCCGGACCAATTCCTTCTCTTCGTCATCCAAGTCGTTAACGAAGAGTAACCCCTTTCGATTCTTGTAGGGATTAAACGTCCTTTTGCAGATGTTGTTCGCAACATGGCATATGCAGCTCACATCTAAAGAAGAAAAAAAAACAAAAAGACAGATAAATATAAATCTGATAAATTTTACTTTTTCCGTTATTAAGCCTGAGGGCCTTCGTGATGTTCGAACCCTCGTCGGAAGCACAGAAAACGTCTTGCAGAGCACGCTCGCCAAGGCCAAACGACTTTGCTGCTTGCACGACATCAGACCAGACTTGCGTGTTGTCCTTTTTCGCAAAGTTACAATGCCTCATGGCTGCATGGATACTGAAGTACTTCCTAAAGCAGAGAATTTGACAAAAGTATTTAGGCTTTAAAGAACATACCACTCGTAGATGATATGAAGAACAAGGGTGAGATAGTCGTCCTTCCTCTTTCCGTAGTCTGCTGAGAACGCGCCACCAACGGTCTCGAGATGGCGCACAACTTCCGCTCCGCTCTTTGCGAGGAGTTCTTCTTGAATGCCATGTAGTCGATTTGAAACCGTCTTTCGCGTAGGCACGATACTGGCCACATCGAAGTTATCGACGTTACGGCGTTTAGCTCTAAACGAAACTCATTGGTGGCTTGATATGAAGAAAAGTAAGAGAAAAAATTCTAACCCAATTTTCATTGCCGCAGAGATCACGTCCTTAAATCCCGCGTCCTCGACAATTGAAAAAGGACGCGAGCTTGTAACTACCCACTTAGCAACTGCGCTTGAGATCTGCTGCTGTTCCTCTTGTGTGCCGCTAACCGAAATCTTCGCCACGAATCCGTCAATTCGTCCTTGTGTCAATGTAGAGGAAACCGTCTTCGTGTTCTTGGCCTTCTTGCATTTGTCCAGATGTCGGCTAAACATAAAGAGCGACCAATTATATGCTGATATGAAGCTGTTGAAGGTACAGGACAAACAAACAAAAAAGGTTTGCACCTGACATTGCCGCCTGTCGTCATAACAAGGTGGCATTGCGAGCAAAAGACGAAACGAGTCACGATCGCAGTTGCCTCGTCTCCGTAGTAGCTGTAGTAGAGAAGCTTGATGGGGTCACCATCAGCACCTCTTCGAAAAGAAAAAAGGAATTCGCGGGAGAGCAGACGGTCCAACTGCGCGTTAGCCACCGACTGCAGCTGCTCTCTGGAGTGCTCGGATGTCCCATAGTCTTTTCCTGAAATTTAAAACAGGTAGGAAAAGTCATACGCCAAACTAAAAGAAATCATACCAAAAATCTTTTAAGGATCCTCCGATCCATTTCTGGAACATCATCGACTTCTAAGGGGTCGCCCTCCATCTCACTAGTTGACGAAGCCTCTAAACCGGCCCGCCGACGAGGAAAAACTTAACAGAAATACAATTAAAGTAACTCAATTGAAATAAGATAAACAGGCATGATGTTCATAAGAATGACCGAGAACGAGAGTGACAGCAGGGAAAATTGACAGACGGTGAGAGTGACAACTACGGTGTTGAAAGAGAAGTAAAAAGGGTCAGCAGTATGACTGTCTTCATTGTATTTCTCACTTCGGAGTTTATTTTATCACCACCTACTTCTATTTTTTTAAATATCGGGCCCAAACGGGCTCACGGGCCCGCCCAACTTTTTTGGGCCCGGCCCGGCCCGGCCCGGCCCGGGGCCCTGGGAAATTGGGCCGGCCCGGCCCGCGGGCCCGCCAGGGCCGGGCCGGGCCGGGCCGGGCCGTTACCATCTCTGCTCACCACAGCTTCTCATATTTACAAGCGAACCTGATTTGCCTCGCGTAGCAGGAAAAGAAACCTTTCCACACCATCCGAACAGCGGATTGCTCGGTACAAAAAATACTGAAGAGAAATATTTGAGCGAAAATGGATAGAATAATTAGATTTAGAAAAAAGAAAATGGTTAGAACAATTAATCATATTCGCAGAAAATTCTTGAAGTTAGCTAACCAGGGAAATAATGCTCGTGAGATAGTGAAAAATAGAGAGAATCGCAGCCTGCATAGATGTGAGCGCCAACTTGCCTGCTAGAATAAGATAAAGGCAGTTCAGTATGAAGGCCGTTGCTGAAATAAGTCAAGTTACTTCCTAAAGATATCATCTTTGGCAGCTGATAGAAAGAAAGAATAACTAACAGCTGCATAGCGAGCCAATGAAGAGGGCGTTTCCAATCACTTGAATGAGTCTGCTACAAGAGCCGGTAAATGGTGGACTCATGAAGAGAAGGCCTAGCAGCTGAATCGGAACATCTTGCTATCGTACTTGTTGATGAATACCTAATCTTTAGTTTATAAAGCGGAGGGCTTTTTTGGAATGACTGGAATACCAAACCAAACTGAGAGAGTCGAATTGCCGTTCGAGGGAAGGCGGCGGCGGTTGTCCTTCCATCTAATAAATTGAGTTATATTCAATATTCATTTTGCGGTCATTGTTTACAAAATATGCAAATAACTCACAGCAGCTTGCAAGGATGACTTTCGATTAGGTGACATTGCTCGAAGAACATAAATTGGCAAACTAAACAACTTCCTCGCAACGTCGGCGAGGTCTTCAAGACCTTTCCTATTGTTACTTTCGGATTCAATTCTCATCCATCTCACCAATTTGCTATGGTAATTCCATTGATGTCTCTCTTTTCCATTTCTCTTATTTAATTTTCCTTTCTTTCTCATCTATCTCTCAAATCCATCGCCCACTCGTAAGTCATCGCTTGCCATCTGCTGTTGTCCTCTTCAACCGCCGCCTACGGCCATTTCGCTGTTTGCGTGCACCTATTGAATTTCATGTCGCGAAAGAGAGGATGACAATGAAATTGTATTCGAAGACCTTCCGCATGCATTAGAAAATTCTCTCCATTGCTCATGTAGACACGACTTTATACTTATTTTTCATAAGAATACGAATGGTAAAGGTGGCTAAATAGGAAGAATATCGATAGTTTTGCTGCCAAGGGCGTTTCGCACCCATCGATCTGCAGAAGAATGGCAAGGAAAGTCATCATCGCGGAGAGAGTCTTAAAAATAAGAATAGGAGATTTAACAATGAAAAATATGATAATTAAAGGAGTTGCATAGAGATGTATGAATTAGATCAGATACCGTTAGAATGATCGGTCTTGACAGAATTGCGAAGCCCCAAAGCGTGATTGCTATGTCAGACTGCTCGAAATGTGCGTTGAGGGCAACTGCCGCTAGGTAGACCTGCCACCGAATACTCCGTCATTAGTCTTCAGAGGTTTGCAGCTAACCTTGACTCGAAAAGGTTCTCAGTAAATGAAAAAAGGCTTATTAAAAGGTTTGTGCGACGAAAAAGGCTTATTAAAAGGTTTGTGCAAGAAAAAAGGCTGATTGATGGGATTGTGCACAAACAAAGGCTCATCAACAGGATTTCGCAGGGCGAAAGTCCTGTTGACAGGAATTTCGTGGGCAAGACTTATTAACAGGTTTTTGCAAGTCTAATTAACAGGATTTCGAAATTTGGAAAGCTTACTATGTGGATTCTCTTCATTTTATGTATATTCGTGTTTCTCTTTACTTGTCTTTTTTATTTGGCGCCTATAGACATACTATAATGAAGAAGCTTCTTTTATCAGGAGGTACGCTGTGTCGCCGATCTTACTTGTAGTTTGATGTTGTTGCTGCCAACAAGTGAGCCAAGAAAATCTCGCACGTTTGGCAATTCTCGTTCCCTTTGAGGTTTTCCTGCTTTTATCCCTTTTATTAGAAAATGTTTTTTTTTTCTATTACATATTTATTCGAACATTTCTCTTTTTTTGTCGGATTCAAGAGGATGGTGCTGACCCTGCCGTTCTCGTACTTGCCATGACGCTCGATCAAGAATTCAAGGTTGAGAGAATGTTTTTATTTGTCGTAATTATATATGGTGTTTATATATAGGTGATTCAAGTTGAATTAGAAGTATGAGGATATGTAGCTGCTTTTCTTTATTTATGCAACAGCTGATGGAACTCTAAAGATTTTGTGACCGGTGTACCCGCTTTGTTACTGAAACCGTTACTACTTTCGTTAGCTTTCCTGTTGAAAAAGGGAAGGGTTTATTTAAAAAAGAAGAAAGATAAAGAAAAACTTTTTTTGAGAAACTAGAGGGTTTTTGGTGTATTTAAGTAGGCTTGTTGAAAGCGAGAAACTTGTTTTTTTTATAATCAACTAGCCTTCTTCAGCCTGATGGAACTCTCTGAGCGGAGTCTTCGCCGGCGATGCACCGGTCGAGCACTCCTCCTGCTCATCTATTGCGGAAGCATTCGAAAGAGGTTTTTTTTTATATTTGTTGGTGAAGTTTTATTTACTTCACAGGGTTACTGTATACTTTATACCGTATCTTAGGACCTTCTTACAAAATACTTTTGCTAGTTCGCGAACTTTAATAGTATTTTATTCAGCAAACAAATATTCTTTGTTTACTAGGTTCGTGCTGCGCTGCCTTGCTAGAGGCTCGGGCGGTTCAGCCAATCCGCAACGCGACCGCATCGCGCAGCTTGGTTCGTTGACATTCAAGTTGAATCAGAAGTATGAGGGTATATTACGTGCATTTTTTTTTCTGTTTGCACAGTGGTCGCCTGGAAGACTCGGAGATCTGGTAGACGAGTGGAGCAAGCAGGCACCACTTGTTCATCGGTCGGTGGGCCTAGACTGTGCGAGTCGGGCCAACTTCTCATCTTTGCTGGCTACTTTGTCGGCAATGCAGTGTTCGCCATGCAGGTTTGGAGGCGTATTATTTCTTGTACATTCTGCCGAATATGACTGGTTTTTTAAGTTGCTTTGTTTACTGAGTTTTTCGTTTTTATTTTAGGATTTGTTTTTAATAAATCATGAGGGAAATGATAGTAAATTAACTTATTTCCAGGTCGAGCAAAGTGCGCAAGAACGAGGTCGAGATGCTCACGTCCCCACGCGACGCGGTCGCATCGCGCACCTCGAGCCGCCATAGTCCCAGCGGCCGTTCCAGAGTTTGTTTTTTTTTTACATTTTTCTTTTGCATTTATCTTTAAACATTAAGTATAGATCGTTAAAACGACCGAAACTTTTTTATTCAATGACTTTTCTTGCATCACAGAGGTTACTGTAGACTTTTTACAGTATGCTTTTCGCCGAACTGGTGGCTGAGATGCAGGCTGGCCAGCTCTACTGTCTCTTCGCATACTAGCACTCCACCAATCCGCAAGACTACGGACTGTTAGTTTAACTCTTTTGTTTTACTCTTATGACCAGCTCTTTTGTAGCCTGGACACCTCCATTTTTGTTAATACTAAGTTTTGCGCGAAACGTGGAAGAATTTTATAGGAATTGTGTAAAAAAGTAAATGCTAGGGTTATTTCTTAATTCCTCTATTTTTTCTCGGTATTTTCCCGTTTCGAATAGATGGATTCAGCGATGAAGTTGTAGTGAGAGATGAGCTTGCAGATACGTGCTGGCGGATTCGCGAGCCGCGACGCGTGGCGATGCGTCGCGGTTGGAGCCGGCGATACTAAGCTGTAAACACACGTTCCCTGCTTGTTTCTTGAAGTAGATAGTAGACAAGGTTGTTTTCTCCATTGATTTTTTTAAACCAAATACTGTATTGAAACATATTGATAACGATTTCAACTAAGCTGTAGACTGCATACGCTAAGGTTTCTCTAATTCGTAATTCGTGCATAGTTTCTGCATTTCTTGTGAGAATTCTTCCTATATCCTTGTAACATATATCTCGAGTCTCGATCTGTGCTATGGGCACCGGTGCCTGGAATGACGGAACAAGCATTCTTACTTCTTGACTGCAGAATTGCGTCATTGTAGTTTACTTCTTTGCGACTCGCTCAATCTGAGAATGCTAACGTTATTCAAAGCTTTATTTTCATTTACTTTCTATGTGTAATATTATCAGAATAAGCTTAGCAATTCCTATGCCATTCATGACTAGTATGTCTTACTATGAGCTAAATGCATTGCTGATTGAGTAACTTTTACATTTTAGAATGTTCTTGCAATACTTCCTGTACTATTAACGTTTGTTAACCATGAATGAAGCAATTTCATGCAATTCGCTTCAATCGCAGTGGAAATTATTACCAAGAGAAATTAAAGAAGGCACATGGTGCATTTCACAAAAAGAATCCTGTTAATCAGCCTTTCAGCGTCGTGAAAAAGGCTTATTGGCAGGCCTTTTAATAAGCCTTGCGCAAACCTTTTAATAAGCCTTTTTCATTTACTGAGTTGCCAAACGTTTTGATTCAAGCAGAGCGAAGAGCGAGTTGCGATGATCTATGTATGTACATACATATGCATATTTAATGAACATATGAAAAAGTGCTTGAAGCAGAAATATGAAAGAAGGATCCAAGCAGACATACCACTTCATTGGGTCATTAGAGTGACGGAAGCGAAGAGATAGAAACAGACGAAGACTTTCGTGAGACTAATCATGAATTCTAGCGAGGAGACACGCCAGCGATCAAATAAAGTGAAGAGTGCGCAGATGGTTGAGGGAATCAGAATCAAGATGACCAGAAAGGCAAATCGCTTAACGAAAACAATGTATGTATATGCTGCACAACTGATTTTCAAATGTTTAACATTACACATATGTACATATACATGAGAACAGCCCTTACTAATACGCCAGCTCATTGCTCCTCTTACCCTGACCATCCCATCAAGATGTCTTAGTGCTGCTGCTAATTTTCGATGCCTTTCAATTGCTTCTGAAAGACGCGCCGTCATTTCGTCCTCATCAGTTGAGTATCCAATCTTGAAGGATTTAGTGATAAACAACAAGAATTATGCGCTGCTAAACAAGAAAGAAGAAGGGGAAATATTAACTTTTGCGACGAATTTATTGAATGCTTTGACTTCGTTGATCGCGGCCTGCATGCAGAAACAGTAGATGTGGAGAGCAGCATTGAGAGCCAAGCAGAGATGGAGCCAGCAGGGGGGAACTAGCAGAATTAGTCGACGCGAACCGAACAACTACAAAGAAATTGGCCCCTTCTTTCAACTTCACTTTCAAAGCCAACCAGCAGAATGCGGTAATCGAGAGTCTTCAGTTTGTCGAAGGAGATCAGAACGACGAACATGGAGAACACACTCATAGAAGTGAATATCGATGCTCCGTAGAAGCACCAGTGAAGACGATTGAAAGACTTCGGAGCATTTTCTATCTACAAACGTGCATTTTTCAAATATTTTTATACGAGTTAGATGTTCAAGGAAATATAATGTAAATAAAAGAAGAGTAACAAAATCTATTTGAAAAACCACACACCGGTAGTCGTTGATGACATTTTCTTTGATTTGCTTCGCCGAGCAGACGAAGAAATCGATGAACGCCATTAGGACAGCGCATTGATTGATGCAGAAAGTGCTGAAAAAGATTTGTGAAAACGCCACCTTATCGTGAAGAAGAAACTGTTGAATCCTGCACGAACAAACGAAATAATGCCAGTGATGATCTGGAAGATCCCGAGAATTGAGGCTTGGATTGAACCAATCGCCATTGAACCAATCGCCATTGCACCGTACAACACAAGGCTGAGCATGTAGATCGCATAGTATGAGGCTAGAAGTTAATTAATATCTCTTTCATATCAACGATGTCTTTTTAATATTACTGCTGGAAAGAATTCAAGATTGATCTACTTCTTTAAGACTTACAAAGAGTTAGCGAAGTGACAAGCAGAGCTGTGCTTATCAAACGAGCAAAACGGTTGTCATGACTGTGAGGACATTGAGGTCGAAAGAAAAGGAAGCCGTAGATCTAAACAATCAGTTTTGCATTTCATGATAATTTACGAAATATACCGTTTTGAGACGATGAAATTGTTGCTCAAGCCCCAATTGTTTCGGGAATCGATACCTCGCTGTATTTCCATTTTGTATCTAAAGAAGGTTGGAAAACAAATAATAAATATGAATATTCGGTCGCTAACCGAGTTATCGCATGATAAACGTCGCTTTACATCCATTGAAGCGTCCATGGAATTGCAATTTTTGGTTTGAATGAATGAAGTGAATTGGAATGCGTACGATTCACGTGCTCACCCTGTGTCTCTCTCCATTCATTTCAACATCTTCGACGTACGCCAAATGGACCACTCCAGACTCTAAGCATTCAACAATGTCAAGAGTACTTTCCCTTTCAGTGAAGTGATATTAAATTCCGCATCGGTACTCGTATTCTCGCATATGTATGATTATTATTGGGGATCGAACAGGTAGGAATTGGGAAATGTCCTCGAACTGCTAGAATGGTTTTCTATATCTGATGTATGCATACTTCATAAATATTTATATAGCTTAACTAGAATATGTTCTTTTCTTTTGATTCCGAGTTGTTATGAGTTGGATCATACGCAAGTACTCTTTATTATAATCAAGGATTCACGCAATTTAATTCATTTTTGTGCTGTTGACCGTTGAGAGGATGAGTGACTTTGGGCTGCCATAACCATCGATCTGAAGAAGCATTGCAAGGAAGGTCAGCATCGCAGACAAAGTCTGAATTTATTCTCCTCTTAGGTCTACTTAAAGATATAATATAAAATATTTAGAAGAGTAAATGGAGATATACATTGTGTAGATTGATATGAATTGATATGCACCGTCAAAATAAGCGGCTTAGAGAGAACGGCGAATCCCCAGAGAGTGACGGAGATGTCTGACTGCTCAAAGTGAGTGCTCAGTGCCTGAGCAGCCACGTACACCTGAATCTCACTGCAGTGATGTAAGAGCAGCAGGAAAAGACGCTTCATTAAACCTTGCTTCGAAATGGCTGCCAAACATTCTGATTCGAGCAGAGTGAAGATCGCGTTGCTGTAAGCTGAAAATCACCCTTCTATTTGACAAATTATAAAGCAGAACGAAAAAAAGAAGTTTCGCTGACCACTTCGTGAAGTCTTGCAGGCATTACCGTAACGCAGACGAAGAGATAAATACAGATGACAGCCTGGGGAAGACTGATAACAAATTCAAAGAGAGAAATGCGATATCGATCTGCCAACGTGAAGAGTGAGAAGATTGTCGTGGGAATGAGAATTGAGACGATCAGAAAAGCAAATCGCTAGAAAAATTAATTGTTTTCTATTATGAATGTTCAAAATAGCGATTGGAAAAGTGATCGATAAATCTAACCCGGACCATGCCGTCGAGATGTCGAAGAGCGGCCGCCAACTTGTTGTGTTTCTCGATTGCTCCTGAGAGGAGCTCTGCCATTGCGTCGTCATCATTTAGAAATTCCATCTATAATTGAAGCATTTAAACGTATGTTTTGCCTGATAAACAAAAACCCAAACTTGAATGATGAATTGATTGTAGCGCTTTGCTTCGTTGGTGGCCGCTTGCATGCAGAAACAGTAGACATGAAAAGCAGCATTCAAACCAAGGCTGAGATGCAGCCAGCAGGGAGGAAGAAGCAGAATGAGTCGTCGAGAACCAAGGAGCTTAATTAAACGTTCAGCACTGAGATTATTGACGTTCGTGAATGCATGGCTAAAAACATATGCAGTTTTATTTCTACGAAATGTTTACAATACTAAAGGAATTATAAACGAAATACCAAAAGAAGACGATCGTCCAGACTTTCAACTCGATCATTAACGATGAGAAAGATTAACCATATGACGACGTTCATCGACGTGAAAATAGAGAAACCATAAAAGAAACAGTGAACACGACGAATGGATGAGCTGTGTTCATCTTTCTGCGATACAATGCGAATTCAATCTTCCGTGTCTGATTAACTGATGAGTAATGAAACATAATACCTTCCTGATTCAGACTCACCTCGTTTCTATTGCAGTTGTTAATTTTTCTGGATTCCCCAAGTAGGAAAAGAAATTTACCGACGCCCTTTTCTCCCAATAATTGATGAAGGAAGCACTGAAATGGACATTAAATAAATAAAATTTCTCAGTATAATTCAGATAACGAACCAGCCCAATCATTCCTGTGATAATCTGAAAATGACCGAGGATTGCCGTTTGAACAGATCCCTTTTCCAAGTCTTAAGATGAGTGAAAGTGTATACAGTGCATAGCAAGAGCCTGCCAACGAAAATTAATCCTTCCTAGACATACAAAACTACGTTCTACTGTACATAAATATTTAATATGCTTCATTCTTGATTATAATAAAACCGTACTTAGGGCTAACGACGTCAGGAAAAGAGTTGTACTTATGAAGCATGCAAATTGGCCGTTGCAGAGACGAATCTTAGGGCGAAAGAAGAGAAAACTGTACAGCTAGAAGGAAAAGAATGATCATTTATCGCCATTATCGGGAAATGGAAATTACCTGACTGATTCGATCGAACTGATGTTGCAATGATTCTTGTGAAAATTGTGTATTCACAGGATAGCCACTTTCGTACTAAATACAAATCATGCAATTATTAGTATTTGCAGTGAAAACCTATCGAAAAATCTGACCGCTGTCTCCAGCGAAGATCTCCTTTCTGTGGGCATTTTTATGTGCTACTGAAGAGGGCGCGAAATGGAAGTGGGATTTAAAATCGGCCGAATTCCGCAACGTTTCTCTTGTCTAGCTTCTCATCTTCTCTGTTTCATCTCTCGTTTCTCTCATTACCTCTCTCTTTCTCTCTCTGTTCTTCCTTCCACTCTTCTATGCCCCGCCTCCTAATTGTCGAGAGGTCGATATGGCCATTGGAAGATGCCAAAATGCGACTCCCTTGGCTGAACCGAAGGCATTAAATTTCAGTTGTACCTTGTGCAATCCCACTGCTGCTAGACTCAGTCGTTGACATGCAAAATATAATATTTTTTCCGTTAAGAGCTACATACATGCATACATATTTGCAAGTGAATCCTCTGGAAAGATGTCAAGAAGTGGTTGAGGCTCGTTAAGATTCACGCTCTCTTGTGACAACAAAGTTCAATTAAGAAGAAGCTAGTGAAAAGTTGAATACTCTGAAAGGTATTCCTGAATGTCGAGCTTGCTAACTACTCTCTCCTTCTCTTCTCTAGGATCTAGGCCAGCCTACTCAGCAGGCCGTTCAATTTCTCGACTAAGACAAAGAGATGTGGTCAGCTCTCTTAGTTCTCCTCGCATCTTCTCTTGCTTTGATTAGTTAGTTTGTTTGCTACTTTTAATTTCCTCAGTTTTAAAATATTTGGAATCATGAATTCTTTCATTTAGCTTGTCTTCCCATGAGCGGTCCAATGGAAATGATGGATGTTGCTTGGCACGACAAATTTGAGCCTGTTCAATATCGCAGGAGAATGCAGCAGAAAGGCATGCAATTCATCGTTATTTCATTATAAAAATGACTTTAGTAAATGATTCAATAAGGATGTGTTCCTGGACGTTTACAGTGAGTGAAGAGAATGACGAAATCGACTTGACCGAATCCAACAATCACGGCTTCAGTGACCAGGGCATGAAGGACCTGGACGAGGTTATTTTAAAGATAACTGTATTCCTCCTTTTCAGTGAGGTTCTTTCCTCAATTCATCATATTAAAAGTGTCTAATTTGTTTGGCTTTTAAGGAAGTCTGAATCTAAAGTTGAATGTTTACAAGAATGCAATTGAGGTGGGATCTCTGGTGGGCGGAGGAGACGCTGAAGTGAACAGCCTTCTTAGGCCGTATTACTCGATGGTTGAGATGGGTGCGGGCGGAAATAAACAGGTTCTTATCTTCACGTTCTTACCAATAATTGTAACCATTAAAATGAGCTAGTTTATCCTTGCAAGCAATCATTTCAGCTTCAAATGATAGCTATCGATTACATCAACGATAGGCCTGAAGTGTACGTCGCTAGATTATTTAGCTGAACATAACATAAAAAAGATTAGATTAAGAAATATCCATTTGAATAATGCAAAAACTAAGCTTCATAAATATATTTTTAAGGGTATGGGATCCTACTTTCACATTCTACCCGAGAGTAGCAGCGAGGTCAGTTGAATTCCTCCATTTTTGCACCATTAAAGTGAAAAAATTGATGAGCGATTAGGAAAAGCACTGGAATTCGTCATTCAATTGCCTTGGGAATTTAGAGTGTTGTCCTACCTTAATAGTGAGTGCTTGTTGAGGAGGGCGGAAACACTCCGATCTACACCCTGGGAGGTTCCTTCTTCGGTGGTCTCGAACCCTCCGGAATCAAGAGTGGATACATGACAAGGCCATTCGGATAATCAATGTATATATGTATACAAAATACGACTATTTCTTCACTTATTAAACATTATTTCTTTAAACAATAACTAAGCGTTTTGTTTTTAGAAGGCCGTTTGTATTCCATTTACTTGAAAATGTTAATTCATCCATGTGCCTAACAAAAAGCATTGTGTAACTTCAGAATATTTAAATGACTCCTTTCTTTTGTTTATCTTCCAGAAATCAATCTGGCATGCAGTCTAATGAAGAGAAATGGATAAGCATCTTCGCCCTCATTCTTTATCACTCTTCTGCCTCGCTCTCCCTTTTTCCTGTCCATTCTCTGTTTCCTTGGCAGCGGTGCCTGGCTGTGGACGGCAAAAGAATGAGAGATAGGGAATGGGAAAGAAGAGAAAGAGAGAGAGAGAGAGAGAGAGAGAAGAGAAAAAGAGAGATATGTGTAGAGAGAGAGGAGAGAGTGCACGAGAAAAGCGCAGTAATTCCTACTTTATTCACTCTCTCACTCTCTTTCTATCCTATCTAACACTTTTTTCTCCATTTCCTCTCTTTTCCTTTCACTACTCGCTCTCTCTCTCTCTCTCTCTCTCACTCTCTCTCTCGCTCGCTCTCTATCTATCATTCTCTCTCTCTCTCTCTCTCTCTTTCCGTTAGTAGAATGAAAGGGAAAAGAGAAAAGTATAAAGAGTGGGAATGAATATGAAGAGACTTCAAGAGGTACAGACGCTGAAGAGATAACGAGCAGGGGAAGGTGAAAAGAGAAAGAAGGCATAAAAGGGTGACAAAGGAAGGATGAAATAGCACGAAAACATTGGAGAGATGGGGAATTATATAAAGAAAGAAAGATTGAACGTGTGCAAGACAGTCAGAGGAGGGGGCCTGAGCTCTTATTCTCTTTCCTTTGTGTTCTTCCTCTCCCTCTCTCTATTCTCTCTCATTCATATACTATCTCGTCTCTCTGGTCCTTTTCGCACTCTCTACCAGCTCTGTGCTCTCTCTAACTTTCATCTCTTCTTCCTTCTTTTCTTTGCCATTGACGGGGAGGAGAGAAAGGAGAGGAGAAAGAAGAAAGAAGGAAAGAGCGAGTCGCTGCCCAGGCAACCATCCATTCTCTCCTTTTTCACTTCTTCCTTTCACTTGCTTCCCTCACTCTCGATGTCTCCTGAACACTTCCCTTATTCTACCAAGTTATTTTCCTATGCATATCGAAGTTCTAGCAGTTAAATGTTGGCTTAATTTTCCTATAAATCCCATTGAATATATGTATGCTCAGAGAGAAATATATGAAAGAAGCTGCTAGTAAAAAAAAGATTAGTTAACTAACAATAAGTATCAGCAATAAAAGGTGAAGATATGTTCATTTCAAAATAGTTCTAACCTTTTACCGTCCTCAAGACATACCCCTTCTCGATCCCTATTGGCTTTTCATTTTCGATCACCCTGTCTTCCTTTTTACTCCCGTCCCGTTACTTCTCTCTCTTTCACATTCTCTCTCTGCTCTCTCTCTCCCTATCTCGGTATGTACATATCTTCCTTCTGTTTCTCCGTTTCCTCAGTGCACTTCTCATTGTAGCTTCTTCATTCGCATTCTTCTTCTCCTATTTCTTCACTTTCTCCCAACTTCTTTCCGTCTCTTCGTTTTCTCATTGCGAACAAGAGTGGAATCAAATCTGCCAGTTGATATCAGTTTCTAGTTAATACTCCAAAGAGTTCTTGTTTAATGTAAATGAAGTGATCAGACTTTCCACAGTTTCAGTGCTCAAATTGGAAACAGCATAATATGCAGGACTTGGATACCCTGAAGATTTCTCTTTTTTTCTCCCCGAAATTTGGATTCTATCCTCGTTAATACACCTCCCGTTCTTTCACCCTCTTTCTCTCTCTCTCTCTCTCTCTCTCTCTCTCTCTCTCTCTTTCTCTCTCTCTCTCTTCTCGTTCTTTGAGTATTTTTCTCTGGTGCTCCACTGTGTCTCTGGATCGTTTGTTTGTCCGTCATCTCGACATTTCTCCTCCTTTGCTTCATTTTCCCTCTCCTCTTTTTTGTCGCTTCTCATTCTCCTTCTCCTCATCTTCTACTTCTTCTTAACCGTTTCGGCCTTCTCTCCACGAGAGAAAGAGTCCTGGGAGCAAGAGAAAGAAATGTATTGAAGAGAACGTACATTATTCTATCATTCTCTCTCTCTAAGGCTTCATCTTTCTGTGCTCTCTTTTTCTGTCTCTGCTTTTTCTCTCATCTCTCTTTCTCTACCTTCTCTGCACCCCTCTTTCTATTTTCCTTATCTCCACTCATTACTTGTGTTCTTTCCTCTCTAAATATTTGTTCGCGCACTCTCTCCTCGTGATCTTGTCTTTCCTTTCTTTGTCCTTCTCTCTCCATTTTCATCAAAGGAGAACTTGTGCCTCTGGCGACTTTACCTCCATCAGCTACCCTTCCTTATCGCCCTCTTCTATCCTTTTCCCTGCACTTTCTCTCCTTTCTTCAGAATTCTTGGAAAACACGAATTGCCTGAGAGATATGATATCAAATCTCTTTTGTTTGGTGCTATTCTCTCATTCAGCTCTTTCTTCTTCTCAGCCTTTTCTAATCTTGCTTCCGCTCTGACTTTTATTTCCTTACCCTCTTATCTTGCCAGGAACGTCGAGGAGTTTTTTTTTTCCTCATTATCTTCCTGCTTTCATCTACTCGCCCTTTTCAGACATTATCATACAAGTCTTTTCACCCAAGTACATAAACTTTGCACCTGAATTCTTTTCAGAGTTCTCAGGGACGCTGTAAGTGGGCACCGTTGAGAATATTGGAGAGACTCTTCATTTACTTCAATTCCATTTTTTTTTTCGAAAACGAATAAAAGGACAGATATCCTTTACTCATTGTCATCTTTCTTCAATGCGCGCATTAAATGTCTGACCATGAATATAATACTTGCTGCTCATATCTGTGTATTGAGAGAAAGAAGGAGGGAGAAAGATGGAAGGGGCTCCATCGTCGTCGGCGTCCTCGTCCACCTCCTCTTCCGTCCCCTCTGGCGCTCTTCTCGCATGCCGTGAGTGCCCTCCGGATGCTCCCAAGTACCTTAGTGTTGATGAGCTCGAGATCCACATCACCTCCGACCATCTCAATTTCTTCCCATACGAGTCAGCGATTTGATCTCTATTTTGTGAGTGAGAAGTATTGTCATCTTTTACTTTAATAAAAAGCGGATGATTTCAGATGCGAACGCTGTCGATTCGCTAAATTCCCGACTCTTTACGCCCTGACGACTCACTGCCGCGGAGACCACAAACTCAACGAATTCTATGTAAACGCTTCATTTTCCGTTCATAAATATCAGTAATCCTTTTTATTCATGTCAATAAATGTTTAGGTGCGCTACAAGTATTCGGAAGAAAATGAGCGCAAGATGGCAGAGGCGAAGACGCGGCTTTATCTCTGCATTCAGGTACTCATTCATTCAAATTAATGTATGTAGTATATATACCATTTGTTCTCTCATGTAAAAAATATCTCTTATTGATTTGCCTGAATGATTTCCCCTCCTAGGACGGAGTGAGTGTTCCTCAGCAGAACGGTGGTCGTTTCCACTCTCCATACCCTCCACTCATGTCGTTTGATGGAGTTGAGGAAAGGAAGTTCGCAGGAGTCTTGTCTAACGGACAAGTCATCAAGGTAACACTCTTCTTTTATCAGTTGTGGATATACAATGCATGTTATTCATTAGTAGTTCCCCATAGATAAAAGAAAGAGTTGTTGAGAGAGAAGAGTTCTTTCCAGTGTGACGAGGAGTACGCGACGACTTCCTCGCCCTCCTCCTCTACAACCGACTCTAAACAACAACAACAGCAACCTTTCGATGTCTCTACCGCCCTGCAAGGTTTCTTAGTCCGAGTCAAGATTACCAACTTAAAAGAAGGAATGAAATAATGAATGAGTAGATACGAGTGCGGCCTTCGCTTTGGACGGCGACCAAGCTGAGCTTGACTTCAACTCTGACCATTTCACTGCTGCCGACTACCAACAACTCGTCGGAGAGGCCGAGCAGCTCATGAAGAAGGTGGCACTTCCTTTCTTCTCCTATGGTATATTGAAGTAATGGTGTTGTAGCCGAAATCAATCGTGACGTGCCAGATGTGCGGGCTGAAGGTGTCGAATCAACGCTCGAGCCTCGTCTACCACGCAAACACCAAGTCAGCTAAACATTCATGAATATGTCGAGAAAAGACTGAATTTTACTTTCTTCTCTCTATTTGAACTGTGATTAGAGAGTGAATTCCAGACACATCAAGCTGAACCTCTACCAATGCGGAATCTGCATGAAGACGTGGCAGACGATTGCCAAGTCGGATGTCCTCAAGCATGTCCGGGTACGGTTATTTCTTTAGAGGATAGAAGCAGCCTGCTTTCAGGCTCAGTCTACTAGCAAGTGAACTATTGACTCTTCTGTTTTAGGCGGTTCATAACAGCAACGAGTCCATGATCATTGACAATCGAAAGAGGCTCTGCACACAGCTTCGTCTCTTCACTCAAAAAGTCATTTTCAATGAAGCTTTTTTTATAGAGCCAATTCACTTCTCCATTTCCAGTGTTTCCCGCCATCTCTGACGAAGCCGCGTGGACGTCCTCCGGGAAGCGGACGAGGAGCTCATTCTGGAGGAGTGGCTGAAGATGCCGCTTCAGCGCATGGAGAAGATCGCGAATCACCAGAGAATGACATCATGGACGACATGGATAATCAGGCATGCCATTCAATCAATTCATTGTCGAGAGAGCAGGATCACACTGAATTCCTTGCAGGACCACATGCGATCGACGAGCCAGGCGCTCTACGATTCCATCGAGGCATTCGCCAAGAAGGAGTCTGTCAGCAATGCGACCGACTCAGATGCCCCTGCCGTCCCTGTGGCCTAACCTCGAGAGGAATCTTGCTATCCAAATACATTTTTATCAGTAATTTGCAACATGAAGAAGCTATCAAACATTTTCACATTGCTAAAATGTATTTTTTTTTAGTTCAAACGGTTTTCTTTTTCAATGTGAAAGTTACGCTTTAAAATGACTATCAAAATAGATTGGACAGTCATCCATGAGCGAAGATTACAATTATTAGAATGCCAGTAATGACATTTAACTCAGCATTGATCTCTCACTGTACAAATAATGTTCCACATTGAATCTATAATTGAAGAGTCAGGATTTCTTAACCGTAGGTTCTGGTCGGGTATTCAAGATATCAGAGATACAACCATCACATCGAATTCACAGAATTATCATCATCACCTTTGTTGTGACGTATTAAAAAAATACATTTCAGCGATAAAGAATTTGGAATTTAAGTTTGCCTGCAATGAGATCCAAATAGAGCTCATTTTACGCATGAAATGAAGATCTTATATGGAATTATTTTGTCTGCATTGTCTGGAAATCAATTTTAATGCGGTATTTAAGAATTCTATTCTTATTGAAATAGTGCGCTTGGACAAAGGCTGATTGTGAGTATGAAATCATGTCGTCATTTGTGCTCTCGTGCAATACTCAATAATTTCGCTGCTGAAATAATTTCTTTTCCATTTTCTTCTCCAGGCGAGTCTGCTGCTGGAATGAGCAGGCGACATTGCGCGGCTGTCCGTGAAGTACGCAGTCGTCCGAACAGGGATTCTTTATGGATAATGAAGCGAAGAAGCAAGGAGATTTCCAGAAATTTAAAGAAGTTGGCAATGGCCAGCGAGGAAAAACTCCAAAGAAATTTTGTTGATCCTTTCATCAGAAAATACTTGAAAGATGACGGTGTTCAGGTTATTTTTTTTAAATTATTTTTGATGCCTTGTCTTTCAAACGCGGGATGTCAAGGTCTTCTTATTGACATTTAAATTTAGGTCTCCTTGACGAGCAGTGAGATAAGAAGACGAATACATCAAAGACGCAAGCAGGAATCTCTAGGAGACACTCGGCGAATTCGATGAATTCGCATTTCGGCTTGGTTGGATTGAACAAGGTGACACAAATGCGAAGTGCCGTGGCCTAAAGAAATTGTACAAAAAATTTGTAGATTATAAATGTGAAGCACTTTCCTTTCCTGTAAAGAAAAATCGGTGATTTTCTCATTTAAATTCCTTTAAACTATTAGAATAATACGTTGATACACTCTTGAACGTTTCGCTTCACTAGAATGTCTTGGTAAAAATTAGCATCTTTTTTTAATGAGATGAACTCCCGAAATTCATTCAAATAAAGTAAATAAAGCTTGAATCCGAGACGACTTCACTATAAAAAAAAGTGTGTGAGTTCACTTCAGCATCCTCTGAAGAAGAAAATTCTTCTGCTATTTCAGAGTAACATGTCGTACACGTAAACGCACAACATGATTTTGTCAGGGTGAAAGGCAGTCTTTAACTGCAGCAAATCCTTGTGAGTGTCTCTCATTTGCATAAATATAACGCAACTTCACAATAACATTCCCACGGCTTTCCAGGACTGCAACTAACCTTTGCAACATCAATTCAACGAATTGTCACATGTCATGGATGACTTTTGACAAAATAGAAGTATGAAGTATCAAACATTTATGCAAATTAGTAATGTAACTTATAAAGATATGCATTTCTAATTGTGATGAAATATTTCAAAGTGTCACGGTACGGTTGCTGTGGTTGATTGAGTAGAGATGGAAGCGGATGTCGTTCCAATGAAATTCTTGAGAGAAGAGATCCTAAATGCATTGAAAGGTGTGTTTAGAACAGAACGAAAGAAGAGAACTTGCGTACGACGATACCAGTATTGAGATAGAATAAAGATAAACATTCAAAAGAATAAACTACTGTACACTCTTGTGCTGGTGGTTGAGCGGCCGCCGCGCATCTTCCTGGGCAAGACAACTGAGAGAATCTGCTGGCGGATGCGGCTGTTGAAGATGAACATGAGAACAGCCGGTGAGAGGGCACGGAGATTCACGAGATAGGCTGCCAGCTATATGGGAATGGCCAATTCATTTCAAGGAGGAGCATGTCCTTCAACTCTCACCTCGATAAATGTGAAAATATTGGCAGTCGCAATCGCACGGAATGCCCACAGAATAAACTGCAAAGGGGTTTCTATTAAGCTCACTGGAAAATATATGTTTCAATTAAAATGATGATACATGATAAACACAAGATGGCGTGTCGATGAGGCACTGGGAGAGGCCGTAGTACAGCAGACGAAGTTCAGTGCTTCATGATGACTTTCCTTGCGATGACTTCTTCATCAGCCGAATTCTAAGCGCGGTCGCTGTATAGAGGAGAAGTGAAACGGTCGCCGATGAGAAGTGGACAGTCAGAGTCACTTGGCCCGTATTATACTTGAAGACAATCATTTTACATCGTTTCTAACATTAAATCTTTCTTACATTTTTAAAACAACAATAATTTACAACTAATAAATGTTGTGAAAAAATGTGCTACCCATGGCTTGTCGGAGAAATCAGTCTTGCCAAAGTAGACAGTATCGTTCTCCTTTGTAATGAATGGGGAGTGGACCGTATCTGCCACCCAGTTAAACCACGTAGTTGCCAGCGCAGAAAGTGTAATTACAACTGCACTGATCGGGAAGAGGCGGAGCCAGATCTGCAAACATAATTTAAGATTTAGAAAATAACACCCTGTCCTCGAACACTTTCAAAGCAATCGAAATCAAGCGTCGATCTACCGACTTGCCTCTTTATGACTTAGTTGGAAGTAAAAGACGGTGAAGCGGTTGAATGCAAAGAAAACGCTTGTAAATTTTTGGAACATGTTACAGAAGAATATCCTTGCAACGAACTTGGATGCAATAGCAAAGACAATTTGAGCAGCCCGACTAGGAAAGAAGAGGCCGATGAAAGGAGAAATATTCACGTGGTAGCCAACGAATGCAGAAACAATCAAGACCATGTCCTGAGCAACAGAAGATATAATCACTAATTACACATACATATTTAAATTGCAAGGATCATATCTGAGCTTGAATGAACTTGTAACCGATGCTCCTCCAAGTAGAAAGAGATTGAAGAATGCAGATCCGCAGTCAATCTTTCGCCTTCGGATGACAATGACCAATTCAGCCGCGTAGAGAAGAGCGAGCCAAGGCGCGTAAGCAAAGAAGATGTAGAACATAAAAGTGAAGCCCATCTCTCGCGAGGACTTCGTCGTATCCAAAGTTGCGAGTAAGAGAGAGCAGAATCCTAGCCACTCGAGGACTTCGTGATATCCAGACTTGTGAGAAGGAGAGATTCCTAGCCAACACTCATGTGACTGAGACCACTTCCAGTCTCAATTAGTCTCGGTTGTCTCTGTCCTGCATGGGAAGGTCAGATGTTACTTGTGCTACATTCTCACCATTGTTGGTTAAATTTCCATTCTGCATTACTTTTGTCTTTCTCAGTTTGATCTTGCGGGCGCAGAATACAATGAGAACAGATGTTTTATTCCTTCTTTGTTTATGCAAATGCAAATATAAAAGTCTCAAACTTTTTCTACGTCAAAATTAGTAGGGAAAGAAGTGATATGTAATGGAAATGAGAGCGTGAGAAGGAGTCCGGGACGCTGTTAAAAGAACTGCTTAGACTTCGTCATCAATTGCTTCAGAACGTAGAGTCCGGACTCTTCAGTGTCATGGGCCACCTGTAAAACGTTCATACTTACTCAGTCTAGTCTAAACGTTGTAATGGCTCGCACCATGTGACCAGCACGGAGAATATAGATGAGCTGGAGATTCTTATAAGACTTTGTGAAGCCAGCCAGACGGAAGTTCTTAGTTTCAAACGACTTCTGAAGATACATTTATAAACACAAACATCTCAAGAAATGGCTAAGTATATCATTTGCATCTATGCATGTATGTACATACCTACATATGTACATATGTATGTACATACATACATATGTACATACAAACACACATACTCAAATTCCAGTTATTCTTTTTAAACTAGAGAAGCAGATGTGACCTTAGGAGCAGCGAGGAAGTTCTTGAGATCAGGCCACTGAAGACGGTTGATCCACTTTTCAGTTCCTGAAAAGATGTGACCGCCTTGCTGAGGCAGCAAAGTTCCGAAGAACTGACCAAGCGTGTCACAGATGAGGTCGAGCTGTCCATTGAAGACAGTCACTTGAAGGCCTTGCTTCAGAAGCTCGTCCACTGCACAGTAATCAAGAGATTCACTTGACCTTAAAGATTTAACAAACCGGTAGCGTAGTTTGGCTTCATGAAGTCTCCGGACTGGTACGAGAAGACTTGACCAGATTGGCCTGCAAGAGACATCTATGAATGTATGTACATATGTATGTACATATGTACATATGTACATACACATGTCATGCCCCTTAGACAAGGTTAGTTAACATGAGATACTGTAAAGACTCAATACTCACTGCTCTCATTTTGCGGGGAAGTTTATAAGGAATATCTGACCTCCGAAGTGAACATTGGCTGGGATGATTCCGAGTTTGTTCCTGACGACAGTGTCCATGTAATGTCCGAGTGTCTCTGCCTGGAGAGGACGGACGTGACGATCGAAGAGTCGCTCTCAACAAGAGATCTTCAGTTGAGAAGATCTTCCATGAAGAACTGAATGAACGCACCGATGGAAGTTCGCTTGTCCTCCTTGTTCAAGGTGGATGACCAGTCATCCTGTCCCCCATACTTCAGTACATTGTACCAGCTGACGCCGCCCGTCTCCTGTGCATAATAATAGTTCGATATAAATTATTACATATGACTAAAATAAATATTTAAGATAGTACATAATGGCAATAACCTCTCCGACGAGTCCCTCCATCTCGTCCCAGCAGTCGGTGGCCGCTGTCCACTTGCCCTTGTCTACCAGATCCTGGCAAGTCGCGGCTTGCTTGTTCACTCGCTGAAGCTGCTGCTCGTCCAGGTACGACTAGAGCAAGCCAGCTATTCGTACAAACACTTGTATGTAGGAAGTATGTATATTAATCACACTTCAAAACGCTATGAAGATCTTCATGAAAAGCGCAAAAAGTTATCTTCTACTTGAAAGCTAACATCAAAGTCTAAACCAACATTAGCATAGAGATAAGGTCCCCAGGTGTTGACGTAGTCCATGGGAGAAATCCACGAATCTCCGAGTGCAACTCCACCAAACTTCTTCAGTGGCACCACACCCGACTTCACTGCCTGCAAGCTCAGAATTGACATGACATGATAGAAGTCATTGGCTTGCCCGCTGACATTGTTGAGGACTCGCGCAAACTCCGCCGTCATCTTTCCGCCGTAACTCTCGCAGATGATGTAGAAAACTCGGTCTCGATACTCGGGATGGGCGGAGAAGAACGAAATCGCCCATCCAAGGAGATCCTAAGTCATTAGAATACTGTGGAGTACTGGCGATTAAAAGAAACCTTTCCAATGTCCTCGACTGTCTTGGTGTATGCACCCGAGTTCTCGACGTACGAGAAGCCAGTGCCGACCGGATTGTCAACGAAGACGAGGTCTGCGACTTGCAGCTGCAAATGATCATATGGATAATGAACCACTTTTTGGCTGAAAATACAATTGATTGAAACGTTGATATGTGAAAAGCGAAGCTCACAAACCCAGGTGGACGCCCGATCATTGCCGGAAAGATCCTTCGGTCCGAGTTCTTCAAAGTTTCCATAGCCGACTCCGGATGATCCTGGTCCACCCTTAAATTTCCTTCCCAATTAGGATGAGCAAGTTTCGCGGGGGAAATGTAGAGGCTGAACCTGCAGCCAGAGGAAGAGCGGCCGGGAGCTGCTGGCAGGAGAAGCGGCGTAGAGCCACCAGAAGAGATGAGCACCCGAACGGACGTTGACGTATGCCCAGTCCTCAAAGTCTTTTTCTTATTTCAAAGACTTTCTTGTAACATTCCTTGAGCATAATCCTTTTCTGCGCTTATCAATTGTTCTCGTGCACTTTGTTGATTTATGCACAATGCAATGGCTTTTCTGATATGACTAGAAATGCAAGGAAAATTGCATGAGTGCTGATAAAAAAAAGTGCAAGAAAAGTTAGGTTAGGCATTCTTTATCATCAGTCAAATTATTTGATATGTGCATATCGATTACAATATAGAATATAAGTGCTCGATAATTAGGAAATCAGTTACGCGAAAATATTAATTAGCACATTGAGAAGCTTATAAAAAGTGATATGTAACACCTTTATGCCTATAAAAGGTGACTTGCAAACCTCGGTGTAGTTGAGTGGGCCTGCCCAGGTGTTCACAATGTTCGTGGAACGGACCGCAGCGATGGCGGAAGAGGAGAGAAGTCCAAGAGAGAGAAGCAACGGCACATGCCAGAAAAGCATCCTTCAAGCTTCACCGCAATTAGACAACAAGGAAATAACTTGGCAGCTGAATATATTCGAATCAAATTTTTTATAAAATGAAAAACTGGGGAACGCAACACATGGCGTTTTCTGAAAGGAAAGAAGGCAGAAATGACTCACAAAGCAGAATGTTTAGAAAACAACAAACAATGGCAAGGAAAGGGGTGGGAAGAAATAAGGCTTTCTGGTCAAACGAATAATAAGGTATGCAGAAAATGAGTGGAGACGTTCGGCCTGGCCTGGCTATAGCTAGAACTGCTAACGCGATTCAACATCCTCAAGAGCTTTAGTTCTCTGTCACTCTGACCCTCTCCATCTTCCTTTGCCTCTCTTCCTCTATCTTTTCCTCTTACTCTCTCGAGCATCTCATTCGCAGTTAATCATTCTGACGAATGTGCCAACCATCTGTTAGACAGAGTTCAAAGTGCAGAGAGCAACCAGTTCAGAAGAGGGATAGAAGGGAGTGGGTCATCATCAACATTATAGTCACATCATAAAAAAGGGTCTAATTCCCTCGCACGTCGATCCTTTTGTGTGTGCCGAGATAAGTGTGGCTTTTCATGGCTTCTCCGCTGAGTTGACAACTAATGAAGAAAAGCGCCATAAAAATGAGTGAGTGCCTGGCTACCTCGATCACTTCTAGTCAGAGAGAAATAGAGAATGAGAGAGATAATGAGAGAAGGAGAGGGAGAGAGTTGAAGACGATTGCAGAACTTCCACCCCTCAAGTGATAAGGTACACACAGAAAAAAATGTGACGCACAATTAATGTTCCATCCAAAATTGTGACCAAAAATGTGACACGCAAGCGGCCGCCGAAGAGAATTGTGACAACGGATGTCACATTTTGGTGGCAAGGAGGGACGAGGCGATGCGAGAACAGAAAATGTGACATTGTACCACTTTCGACCATGTTTAAAAAAATATTCGGAATCATCATTTGAACGGAACGTTTAATTTTCGGAAGAAAATCTCGGGTTAACAAACACTTAAAACTTATCCTTTTTTTATTTCATGTTTGTAATATTGAATCGCTTTTTGATATGACATTTATAACGTGTAAGCGTAGCGATTCTGCTCTTTTGTTTCAGTTAGAAAGCGAGAGTCCCCGGGCCGCGTAGTTAGCCAAGCTGCTCTTTGTGCTCTCGATCAACAACTGGAGACTCAACTTCTAATAGTAAGTAATTGAAAAGTTTAACTCATTCATCCCGCTATTGATATGAAAAAGCTGATTTGTTAATGGTTATTCTTGCAAGTTTCTATTGCAGTTTTTATTCCCTTATTGTTAGCACTTTTGTCTTCTTTTCTCACGAATGAGTGATAAAATTAACATTATTAAATATGCTGAATATGCAACGTTGTTCTTTTATTATCAGGCTAGCCCTTCTTGTCTGCGATTGCTGGAACTAGACAGCGTGTCGGCGCGCGCAGCAAGATCAAATTCTTTCGACATCCGAGCGTGGTTTGCTTTTAATTCTTTTCTTCATAAGTTGATACATCTGTTAATTGATGCTGCCATTCTTCCCAACGAATTTAAATATTTAATGTGTTTTCTCTTTATTGGTACATTAACTATCGTTTATATTTCATGTTGAAATTCGTATACTTATTTCAGCAATTTTATATTTTCAGTATTTCTCTTGCCCAATCCACCCAACAACCGCGCACCGCGCAGCTTCAACGCTTAAGCTGCTGCATTTTTGTCCAGGTACGATAACTTTTCAGACTCGTCTAACAACTTTGACTTTTAAATAAGTTTCGTTCGTTTATTGTTCTTTAAGAGTACAAAAAACTCATTTTCCCACACATTGAAAAGTTTGTTCCGAACATTTTTTTTCCTTGTTCATTTGTTATTACCTATTCCACGTTTATTATTTTTCTTAACTTTGAAAGCAGGATAATACAATTCAAAAGATTTTAAATATAAATAATGCGTTGTTTAGAAAATCGGTACGCACTCTTCCCCTGACTTCCTACCGGAGCTGGAAGACATCGCATCTCCGCGCAGACCGCGCTTCTGCCATCTGAAGCTGCCGCAGACTTGCGAAGGTTCGTTATGTTTATATACATTGTCTAGTCTTCAATTCTAGGGTAACGTGGTTAGAAATTTGTAGTTGTTATTATCAGGGAATAGAAGCCACTGTCGATGATCCTAAATATTAGCAAGGTTTGTTAGCTGTTTCTGCCCATCTGTCCCTCAGGATGATGCCCAAAATTAGGAATTATTCTGTGAAATCGACAATACCTTTTTATACCCTATCGGTTATGTAGTTAATTCAATTTCTGGGCAAGTTTCTTTTGTTTTCCAGAAAAAAAACCGTAATCAAACCAGCTCTGTATAACTTATTTAAAATAAGCGAAACTGTTCTTTTCTTGTTTCTTTCTTTTCTTTTCTAAGAAGTACCGTAACCCAACTCGATGTGTATATTTTAAAAAAAGAAAATAAATTTTGGTACGACGAATAATTAATGCTTCTTTTTTGCTCAACATTTTATACAGGATTACCATTGTATATTCTGAACTGAAATATTTCCAAATGTAAGTTTTTTCCAGGTCTCCAACAACACGCCGTCAACCACACTGATCGGAAGCCGTTCCGGTGCGACATTTGCAGCAAGGTGGGATATGATTTAACTTATTTTTTTTAAATATTTAACATACCGTACTCTCGTCCTTAAACTTATCGAGTATTGGAATACTGTTGGTGCAAGTGAAAAGTTACTTGAAACCTTGAGATGCTTTTGTAAGTGCTTTATGTGACTTACAATTACAATTATCGAAGCTGTAGTTGCTATTGATTAGCGAAGTTACGCTAAGTTTAGAGAATGTAAGCTTATATCTTTTGACTTTTAAATTATATTCAAAGGTATTTATTTTCTCCCATTTCTGGGAAACTGTTCTTGATTTTCAGGAGAGTTGCCCAGAACCGTAACCTTACGAAATTTGAGCGAATTAATTCGCGAATCCGTACCAATGATTTATTTTAAATGGAAAGTGATAAATTTCTGGACAAGTTTAATTTCTTAAAGGTACCGTATCCCAATCTGTTCTGTATGTGTCTGTGCAAGTAAATTCCTTGAAGTAATTGAGAATAAGCGATTGCGTTCCTATTCAAAAGAGTAAGTTTTTTGAGTGGATTTTTCTGGGCACCTTTATGTTTACTATAAACTACCGTAACCCAACCAGTAGTTACAACTGATTGAAAATAAGCGAATCGCTCCATTGTAAGAGTGTTATTTGAAAGTTTTTACAAAGTATTTTTTTCTGGGCAACTCTTTTGTTTACTATGAACTACTGTAACACAACCCACTGGTTACAACGAATTGAGAATTAACGAATTGCACAAATGCAAACGTGTGATTTGTATTTTTCTGTTACAAAGTTGGTTTTTAATTACGTTACAATATCCAATATTTGTTAAGCATGTTATATGCTTAAGAATATTCATACAGAAAAAAAATTCATTATTAAGAGAAAACAATATAGTTATGGAAGAAAGTTTTAGACGAAAAAAGGAATACAAGGCTGCAAGAACTATAGAAAGAAAGAGCACATAGAAAGATAACATTGAATGTTAATATCTAATGAAAAAGGAAAACAACAAATTACAGTTTAGAATCTTAACGATGCGTTGTCCAGCGGACGTCTGCGAGGAGGAGCTTCCTACATTGGCCCACTTAAAACGGCATTGTCAACAGTCACACCTTGGAGAAAATCAATATCACTGCCGCTTTTGCTCATCTGAGTTCGGACGATTTCAAGCATGGCGGGTTCACTTGAGCCAACAACGTGAGTAGTAATTTAAACAAGTAATAACAGTACCTCACTATTGAACATCGCAAGTCTTCTCTTCAGATCCTGCTCTGATGAGGGGTCTTTATTCCGACAGCAGCGATAGCGATGGTGCAATGGATGTGGATGTTGCTGACAATGGCAACATGGATGCCTCGTCTCTTCAAGAGGATGTTGAGGAGTTGGACGGCGACATATCTGCAACTGAGCTGGAGGAGGAGGACGATGAGAATGACGACTCGGAAGCGCTCGAAGCTGATGATTCGACCAACTTCTGCGAAACGATTAGAGCCGAGATCCTCACCTCCACAAGCCGAATTGGAATAACAGAGTCGGAAACGGATAAAATGGTGGATCTGATTCGCCGTATCGCTAAGAACGTTCGAGCCATGAACGACTCCCATTTCGATCAGTTTATGGCGACACTGAACACCGTTGCTACATCATACAGAAGGAAGGCTGCGCTTCGACAAGAACAGGACTACATTGAACCTTTGCCTCGACAAATGGGGACGATGACTGTCCCCGTACGCGACTTGGATGGGAAGCAGAGTCGTGTCGATCGACCGTGCAAGTTCTACATTGTCCCACTGAAGGATTCGATAGAAGCGGCCTTTCGGAACGTGGAATTTCAACAGGTTTATCGCTATTTTGTGTTACATTGAAGTATATAGAATCTGTATGCTTTTCAGGTGTTAGAAATGGAGCCATTCGGAAGGGGGAATTTCCTGTCTCCACTGGACGGGCAACGGTTTCGTGACGCTACCTCCAGAACGAAGAAACCACTACTTCCGATTGTGGTATACCTCGATGACGTTTGCCCTGGAAGTGGTCTACGAAAGGCGTCGTCTATCCACTCTCAAACCATGATGTTCTTCACTTTTTCCGGACTGAGACGGCATGCTTCGTGTCTACATAAATGGAAGTAAGTGTCAAAATGCTAAAATAAAAAAAGCAGTTCTTCAAGTAAATGCTTTAGGTTTCTCTACGCGACATCGTACGGGTCTGATCACAAGGCTTATGGCTACAAGCCTCTTCTAGAAAGCTTCAAGGTGCCGTAATATATTTGAAGTAAAATTTTTAAAAAAGCGTAAAAGTTGTAAATAAAGATCAACAATTAGTTTAACTTCTTAGGTAGAGTTGAACGTACTCTACGAAAACGGAATCATGGTGTCGTGGAGAGGGCGAAGCGTTGTCGTCTACCCTTGGCTGCACTCGGTTCTTGGTGATAACCTGGCACTAAACCAAGTCCGCCAGATGCAGACGTGCTTTTCCGGAGGTTTCCCTTGCCGTCACTGCTTGACCAACTACCGCGACTTTGGAGCCGTTCACCTAGAGAAGGACTGCCAATTACGGACTTTGGCGTGGTCGGTTCCTTTGTCGTTGATCGGAGATAGGATGAATTTAAGCGATAACTTAAGGTATCAAGCGAACGGCCCTCCTGCTTTTGGCGTGATGGGGGATTCGCCACTCAACGGCATTACGGGATACCACGTGTCGGAGGATGCCTACTGTGATATCGCCCACGACTTGTACGAGGGCGAGAGCTGCCGTCTTCTAGGAGTGGTCATTCGGGCCATCATTCGGAATGGACTTCCGCTCAAGGATATCAACGATAAGTTATGTGCCTTTGCTACTGGGCGAGTCGACAGCAGCTGCACAATCAACCCAATCCCGGCCGATGTTTCGCAAGGTGACCCTGTGTCCGGGCAAAAGGCAGCCGACACAGCATTTCTCATTCGGCTCGTCCCATTTCTCTTCCCGTTGGACGTAATGGTTGCGGAACCTGAGATCCGGCTTCTGTTCCAGCGCTTTTCCGAGTTGAGTCGCCTTCTCTGCTCATTCGAGTTGACATCTGGCGACATTGATTTGGTACGTTCTACGGCCGAGGAATACGTGTCTCTTGCTTGGCGAGTTGTCCCTCTGGACATTCCGCCCTCTCGCGCAGCTGCAGCCCATTCGTCCAGGCCCATCTACAAGACGCACGCGTTGCTGCACTATGCAGCTGCGATTCGTTCTCTAGGGCCAGTTGGACAACTGAGTACTCTGCAATTCGAGCAACTGAATGCGTACGTCAAGCGACGGTCCTACATTACAAGGAACTTCACGTGTCTGCCGTGCACGTTCGCAACTCACATCCAGCGCACTCTTTGGGCACTACGTCTTCAGAAGGAGGTGGAATTCGTTCCCGGAAAAGGAATCGAGCAACATCAAGTGTCAGCGCTCGCACGGGCAGTTCTGAAGGAACGACGGGTGAAGTGCACTCTCCTACTCCAGCATCACGGGACACTCTACAAGTCGGGAGACATCGTTTTGCTGAACAAGAGTAGCAGCTTTGTTCCTGCCCAGATCGATTGCTTCGCATTCACGGAACAAACATGGAAGATCGTTGCAAAGATCGGACATCCCGCTCGATTTGATGACAGCAGACAATGTTGCTTCTTCACCGCATCTGGAGCGATCACAACTGTCTTTTTCAAGGAACTTTTTGATCCACTGCCTCTTGACGGCTACCCCGAGGGAAATGAGACCGCTTTCATGCCAAGACACGCCCTCTGCCACTGCTAGAATATTTTCGTTATTTTCTCTTAGCAATAAACAAATACTTTGATCTGAAGATCAATATTTCAATTTATCCCGTTATTTACGACGGCTCACGAATATGTGATCATTTGCATGATTTATTTCCTAGTTAGTGTGATCTTTAGCGTTAGACCCAATGCGTCTAACCATTCTGTTGGAAGCGGGTGCTCCTGAGCCCGAGTGTTTGGGCGAAGAGGACTGCTACTTCGAGACCATTGCACAAGTCAAGCAATATGTGAGTACACGGACTGGCTCCCCTCTGACAAATGTCAGGCTGCAGCTCAACACTCCTCAGCGTATGATAGACGTTCACCCCTCTCAAGTTGTTGCGGCGCCACACGCACATTACATAGCAACAGGAAGCTTACTCGAGGTTTACCGATTGCCTATCTCTCTAAATGAGTATATTTTTACGTGGATCACTTCTCAGAGTCCGGCAACTTCGACTACGATGAACAGCCAGGAGCTATCCCTCTCGATTTCTTCCACATTCCTGGCAAAAAATGAGTCCCTTTCGCCAACCAATCCGACTGCGCTCTCGTGGGAGAAAAACGCAGTTTTTCCTGATGATACTCGAGCGGAGCAAGGTTATACTAAAATGAATGCTCATATCTTAGATTCATGAATTTTCAGTTGATGTTGAAGATGCTAACCCTTGTGAGAGAGAAGTCGACAAAGATCGCGATCTTGAAGAGCTTGGAGGTAAATCATACTCAGATTGTAAGCGCAGCTAGTAATTCATTTAATTTACTTAGCGATTTCTCATCCCTCGACACCTCAAGTTCGCTCGGAGTCACCGTTGGTCAGAACTCCCTCGGCAGTTCCAGATCGGACGATGTACACAGGCAGGCCTTTAAATTTCTGTTTAGTAAACTGCACTTTTGTCTGTTGTATCCTTTAGTATGCAAGCAAAACTCGGCGCAAGCAGATTTCTAATTAATTTTCCTTTTAAACAAGTAAACGTATGCGTTTAAGACCCCTTCTACCATCGTCTGAACCAGCGCCTTTTGAAATGCAGCTTTGAGAAGTTATTGGTTGGCAAGCAAGGAGCTCCATTCCTCAAGAGGCTACAAGATGACCCGTCGTATGACATTTCGGACGACAGGGTTGGCCGCTGCCTGCTTACGAGAAGGATCGCCGACTTTCTGCTGACATACGCTGACACGCTAGTTTTCAACTCTTGAACAACTGATATTTTACCGCACTTTTTTAGCAGAGAAAAACCATCCCCGAAAGAGACGCGGAGCTTCGTTACGCATCTATTCGCAGGATACCCCAACTGTTCTATAGTTAGCAACCTTTTTTTCTACACAACAGTTTTTAACTGAATGAAGATCATTATGAAATTTGAAAGACTCGATAACGCATTGCTAGTTACCTGAATTTTCTCTGATGTAACTACAGAAAGCATTTCAGGATGCCTTCATCGACAGCCACAAGGGACTTGTCGAATGCCGCGTTAGGCGGGTCAGATCTCTTCTTGGAAAAAGAAGCTTGCTATCACAGCCCATCAGAGAGTACAAGAAGAAAGCAGGCAGCCGAGAGTGGCTTGCTTCTTCGGATAACGAGGAGGAGAGAGAAACTGACGATCATTTAAATGTCAGTTAAAGCTCTACAAGATACTGTTATATTTTGAAAATTAAAGGCATTACAAAACCTTTTGTTTAAGCGAATTAACAACTTGATACACGGCTCTGTCGAGCACCTCGAACTCCTTAAGCAGAAGAGGTTTTTGTCTCTCGAGTCTTTAAAGTTATACAGATATTTCATTTTGTCATATATAAGAGAGTCTTTAGATTAAAATGTAAAATTCTACTACTAGTAGCAGCTCTCTCACAAATGGCGATATATAATTTTTTTTAGAAACTGTCGTATACGCTTTTGCCAGAACAATCCTCCGCGAGCAACAATGACACGTTACTCCTTCTACGCGCAGTCCCGTTACGTATGTGATTTTTTATTTGTCGGATTTTGTTTTACATTTAAATAATTTGTCTATACTTACATGAGTTATTTCTTGCTCTATGGCTTGAGTTTAGAACAAAATTTTTGGAATTCACATTAGACAAATATACTTTTGAATTTGCTTGCAGATTGTCGATGACTTCATCGCGTCAAAGTGCGCTTCCGCGGGAGACTTTCCACGGAGATTGCAAGAGAAGATTGCGCCGGCAATGTCTCAGCGTGCCCTGCGCGTAATATCCGAAGCGAAGAGAAGATCTCTTGTTGAAGCGAACGCCTTCCCGCCTGGAACAAATGGTTCGGTATTCTCAACCTTATAAAGTTTTGAGTTATCGAAAAAAATGCATCCATGTGTACTAAGTATTTATCTTTGTAACCCAGGTTCAATTGTATTTCCAAACTATTCATCGAACTGTTAAAAAGAGAATAATTGTATGCCTCAGATTTCGCTACATTCGAGTTCTTACTCAACATGCTGGCACTGTTCGAGCATACAGACAAAAAGAAGAAGCCATCTCGTGTCAAGTTCGTCTACAATCGCTTCCTGGTCCGTTATTTATTACAATTCAAATTCCCAATCAATATCTACCTATTGCTTATAAGTTAAGTGACATTAGTTTCCTGTTGCCTTTTTCTTATCTTGTGAGTGAAAAGGAGCGAGAAAGAGAGACGATACAGCGAGAGGAGTGTAAACTATGCTGCTTAGGCACATCATTCTGCGTCGTCGGCTCTTGATCAACTCAAGAATGAGGGCATCCGGCAGCCGGTGATAGTCGCATACGGTGATGTCTCTGCCAAGTTCATCATCGCTCTTGAGGGAGTCGATGTAACCGTCAGTCATGTTTTGTTAAAAAAAAAAGTTGAAATGTAATTTTAACAAATTAAAAAAATTTAATTTTAACAAATTAAAAAAAATTCTTATACTCATAGCTTTTTTATTTATTTTTTACCTGCTTTATAATACGCATGCTGCAGGTTTCTGGAGACCTTGCCCATGCGCTTCTCTCCTACCTCGCTTGCTTCTGGTTGTTCGACCTCGAGTACCCACACGAAGTGAAACAAGAGCTGTCCCTTCTTGCGAATCTGCTCGGCATTCCGGAGCCCATGTCAAGAGATGCAGGGCTCATCTACCGCAAGTTGGAGGCCATTATGGCCGAATAGAGGCCAGTCTGATCTCATTAGATCACATTTTTTTGTTGACTCTTACATCTGAAAATTTTCTTTTACTTGAGTTTATTTCACTTGAGAACATTCTTTCATCTTAGTAAAAGATTGTTTCATTTTTTAACTTGCTTTCATGCTATACGTTTCTTTCATTTTAGAACTATCGAATTTTTATTTCCAAGATTCATTCAGAAAGTAACTGGTAACATAGACATATCCTTCTAAGAAAAACAGTCTTTACAGAATGTATTAATTCTTGTCGTTTTATGACCAGTAACTCAATTTTATCATGATTAAGTAGCCCAAATTCATTTAACTCGGCGCGGTTATCTTGTAAGTGTGTTAGTTGTTACTGTTTCCTTGTGAATGTGTTGAGTTGTTACTGTAATCTTTTGAAGGTCTCACTAACTTAATGAATAATTCTTCTTGTTATTAAATGCCAGTGGCATGCATAATAGTAAATGAATCACTAATTCGAAGAATGGATGAAGGGGGAGGGAGAGCAAAAGGGGCGGAGCTAACGGTGGGAGCATGTCACAATTTATGTGCTGCCGCCTAATTGTGACATGCAATGTCACATTTTTGCTGGGATACGCTGCCCTCCACCGCTCGAAAATTGTGACATGGCGCGTCACATTTCTGTTTCACTGGAGGTCACAATTTTTTGGAACATAAATTGTGACATGGGGTGGAACACATATGTACCGAAGTAAAATCGGTACATTATTGTGACATCAAATTGTGACATCCCGTGTCACATCGTTTTCTGTGTGTAACAGATCGTTACCAAAAATGATAAAGTATGCTTTCACAGGTGGCTGCTCCCGTTCGGAGCGCGTTGCTCTGCTGAGCATGCCGGCAGAAAGAAAGGAATAGCAACAGCAAACGATACGCATTTTTAACATGGAGAACTCCTACAGAGAGAAATGCCAATTATTTGAAGAAGTGCGAAATGATTAATGCAATTTTGGCGGTTAGTGCAGATTTGCTGATTTCTCCTCTGGTCGTCTGGGCCGGACGTGTTTTGCTAGGGTGGACACCTGTTTTGGGTGTCTCTTGTGAAAACATTTCATTATTCTCCATCCCACCGCCTCTTTATGATGATTCAGAATCAATTTAGACTGAGGATGCACAGCTGGACAAAGAGTGGGCGTGGCTTCCGCTCTCACGAAGAGAATGAACGACGAACTCTCATAGCGTCACAATCCCCCCCCCCCCTCCATTCTGCCCCGCCCCCTAAATTACAGAATGGAAGTAGCCTGAGGCACATCGGTCAAGTTCCATGGAAGTGGTTTTCTCTTGTTTCCAGAGATTCCGAGTGGATCTACCTCCTCCTCGCCTCCCACGTCTTTCCTGCCCAGGCTTAGGCACCTCGGAAATTGACAGCGCAGCTGTTTTGTCAATAGAGCCTTTTTTGATTTGGAATTTAGCCACCGACGAAATCCCTTGCATTCATTTGGCTTCTTCGTTTGTCTGCCGCGGACTTATCTCATATGAAGCCTCTTTTTCTACAGTTCTTTTTAGTATCATGTATGTGTCTTTTCCGTTGGATAATGTGGATTACTCAGTTGAGTCCAACAGTACATCTCTCATGCGTGTACTTAAGGGAAAAAATCCAATCGCGTTTTCGCGGCACAAAAGATAGCTAAAAAGGACTACATATTACATCGGATCCTCTCAATGAAATTTTGTATTTGTCACTCCAATAATCTGCCAAATAGAATAGTTCGCTTGTGTAGAAATGCGTTCCTTCTCCCAATCTTATTTTTTTTCTCTCTGAGAAGCACTTTCTTCTTGATACATGAATGCGTAAAGCCAGAAGCCATTGCCTTGAATAGTGAAATCGCAGCCAGAAAAGGAACTTGCCCAAATCTCCTGCCATTTCGACTAGTGCTGACTCTAGTGAATTCGTGACCCCTTTTCTTTTGATTGTAGTCTCTAGTTTCTTTACTTGCCACTTCACTTGGAATGAGAAATACCAGTGCATGTCATTCGTGATCCATCTCGAATTGTTTTCAGTATCGCCCTTTTTGCCTCGTGCTAATAGCTTGCCGGTCAGTTACTAGTTGGATATCCTCATTGAATGGCAATTCATTCTGGTTGATTGCGATGCAATTCGCTGAGTAGTTATTGTTGAATGTGCATATGAAATAAACATCTAAAAAAACAATTTGAGTTAATTTTAAACGTTATTTTCGAGTCTAGCGTGACAATAAATGTTTCTGTCGAAGTCTTCTACAAAAACAAGTTTCTCTTGCAGACGTAAGTATTTTTTTGTGAAGACAAATATAAATGCATACATGTACATGAATATTTGTCTCTGCTTCTTTGTTCTCAGGCGGTGTTTGAACATTTCTTTGGCTGATGCCTCTCTGACATTTCCTTGTTTCATGACTGCGCAAGAAGCAGATTTATTCATGTACTTATGTATTTTGCTCCTTAAAAAAGTAATGTTTGATCTGTGATTCTGGCCCTTGCAAAGGTTATACTCACATAATCTTCTAATGCATTAGTGCATCACATTATAAGGCTTTTTATTAGGGAGAGCTGTCACAAGAATTCATCCTCATATTTAGTGTGTGGTTGCTCTTCACTTTATCACTAGACTTAAATAGAGTGAGCCTCTCCCCTTCAGCTCCACATGCAACATTCGCTGCACAACGCGTCGGTGGGGGCCGAGCTGTTGGAGGCCGTGGCAGCCGGTTCGACTGGCAGCAGCTTGCCCTCGAAGTCTTGGCTCTGCCTCGTGGGCATCTCTGTCATCGGAGTCATCTGCAACTGCTCCATCTTCTGGAAGAGCAAGTACCGGAGGTGCATATGAATCTTTTTTCCTCACCCTTTTAATCGGCAGTAGATTTCTTTATCGTTTTTACATAGGAATAGTATGTCTGAATTCTCAAATCGGCATCATTTATTTCCATCAGCCGTTTCCTTAACCTCTCTATAATGATCAAGTGGTTCCTTTTCGGAAGTTGCAAGTTCCGGTAAATCACGTATTCGTATCAATTACTCTGAATTCTCGGCAAATAGAACTAATTTCTTGCTTTTTTTTAAAAACACATTTATTTAAAGACTGGAATGGAATGTCAGACAGATCAATTGTATTTTTACCACAGGAAACAAGAGGAGCAGCTGTTCTGACACTGCCACAAATGAATGTAATTATGCATGATGCGAGAGGGTGATGGTAGAAGTCTTCTCAGAATTCGCTGGTCACGAAGAGGAACTCTGGAACATGCAGTCCGAATATTCTTATTTAGTCCAATTCTTTATCGGGGTAGCAAAACAGAATCGCCATGTCCAGCATTGAATGCTGTGAATTGAAGACCATAGACTGCAAAACATTAAATGGGCCAATCGTTCAAGCCAAAGATGTGCGAATGAAGAATTTGAATTAAATTCCCCTGCCATTGTTACTCATTTCCCGTCAAGGGTTTACTGCTCCTTTCCTGAAATCGTTGCCTTCTGTTTCTCCGTTAACCACCAAACTTCTCAACTCTTTCACTCTCTTTCCCTGGATTTCCCTGGATCTTCTCTCCCTTATCTATCTCTCCATCTCTCTCCCTCTCTCTCCCTCCCTCTCCCTCTCTCTTCCTCTCTCTCTCTCTCCCTCTCTCTTCCTCTCTCTCTCTCCCTCCCTCTCTTTCTCTCTCCCCATCTCTCTCTCTTTGTCTGCAGGAAATCTCATTCCTCGCCGGCGAAGCTGTCTCTGTCGCTGCTGTGCGTGATGGCGGGGGCAGACACGGCGTGTCTGGTTGCTCTTCTCTTCATTCTCTCCCTTCGCTATCTCGGAATCGAGAGCCAACTCTTCCTTTCCGTTGCGTGCAAGGTGGGAGAGATGGAGACGCATAACAATTAGCATAACAAAGTCAATCGGTGCCAATTTATTTCTCACTCGAGGAATGATCACCCTGAACTGAAAAGGGATATTTCTCATGTTCCTCTCAGATGGGAAGAGAACCTCTGACCTGAGAACAAGGGAAACTGTTCTCAACAGACTCTTATATTTCCTTCATTCGCTGCCCTGTCAGATGCACACTTCGGCTCTTTGAATCGGACGCGGAAGTGATAAGAATGCACTCTATCTATGGAACGAGACCTTTTCCTCTTCAATTATTGTTGCATATTTCGTGGAAGCCGCTTTCAAGCTCTTTCCTCTTTCATTCATTCGCCCGTGCATAGTCACTTTCTCTAGTAGTTTTTGTCTTTCCGCACTCAATCGTTCTCGCCTCACAATTGCATCCGGAGTATGGCCGATAAATATACCAAGAAAGGCTTTCGCTTTCCTCTCCAGAGAGTATGCGTGCGTAACTCGGCCACTCATACAATGGGAATGCGAATGTTCAGTTCCACCACCTCACTCTTTAAGACCTCAATGTTATTTATAGTAGCCTAGTAATTCCTAGCTCTCATTTCACGGATAAATCATAAATTAAAAATAGCTATCAATTAATAATAATGTTATTTCAAGGTTAATGACAAAGGCGTTGGAAACAAATAATCTCCTATTGTAATTTGAATTTTTCATGTATTTTAATTCAGCTGTGGACTTTTGATTATCGTACCAAAACATATAACTTAAAAAGAGCCGCTGCAAAAAGTCCTCGTGGTCTTAGAACGACAGTCCCGGCAAACTGGCATTTCTTCTTGGATTTGCATAAGTCAGGCCTAATAGAGACTGAAATCAATGGGAGATGGTGAGCCTTACGAACCGGCCTTGGGAGACTGGGAATTCCTTCTGAATTGGGGTACTTTGCATGGCACATATGATGCACGTATTTACGCTGCCTTTTTTAGACAGAGAAGCAAGCCTCCATCATTTCACGAGGGCTGCATAATGATGTTGACGAGGGGATGGGAAGAGGAATGAGGAGGGAGTGAGGAGAGGGGGGGGGGGGGTGAGAGGTCTTTCTGGGCAAGCGTCTCCGAACGTATGCATGTAGATCCCCTCGGTCCGTCCCTCTCGTCTCACGCACAAGTTCTGCCTCCCGCATATTCATGTACACAAAAGAACACAATGGCCTTAGTGGCTTCCGCCATCAAAAAGAGAAGGAGAGAGAAGAGCGAGAGAGGGAGAGAGAGAGAGGCGGAAGAAGAGAAAGAAGAGATAGGGGAAGAGAGAGAGAAGAGAAAGAGAGAGAGAAGAGAGAGAGAGAGAAGAGAAAAAGAGAGAGAAGGGGAATGAGATGAAGAGAGGAAAGGACATGCAGACGGAGGTGTGGATGACAGAAGCTAAGCCAACACGGCTTATCTTGGAATCTTGCCGTCCTCATAACATAGGAAAGTGATGTCTGTCATTCTATAGAAAGGAGTAAAAATGTTAAGAGATAAAGATGTAAAGACAAATATTTTGGTCTCCCTGAATCACCCGCGAATTTTTCCCGCGTTCTCGGCTTTTGTGGGTACCAGGAACTTGTTAGAGTTCAGGAGATGACAACAAAGCAACAGAAGATGGAAAAACGTAAAACATGTCCGCCCACTCTATTTCTGAATAGCGAAACTTACTGCGAGCAACTTTGTTTGCAGTTGCTTTTGTGTTCTGAATCTGATAACAATGTTGACGAGGGTCGAGTAACGTATGGAACTTCTGCCGCTCTCATCTTCGCTGTCTATTTCCAATCCGAGCTTTTACTCCCTCATGTCTACTTCTTTTTGTTGCTCCTAGTCTATTTGACACTCTCTTTTCTCTCTCTCTCTCTCTCTCTCTCTCTCTCTCTCTGGCTTGCCTTTCTCTCTCTCCTCTTTAGCTGTCTCTCTTTTCTCTTTAGCTGTCTCTCTCTCTCTCGCAACCCTTCTACTTTGATTGGATTCATCCATGAATCTTAACGAAAGACCAGAGGCTACCGGCCAATTCTGCTGTCCGAGCAATGAATTCCCGACTGACCGCAGTGGAAGGAATTTTAGCCAAGAATGAATGGTCATTAATTTGGCTAACCGAAGATCAAAGATTGCGTGAAATACCGACTTCGTATAAATTATTCGTCAAATACATTATAAGAAGCCGGGAAGTCTGGTTTGATATTCTTTTCGAGAGAAAATGATATTTGATTGAATAATAAATTAACCTCTATAGGTAATTTTTTCAGCTGAACATCTTCACAATCCACGCCGCTTCGTCGTTCTCCCTCTACTGCTGGCTCGTTCTCTCCATTGTCCGTTACATCGCTGTCTTCTCTCCCTACACGCATCTTCGCATTCATCGAGAACCACATCTCGCAGTTGTCAGTTCTCTTTCTCTTTCTAATGAGCCAAAACTGGTGCTGAAGAGGAAGTTTTGATGAAGTTTAATAGTGTACCATCAAGATTCGTGTTAAAGTTTCGTCTGGCGGCTTCTTGGTATCTTTTATTGACGGCGAGTGATGAAAGAGGAATCGCGGCCGTCTTCAGTTTGCATTCATTGGTCTCTAGAAAGTGTCTCTGAAATTGTCATTTGGCGGGAACGAATGAGAGAATGAAAGAGGAAGGCTTCTTCATTCTCACGAGACCCGGGTGCAAAGATGAAAAAGGAATTTCCGAGATGAGTCAAAGAAGAGAAAAGGAAAGGCTCGAGAGGGAAATGCCACGGTACTCTGGCATTCTTGGCTTTTCATCTCATTCTTTCTCAAAGGTCGTCACAGTTCTAATCAATTTTGCTCTGAAAATTATGTGTTTTGCGAGTAAAGCGGCTTAACAGAAATGAGAGAAACCCCTTCTCATACAGTCTGAACATTTTCGTTCAACGGTAGAAAATGGCACGCGAAATGATATTTGCGAATGTGCCTTTTGTCCTTATTTTGCCTCAACCCGTAAGTTCTCTTCCTTTTCTAAATATGAATGCATGCAACTTTTTATTTCTCTATCTCCATATTCTTAACCACTTAGAACTCGACGTTCGTCTTTGTATGTACATAGTACACACAATTCGCTAAGAATTACCTACTTTGGTGAGCTGGTTGGGCCGTGTTTCACTAACGATTTCGTAGAATTGCACGTGGAGGAGGAGCAGGGGGAGAGGCTAGAAGAGGGAGAGAGAAAGAAGTTCATCACACGCAGTCTCGCCAAAGGCATTAATTTCTTTTCACTTTGTACAAGAAAGGACGGGGAACTGCTGACGAAAGACCAGCGAAGAGAAGAGGAAGTGGTGAGAGAAAAGAGAAAGAGAGGAGGAAAGAGAGAGGAGAGACAGAGGGAACGAGAGAAGGAGAGTGAGAGATGAGTAAAGCTTGAATCCCTCAGGGGATTCAGGGGAAAGCGAGGGACGCTGGTCTGATTCCTTGTCTACTGATAATTCACTGACTAAGACTTCCTCTAGAAAGAAAGACAGTACAAATAGAAAGAGAATCAAAAACAGAGCAGAATAAGTACATATATAATAATATTTGAAATGTTGGAGGTGGCCCTAGCGGTCTTCTCTGGGATACTCGAGTCCTGGGTGCTCTATGATGTCGAATACTTCCCAGCCCTAAAGGCGTGCGAATCGAAACGAGATGAGGAAAGTAACAGACGCATTCAGGTTCCTTCCTTCATATCTTTTCTAGTTAATTAATGATCTAAAATAACTAAATAAAGAATATACATATAAATTGAATATAAATTGTTTTTTTTAATTGACGACGGACATGTTTAAACAAACATAACGTTGATATTAATACATGTTTGTTTCTACAGATCGCCGAGATCGTTGCATCATACTTCATTCCTCTTGCAATTATTACGGCCTGCGATATCAAGGTTCATTCAAGAACTCTCTACTTGGTTATCAGCTGCCTCATGAATGGCAGCTTGTTGATATTTCCTTTCTGGGAGTGGAAAGGAAGGAGCAGACACGACTCTCACTGGAATTCTCATCTTGCAGGTGCTCTTCTTTCGCACTTCCACGAAGTGGAGAGCGGCCGTCGGCCAGAGCAACGTCTGGCAGAGATTCAAGGCGTCCAGCAAGGTACTCTTCCAGTTAGGAGCGACCAGATGAAAGAAGGAAAAGAGAGTGGAAGAAATGGAAGAAAATAAGTTGCCATGCAAACAACTCAAACTGTTGCAAAGTGTGCACGCTATGAGAAAAATAGAAAACGTCACTCGAGTGGCAGACAGAGAAAAAAGAAGTTTTCTTTGCACCGGCTAATATTCATGGAAACGTTGTAAAATATGCAGGAGAGAGGAAATAACGAAGCAGCCGTTCCTCTTCCGATCCTCGTGACTTCTGAGAATTGCACGCCAGATCGGGAGAGCGTTGACTCCCAGGTACACTACCAGTTTCTGAGAAGAAAAAATGAAAGAGAGAGTGAGAGAGACAGAGAGAATCAGAGAAAGAGAGAGAGAGAGAGAGAGAGAGAGAGAGAGCAGTGAACGAAAGAAAAGGAGGACAAAGAAGGAGAATCATATTGCACTGCAGAAATCGGGGAGTTGTAATGTAGTAAGAAGTTATGAGCATGCATATACTCTTTCTGAAATGTAGGATTTCTGCCGAACGGCCCCGTTGTCTTCCTCTGGGAACGGGATTGCGGGAGATTCTCCGGATGACCGAAGGGTGCGATCTTCGACCTTTTATAGCCATACACATGCAATTTGCATCTGATTTAAGGACTTGAGAGAAAGAATTAGAGAAGATTTCGTTAGTGAAATCGTTCAAAGAATATCTAATCCATCCAAATTACAGACGACTAATCAGTCAGAGAAATGTTTTTCAGCGGACTTTGAGACGCTACGAAACGCTTGACGATCGTATTCCTTCGCGTTCGCCTCTTCAGTCACAACTAACAGTTGACAAGGGAGATGAGGAACAACAACTCAGACCTGAGAAGAAGAATCGGTATGACAACTCTTTCAATGCTGATTGATACTCCCCATTCACAAAGGCTAATATTAAAGTTTTGATTAATCCTCTATCATTTCTGGACGTATCAATCATGCAGATCAAAGAGAAGAGCAGCCCAGTTACGAGTTCTCCGTCGAGCTCTGCTGATCTCGGTGCTGGATCTCGGAATGAATCTCCCCAACTACGTCCTCCGTCTCTATTTGAATCTCGTCAACTTTGATGTCCCCGACTCCCACATGGAAGTGATTGTCGTGGTGGAGACCGTCTCCCAGATTATGTATTTTGCACAGGTCAGATAACATTATTTCGAAAAATTAATCCTGTAAATGAATTTAAAAGTTTCCTTGATATCATAAAGAAGGAATATTTTGAGTTGTGCTGACCAGGAAATGGTTGTGATGAAATGGAAATGAAAGTTGTAATTTAGTTCGCTCTCAACGCGTTTTATCTCGTCTGTCTCGTCTACGACTCGCCCAAAGGAAATAGAAAACAGCCAGTCACTCCACATGTGCGTTCCTTACACGATTCATCAATCATACACATATATTTAATCTTTTTAACATTAAGAAGATCTGGAGCGAAAAAAATGAAAGAAAATGTGACGATATTTATTTTGCAGAGGTATTCGACTGCTCCTTCTCCTGTGCTTGCTGCAAGGCAGATTCCAGCAAGAACATAAATTTAATATGTTAGAGTAAGCAAAAACAACACTGTTTACTTAGAACATTCCCTTACTAAGCTAAATGCATTTATGAGCAATTGTTTTATTCAAATTAATTATTTTCCAACAGCTATCATTTCTCGGTTTATCTGTTCGTGTTTGATTACTCTGTCCATGACGGATCTTAGCCAAATATCCGGTCTCATATTCTCGTTGACAGGTTGTGGTGATATGAATATATGGGTATCTTATGTACTCCTATAGCAACATGACGAATAAATGCAATTTGTCGATGAGCAATTGAAAATGCAATAAACCGAAGCTGCAAACGGTTTCCCAGCACATGATGCACGCACAAACATGGCAGTAAATGTCGTGAGCCAATTTGTTCTCTCTTTATTCTCTTATCTCTTCTCTCACTCATGCTCTGCCTACATCTATTTATCATCTGTTGAATCTATTTCGTTTCTTCCTACTCTCACTTGGAAAGGGCTTCTCATTTCGTCTCGCAATCTCCAATCTTTTTATCTCTCTGCACCTCTACCCTCTCTCACTCTTTCCTTCTCTCACTCTCTTCCCTCTCTCTCTCTTTCTGCAAGGCCATGTGCCCATGTGTATGTAGAGTAGACACATTAAAGAAAAGGCAGCATGGAATGTTGTGTGAGTGTCGTCAAAATAGAATCGTGGCACAAACAACTCTCGGGTGCATTTAACCGAGCGGTCTTTCACTCCTCTTCTCGTCTCGTGTTGGCCCAAACTCTTAGGGCACTATTCTGTGCAACGTTAATTCATTCCTACATACTGAGTGATTCATATGACATTATTAAAATCAGAACGTTTAAAAAGACATATGTAAATAAAAAGTATTGTTAATCTAAGATCGAAGATGTCGGCAAGTCTGCGTGCTCAGTTCCTGACAGACAAGACAGCGTCTTCCCGCTTCTTCGAGCTGGACCAGCGTGGCCTCGTCCAGGCCACGTACATCTGGATTGACGGGTCGGGGGAGAATCTCCGCTGCAAGAGTCGCACCCTCGACTTCGAGCCGGCAAAGCCGGACGAGCTACCGGTCTGGAACTTTGACGGCTCGTCCACGGGGCAGGCCACGGGACACGACTCGGATGTCTTCATCAAACCAGTCGCCATCTTCCCCGACCCCATTGCACGCGGCCGCAATAAACTTGTCATCTGCGAGACAATCGACAAGAACGGCAAGCCAACTGAAACGAACTACAGAAGAAAGTGTGCGGAGGTGATGGAGATGGCTAAGGACCAGCATCCCTGGTTCGGAATGGAACAGGAGTACACTCTCCTCGACATTGACGGCCACCCATTCGGATGGCCAAAGAATGGCTTTCCTGGACCCCAGGGTTATTCATTCTCTTTTTTACTTCAACATTCCCTCCTTTTCTTCTACTTGTTGCACCTTTGCAGCAGTGCCAATGAGGACTCTTGATTCTCCTTCACAGGGCCATACTACTGCGGAGTGGGCGCCGGCCGAGTCTACGGCCGTGATGTGGTGGAGGCGCACTACCGAGCGTGTCTGTACGCGGGAATCCAGATCTCGGGCACGAATGCAGAAGTGATGCCCGGTCAATGGGAGTTCCAGGTGGGGCCAGTCGAGGGAATCGCCATGGGAGACCAGCTCTGGGCTGCTCGCTATCTCCTCCATCGGGTCGCGGAAGAATTCGGAATCGTCGCTTCTCTGGATCCTAAACCGATTAAAGGTTTTTATTCTTCTTCATTTTGAACGCGCTTCCTTGTTGATTTTATCTGGTTATCAGAGAGAGAGAGAGAGGGAATAAACTCCCTTTCCAGGTGACTGGAATGGCGCGGGTTGCCATTCAAACTTCTCTACGGCGACGATGCGCGAAAAAGACGGAATCAACGAGATTCTGGCGGCGATCAACCGCCTCGCCATGGTGCACCCGCAGCACATCGCCTATTACGACCCCAAGGCTGGCAAGGTCTGCCTTCTTACAACATTGCAATTAAATGTTGCTTCAATAATTTGTGATTTGAATAGCAAGAATAATAGCAAATGCTCATTTTCTCAGGATAACGAGCGTCGTCTGACTGGCTTGCACGAGACTGCAAAGATAGACCAGTTCACGTACGGAGTGGCTTCCCGGGATGCTTCGGTGCGCATTCCTCGCGAAACGGATGACAAGGGATGCGGGTATCTGGAGGACCGCCGGCCCTCCTCGAACTGCGATCCCTACAAGGTCACCGCTGCTCTTGTTCGCACTGTTTGTCTCGAGGGAGATGAGAGGAAACTCTCCATGACTTATCAGGCCGAAAAGCGCTGATCCATCCATTCAAACCTCATATCTATGAATACATACATACATATATTCGAAGTACATATATATACACATGTAAATATAAACAAGTTTTTTTTAATTAGCATTTTTCTTATCACACATTTTGGCACAGTCGAATTTATGTTCCCTTGTAAATATTTACAATAAATGCTTATCTTGACGACTGTTTACAATAAGGGAGGAAGTTTTTATATGGACAATCACAGAGAGTGTACGTAAGTTTTTATACAGACTATCACAGGGTAATACACAAATAAAAAGCAAACGCTGATAGTGTACGTACATGTAATGGGAATAAACTGGTAAACTGGTGAATATTGAAATTTCGCTCCTTTGAGGATCACTTTTCTCATATCTGATGGAAGTCGTGCAAACATACATATATTGTTTGTATAAAGATGAACACAACTACATACATGTACACACAAAGTCAATCTTTCGATCGTTTTTTTTCCTTTCATCTTTCTGACAATGAGATGCCTAAATATGTGCATACTTCTCTACTCTTTCCATTTTATATACAGTTGAAAATGATTGAAACGCAAATAATATTTCCATTCTCTTAAGGTAAGGAAAGGAGGATGAAGCATAAACAACAGAAAATAGATTATTATTCGTATGTATGTACATACATACACACATACATATGTATGCTATGTATGTACATTTATGTAGATAGTATGTATTATAATCTGGGGGCTTGAATTAGTGAGTGTTTAACATTTTGAAGTTACCAAAGGTGACTTCAGTTGGCATTCTGTTCTTCGGTCTGAATACGATGGTCTGCCCGGCGTAGCTGGGGGTGGCTTCTGTTCTATTCTTCCTCGCCATCTACTACCAGTTCATCATTCTGTTCGCCTTCCACTTTGTCTATCGTCTCTGAGAGTTGGAAATAAATAGCCTTGTGAGTCATATAAATGCGTGAGACCCTTCTATTTCGGTACTTGGCCATGCTTCGTGACACGATGTTCAAATTAATCATGAAGCAGTTGACGGCAGTTTATCTGCTCCATCGACAGCATGCATTATACTTCAGATTGTATACCAAAGAGTTAACAGGTTGCAGCATTTGATTAGCCTCACCCTCTGCTTGGTCGTATGAATGGGTATATGTATGTAGGTTGTGGAAAGCAGTAAGGAAGCAAAGCAAGACCAAGACATGTTCAATACGTTTGATGAATGAAGACAGATAAGCTGAAGTGGGATGAAGCCGAGAGAAGAGGAGAATAGAGGGGAGAGAAATTCAGCTCATCAATGTCTTTTCGTAAGAAATTTCGCTACTTACATATACGGTCCAGAACTGTGAGTTATTATACTCAAGTTTGATGCATTACCTATACATAGAACATATGCATAGCTCCAATTTCAGATCTGCTAAGGTTTTCTAAAGTACCTTAATTGCATTTTTTCTCATGTGGTTCCGCGTCAGATGAGCATATTAACCTCATTTATGAGCTGAACCGTGAAGGGTCGTCCTCGGCGCCTCTTCAGGAAAGTGTCGCTCTTATTTTCTCTTTCTCTCTCTCTCTCTCATTCTATCAATTTCTCTGACCCAAGCGCTCTCACCTTCTGTGTCTATCGCTGTCGTTTCTCTCTTTGTCTCTGCTCACTCATAGCCTCAGGCATTCTTTCAATGCCGCGACTCTCCTGGGTTGTTGGCGGATCTGCGGCATTGAATAGTGAGAGGGAGAGAAAGAGGGAGAGAGAAGGCAGAGAAAAAGGGAAGAAAGAATAAAGAGAGAAAGTTAGAGAGGCCCTTGAATCACGTCTAAAAGTCTATTCTACTGCTTCTCTTCACTTTCTCTAATCTCTACTGACGCCATTTCAGCTATTTTCCCTCATTTCTCACTATATCTTAACCTCTCTCCTCCTCTCTTCTAGTTTCTCTCTTTCTCCCTCTCACCAATCACAATCCTGCTCACTTTCCTCTCAAGGCTACGACATGCTGCTCACTGTTCTTGTCTTACGGCATGGCATCTACTCTACTCTATCCCTCTCACCGCCTCATTCTCTCTCCGCTTTCTCCGCTCTCTCTCTCTCTCTCCACACATTCTCTCAATCTCCCTTTGATTCTCTTCCTATGCTGTGCTTCGTAATTCTCTTGCAATCTCCAATGCTCATTTCTTTCTTCAATGCCGTTGATCTACGCACGCTGGCCCTTTGCGCACTCTTTCTCTTCTCTCTTCGCCCCATGTCTTTCTCTGTCTCTCTGCCTTTCTCTCTCCTAGCTAAGCATCTGCGTCACCAATGGTCATCCCTGCACTTCCTCCACCCTCTCTCTCTCTCTCTACTCTCTCTTTCTTTCTCTCCCTGTTTCTCTCTCCGTCTCCCCAATTGTGAAAGTGACCGGGCCATGCCCTGGGTTGCTTGCTCCTCGTCTCTCTCTGCCAAGATCCTTCCCTTCCATTGTCCTTGATATTTACCTTGGCTTGATCACGACAATTTCTTTCATCACCTTCACTCTCTGTCATCTATTTTTTATTATTTCAAACTATATTTTTGACTTTTTTTCCTTCGTGCTTTCAATTTTCTACATAAATACACTGTTGTGGTCCAATTTCACCTCAAAATCATTCGGCAAAGTATTTTAAAAGCGCAATCGAACAGCGGCAATTGTTTCCGATAAGCTGTCGATTGTTTCAGTGTCCCAGTGCGTTCGTAGATCGTGTTGTGGTGGAAGGAGGAGCGGCAGCCGAGATGAGGGTGAGTGCCCCCGGCCACTTCATCAGCGAGAAGATTCGCGCCTTCTTCAAGCACACTGGCGTCCTCGTCTACAGGTTAGAAGAGAGCTCTTTCTTCTCAGCCTTCCTCTCAAGTCAACTGAATTTAATAAATAATGAAACGAATTTAGCATTATTTTTTAATTCGACCTCGCCTAGTGTGATTGTTGCCTCTCCCGAAAGTTGGCTTTGCCCATTCCTTTTCCTTTCCAAATCGCCTCTGGCCAGTCGCGAGGTTGACTCAAGCGTATGCCATTCGTACTTTTCCCCTCTTTCAAGTAAGCAGTATTAATACTGTGCGCCTCTCTGATCCTCTTTTCTCTCTATCTCCATCCTTCTCTCTCGTTGTTTCTTCTCTTCTCTCCTCTCTCTCTGCTCTCTCTCATTTCTCACTCTCTCAGCTGAACTGGCTGGCGCGGTGGTGGTCGAGTAGGTGGCTTCTTTTGATTCGATTGCAAGCCAGCGACATCCATACACATGTACATACACGCATTCATTCACATCCCCTCTTTGCGCAAGCTGCTTGTTCGAAAAAGACAAGAGTCGTAAGCTCATATATGTACATCTCTTCGTCTCATTTCTCTCACTTCTTCCCTTTTCTCTCTCTTTATCTCTTTCTTTCTCTCCTCTTTCTCTCTCTCTTTCTACCTTGCAGTCTTTTGCTCTCTCTCTCTCTCTCTCTCTCTCTCTCTCTCTCTCTCTCTTTCCCTTTCTAAATCTTCCGCTAACCTCAAGTCATCAATCTTTCCCATTCTTTTCGCAGCAAATTAATCTTTTCTGCTTCTCACCTCGTCTTGTCGTTGCCCTGAAATTCTCAGTTTTGACATGACAGCTTAATATGGGGAGGGGGGGGGGAGAGAGACAACACAAGGGGGTGATCATTTCATAGCATATCATGCTTCGAATCAACATTGAAAATCTTTATTAATTTACTGCACACACCGAATCGAGTATAATACGTAGAAGTGACATTCGATAATATTTTGACATTGTAAGCATGTGGAATCCAGAATCTTGAGTTTAGAAATCCGTGTGGATTTGGCACTTGTACATGTTCTTTCCTTTCCCTTGCAGACACCCGCACCTCTTCTTCTGGTTGCCTGTGTTGACTACTCTCGCTAGCGTCGCTGGTCTCTTGCGGTTTCACGAAGAAAATAGAATATGGTTTGACAAATACACTCTGTCTTGTACTTATTTTGTTTCTTTTATAACTCTTTTCATGATGAATATTGTAGGTATCTTTATTCACCTTCGGGTGCTCCTTCTCACAGAGAACACGCGATTGCCAACGAATTCTTCAATGACAGAGGCGGCAAATTTTGGATGGAGGTAAGTATTTCTCTGGAAAGATATAGTATTTGTACATACTATTGAAAATTCAGTCTAAAAATGTCATTCACTTAATCTTAGCAGTTATACTTTTGCACCATTCCATTTATTATAATAAAAAAAAGTGATGCATTGGATAGATCAGAAATTGATTGCTCCTGGAATTGCTTTAACCTTGGCACGAGTGAGCTGTTTTCATTTTAAGCGACTCATCATTTTTAATCACTACTTTGCCGCCGATTATTCAAATCAATTCTTCTCTGTTGCCTACTACCATGCCATTCATATCATTATTCTGTTTAACACTCTCCTCTCCTATTTCTCTCTCTCTTTGTTTAGCACTCTCCTCTCATCTTTTTCTCTACTATCTTCTCTCTCTCTATCTCACTCTCTTTTCTTTCTCCCTTCCCTCTATCTATCTTTCTTTATTTCTCATAATTTTCCTCATCATTTATTCTTTGTTCTCTTCCGCAATGCCATGTCTGGGCAGGTCACCTTGTGAACTTCTCCCCTTGCTTTCCGGAAAAAAGCCGTTTCCCTCGACCTGTTCAGCAGAATTATCACTCATGCTCCCCCTAAACGAGGGAGGATCTCAGCAGTGCAGATCTTTTTCGCTCTCTTTCACTCTCTCTTCTTTTTCAATGCTTTCAGGCCTCTCCCGCACTATTGCCTTGTTGCTCTTTCTATCTACACTCTTTCTCACTCTTCCTCTCTCTCTCTCTTTCTGTCATTCTCTCTCTCTCTTTCTCTCTCTCTATCTCTTGGCGTATCCAACTTTGGAGATAATTCGAGTGTTTCCTCAAGGCCTTTTCCAACACTGCCATGACATTCTTTCCCCATTCAGATCTAAAAGTGCGTTACACAATTGAAGCAACATTGAGAAGTTTAAAAGATGAGTGAGAAAACAGATTATAATAGAACTAATTTCTACTACGAAGCCACTTCTTTTTAACAAAAACTCGTCAGGCTCTTGAGAATAACATATGACATCTGATATTTGCGTTTGATCGAAACAATTGCTTTCATGGAGGATTAAAGAGATATGGACGATTTATATACAGGGTCGTTTTTATCATAGCGTAAGGCTCTGTTTAGCAAGGGCAAAGGCATGGCGAGAGATTGTCTGGGAGTGAGAGAGCAGAGAGAAGCGGAGTGATGCTTGCGTCAAGAACGAGTTCCTCCAGGATTGCACGACACCTCGAGTACTCCTCCGTCTCGTTGCGCCATTTGCCATGCTGAAATCCTCTCTTTCTTATTTTTCCTGTCTGTCATGCACTCTCTCCCTCTCTGCTTCTCTAACCCTCGCACTCCATTCTTCTCCCTCAGGCTATCGCAAATTCGCATCTCTTACCATTGAAATTCTCGACTGGTGTATTCGAATAAGATCCATCTTCATTTGTGTCTGGTACTCTCCCTTCCTGGGGCACTCTCACTTTAGACGGGAGTGGGGCCTTTTCACCTTTTCAGAACGGTTGTTTCAAGCATTGCCGCATTCCAAGCAAAAAAAGACACACGAGCGAAAGTTAACTACAACAAATTACATATCTTGTACATATTTCATTAGACTATATTGATCTATGCTTTAGAAATAGAAGTGTAATTTTAATCAAACAAAGGAGATCTGATCTTAAAGGACATCCAACTGTTCAATATGTCTCCATTGTCCTTATGAAGTAAACAATGAGAGACTACTCTTGATGTCCTTCTCCTTGAAGGTGTCAGTGACTGCCCACGACATGGGAAGTCTGCTCCGCCCTTCATACTTGGATGCCATCGACTCTCTCTCCAACTTCCTTCAATACAACTTCTCCGTTCCTTGTGAGCGATCCCTCGAGCCATCTGGCGAGTGTTCCTTCGCCAGCATTTGCTCTGGCAGTTGCAACGATAACCAGGTGCGATTTCCCATTTCAATGCATGTATTTAATATTTTGTCTTCAATTGTTCTTGTGACTTCACAAATGGTAAGATAGCGAAGTCTTCAATCAGGTGATTCCGATCTTCAACCTGGTGTACAGAAATGCCTCTCAGCGCCTTCATCCCAACTTCCGTTTGACCTACCCGACCATGCATCTCTACAACGACGAATACTACGTCGGCGAACACTTTGCTGGCGTACAAATTGACCCGAACACCTCCAGGATTTCGTCGGTGAAAGTGAGTCTCTTTTACTTCACCTGATTTGCACTTAGTAATCTTCTTCTGATGATTTATTACACTCTTCATGCAGAAATTTCAGTAAAAAAAATTAGTGAACCCACCTTCAGTTTCATTTCCTTAAGGTTATTGTACTCTACTTTCGAACTGATAAGCAGAACGATGTTATCGGCGACGTTCTTGACAGGTTTCTTTTAATAGTTTTATTCAGTTTCCCAAGAATTGTATGTAGCAATTATATAAATTTAATCATCAGGTGGGAGCAAGAAGTAATTCACTACTCGGCCAACTTTGATCACCCGATTCTCAATATGACTTCAAATAGCGATTTTCTTATCTCTCAAGAGGTACTTCACTACTTTTTAAAAAGTATTATTTATTTCATCTCAATGCTTTGGCTTGATCACATAATTTAGGTTCGCCGAAATGGAATGACTTGCATTCCTTATTTCACTCTTTCCGTCGCTGCAGTTTTCTTCTTTATTCTGATCAGCAACAGGTAATTAATAATGATTTCTAAGACACTCAATCATTCTTTGTGATGCAGACGAGAGGCATTTCACATCGACCACAGCATTGTCATGGCTTTGCTTGGGATTCTCGGTCCTCTCATGGCTTGTCTCACGACGTTTGTTTTCAACCATCTTAGCCTTTCAATAATTATTCCGTCTCGATAATTCATTTAAATTATTATTCATATTGACCTATAAAAAAAGGGTATTGAAGATATTGCCTGCTGTTCTTGATTGGCGTGCCCTTCAACTCGATAACCCTCGTGATGCCCTTCCTCATCATCGGAGTGGGGGCAGATGATGTCTTCATCATTATTCACGCATGTCGGAAGACCAACAAAAAGGCACCACTCGAGCAACAAATCGGCAAGATTTCTTCCTTTTTTGTTATTCACAATGCTCATTAATGAATAATACTCTTTTGTATTTCCAATAATAAAGTTTCAAATAACTTAATGTTGAATTTTAGCGGAGACAATGGAGGAAGCTGGTCCTTCAATTACGATAACTTCTGCAACCAACATGCTGTCATTTGCTATTGGTCAGTGGCAACCTTTAGTCTCATTCCTTCTCTCAGTCAACTTTGAAAGTTCAGGAATAGCGACTCCGACTCCGGCCATTTCTCTTTTCTGCCTCTACACTTGCATTGCCGTATTTATTGATTACATTTATCAGGTTTTTAGCAGACACCTTGCTAATGCACTGGCTTAAAATTTCTTAATTTTTTTATATTCAAAAATCTAAATATTGAGATCGTATTCCTAATTTAGTTGACTTTCTTCGTGGCTGCGCTTGTGTTTGAAGAGATGCGACAGGCGAATAAGATTCACATTGAAAAACCTCCGATTGAGCGAGCCGAGGATCAGAGATATGAGGTTTTGATAAGTTCACGCGAGAATAAAGGGGGAAATTGGACTTGCTGAGCGAGGCAGGCTGCAGAGAGAGTGAGAGAGACAGACGGCAGAGATAGTGAGAGAGAGAGAGAGAGAGAGAGAGAGAGAGATACACACACAGGAAGAAAGAGATTAAAGTTATTTGAGTGGATTGAAATGCCTAAGTAATATATTTTTTACTTTTTAGAAATCGCTTAAAAGACAGAATTTGCGAAATGGGCTTGTTACGAAGTACACTGCAATGATGCAGAAATGGCAGGTAAGTCAATGTTTCAGACGTTGAGAAAATATTTAAAAGGCCTCCAGCTCAGGTGCGCTTGGTTTTGTTGGCTCTGACGTCATTGTATTGGCTGGCTGCCATTCGAGGCTGCATGACAATGGATGTCAGTTGGGTCGATTGTGATATCGATCAGCGTATTAGTCGTGTTGTTAATTAATGCACACTTAGGTGAAAATGGACACGACTCACCTGATTCTGAAAGATTCTCCTCTCAACAACATCGCCTGGCTCTACGAACGATTTTTGTGGAAGGAAGGACAATTGGTAATGAAAGTTGTTTCTTTATTGAACAAGCTCAGATCTTTAGATACTTGTAAATAGTCCATAAATGATGTTATAATCAGGTTCTAATCTTCGTGAACTCTCCGCCCGACCTCTCAGAGCCGGCCAACCAGCGAAGTATGCTTTCTCTTGTTGATGGATTCGAACGGCTTCCCTATGCGATGGGCAGGAACTCAACTTCTTTTTGGCTCAGGTTCTCTTTGCAATTTTGGTTTAAAAAATATTCTTTGGGGTGAAGAGTGTCCAATTGTCCGTCTCAGACACTTCCTCTCGCAGTCTTCACTCTATCTCGACCAGCAAGATTTCTATCCCCTTCTGCAGCAATGGATGGAGGTTAGAACAATATCGATGAATAGAAGTATGATCTCTGGCTTGTCCAGGATGCCGAGAGTGGAGGCGCTCGTTGGAATGACATGGTCCGTCTCCGCCGCGCTTCTCCCTCCAACTCCTCCGTCGTTGGCGTCGACAAGTTCATGTTTGCCACGGCTTGCGCCATGGGCGAGGTCTTTCTTCATCGGCAACTCCAGCAGTTGACTTATTTGATATTCAGGAATCAAGTTGGCTTCTGCGAGCTCAGCTTCAACGAAATTGGAGAGAAGAAGCTGCTCGTTGGCCGGCTTACAATGTCACCGTTTTCCAGGTGAGTCATTGGATTGCCATGAGATGAGCGAGGATAAATGTTGAGGCGTACTCATTCTACGTGGACCAGCTCGACTCGGTTGGCTCGACAACTCTGAGCACGGTAATTGTCGCTGCCATCACGATGGATCTCGTCTGCTTCTTCATGATTCCTTCCGCCTCCAGCATAATCACCAGGTGCCTTCCGCAGATGACCACGGAGAATCCCAACCCTCTCTCTCTCAGTTCCTTGGCGATGCTCTCCATCAACGTGGGCGTCTTCGGCTTCCTTTCCCTCTGGGACGTGGCTCTCGATCCAATCACAATGTGCACCACTCTCATGTCCATTGGCTTCTCGGTCGACTTCACTGCTCATATCTCTTATCACTTCTACCGTAACCCCGAAGTTGCGATGCCGAACTCAGAGCGACTGGCCGATGCACTTCGGTAATTCTACTTCTTCCTTTGAACAATGTTAAAGAGTAGAACTAGAACTGTGCCTGCTTGAGCTGCATCGGCTGGCCGATGGTGCAAGCGGGAACATCGACTCTTCTCTGCATCCTCCCGATCATCCTGGTCGACTCTTACATGGTCGGAGTCTTCGTCAAGACTATCTTTCTCGTCATCACTCTCGGTCTCCTCCATGGAATTCTTCTTCTTCCTGCTCTCCTCATCACCGTATGTTTGATAATACATTTAAACAGTATTTTTATCATCATTGATGATTGTAATGAATGTATAGGTTGGTTGTGGCACTTCTGAAGAGGCATCAGCCGAGAGATCAGTCGATACCTCTGGGGAATCAAAGTTGAAGCCTTCGACGACTTCCTTCGTCAGTGCCACAACAATGATTTCGGTGTCGCCAGAGAGCTCGGAGACTTCTCTCGTGAACTCAACTCCTCTTCAACGACTAGACACTCCTGCAGAGAGGAGACAGAATGGCTGACGACATGGTCAATGCAGTCGAGTCTTCTCTGTCGTGTCTGACGTTTGTGTGTTATAATAGGTTTGTTAGCATCTAGAGCAATTCAAATATTAATTATGAAATCTCTTACGTCCTCTGCAATTTTTATGCGCATATTTCTAAACCTGCGACTTCCGCCGCTCAAACGAAGCCAAATTGCTGCTAGAGCTTGTACTGATTCGCATGTCATAATTTGTTTGCACGGGTGCTCTAATATGTATTTGAGAATAGAATAAGGAATTATGTAGTAAGTCTTCTTATACTCGGCCAAACTCCTCGAGTTCCTTCCCGTCCTTGGCTTCAGTAGCCCTTTTTAGTCTGATTGTTATGCATTCTGAGCCGTATGGACGTCCTCGTTAAAGCTTTAATGCTACTCTCTATACCTTTCTTAGTGAGACTTTCGCAAGTACATACATACATATGTATGTATCTCTAGTGTTAATTGTGCAGCCTTGATAATTCTTATGTTCTGATGATATTATATATATATGATGACGACCCTTCACATGTTCCGAATGCTCTCATTGTATGGGTAAAGTGCGTATTGTTAAAGTGTTTTTGTAATTTTTTGAATAAAGAAACTGTTATTTACATCGAAACAACGAGTATCACAGATTTATTATCACTCATATCAGTTCAAGGAAGAAAATAACAACTCAAACAAACAAATATGAGTTTTGAATAATAGTAATAAAATACACAATAAACTTAGTGGTTTGTAAATAAACTAAACAGAAGAGTTTCTGAATAAACGAGCAAGAATATGCAAGGAATATACTTATTAGAGCAATGCTGAATAATGGACTTACTAAATTAGTTTAATCAAAACAAACAGAGCAAAAAGAGTTGGATTGTAAAACAATAATGCACGAACCTGAACAGTAGAGATGAAGGTATAATAAAGGAAATAAAATATATATAAAAAATAAAATAACTTTGGTAATTGAACGAATTTTTACAGATAATGATATGGCTGATTCCAATGGGTTTGCCACGCGTTAGGCCTTGAAATTGGAAGAAATTATTGTTGCTCCTTAGGAAACGTGAAAGAGCAGATAAAAGAGAGAAAAAGTATGAATTGCACACAGCAGCGAGGTGTTAGAATAATGGGAAAGCAATCGACAGCGACTCGTGAGTTGTGATGGAGGGAATACAGAAAAAGGTGAAGGGGAGAAAAAGAGAAGATTAAGCCGCGAGGCACACGAATTCGCAATCTGTCTTTCTGTCGAAGCGATTTTCGTTTCCGCCGCAACCCTACAATTTTTGAGATGTTTTTACGTTTGGACTTATTTAATGAATGTATTTCTAAAGCATAAATGTGAATGTTGTTGCCAACCTTGAAGAAGAAAAGCTTGCAGCGCCCGTCTTCCTTCGAGTAGAAATAATGCAAGTTAGAACGCGGCAACTCTTCGTCCGCACGGCAAGGACGGCCTTAATTTCCACCCTTTATTTCCGTAACAGACATGTATAAATATACATCTGTATAGGACAAACAAAGAAGAAAAACATTGTTCTCTGCACTGATTACAGAACAAATGGCTGACCTTCATCAGGCTTCAAGAGGCAGCGGCTGCGATCTTGGCTGTCCTTTGCAGGCAGAGCCGGCTGCTCGCTTTCCAAGTTCGGAACGGAAGCAATTGGCTCATCCACTGACAACTCCCCTGACGTGATCAGCAGCTCGTCCGCTGAATCTTCAACGGTAAATGTGTCATACTTATTGAACCACAATGTAACGCTATTTCTCCTTCAAAAAAAGAATTCCTCGAAATATAAAGTCTAGTGTAAATAAAAAAAAGTAGAAAAAGAAACGTTTGCGAGAGAGCTGCTCGCCTCCCTTGATGCTCATCTGTCCGACGGGTTCGCTCTCTTCGGACTCCTCTTCCGACCAGCTGAAACTATATCTTAGGTTTAGCACTGTTGATATGGAAGACGATCTCTCCACTGACTCTTCTTCCGCTGCCGCGTTCTTCAAGGGGGCGTTTCCCTTTCTCTCCACGAGGGGAACGGCGTCGTCGAAGTCAGTCTCGGCGACTGCCTTCGAAGCCGGAAGGGAGCTGCGAGCCAGCTGATCAGCTGGCAGAGAACCTCGATCAGCCACCTGGCGAAACAAGATTTCGTCTTAAATTTCGAGCCATAACACAAACTAAAGACTATCATTGATTAAAAAGAGATCAAGTAACTGGAGAGAGCGGTGACCTCGCTGGAGCTGGACTGGCGCCTGCCGAAGAGGGGCGGGATGACTCCGCCTTTGCCACCAGAATTCGGAGATCCGGGAGAGCCAAGAAGAGGGCAACAGAGACGGGCTGAAAGTTCAATCTTCTGTTTAAAAAAAATACAATCTTTTCAAGCTAGAAGAGAGTAAACGAACATATACAAAAAAAGCTCCAAAATAGTAGACTAATTTGTTCCATAACTGACTTCCTTGCTCCGAGTCAATGGCGCAGTAGAATCCCATTGGACACATCTTCAGGCCGTCGAAGCCAGAGCCGCACGAACGAATCTGCATTCAATTGTGGGTTTATTCGCTTCCTTTTTTGGCAATATTTAGAATAGAAGTTTGCATAAGATAGATATCCAACCTTTCCATTCTTATTTCTGAGCGGGTCAGCGGCGTCCGGACAGAGAAGAAGGGGAGCAGTGGTGGTTGTAGTCGGGGCTAAAGGGAATTCTACGTATACATGTGTAATTAGGTTAAATGTTGATAGAGCTAAATGTCGTTTATGAAATAGCAAAGTGCCTTACGAGTTGGGGCTTCGGTGAGAGCTGCTCGGGAAGAGATGATCGCGCTCAGCGCTGTAAATCAACACAGTTCATACACAGCGAGAGGAACTATTTGACTAGATTGTTCGTGCTCGAAAAGAGCGTTCAACTAACAGAGATCGGGGCAGCAAACGTCGGGTGGTCCATTTCGGCAGGAGAAGCCTTTCGGGCAGCCGATGCTCTCCGTCGAGTTTCCTGGATGAAGAAATCCATTTATTTTTCTTATAAAATACATAAAACTTGTAAAACGTATAAAAGAAGTAAATGCGGAGTGAGGAGTGATCGACTGACCACAGAGAACAGGCGCCTGTCCACCGAGTGGCTGGCCGGAAGGACACTGCCCGGGGGGCAAGCGAGCCGCCAGCTTCTGCTGCTCGCTCTCCAGCTCCGCTGCAATTTACACTTCTTTCATTACTATATAACAGATATACACAAACAACTTTCAGCAAGAATTAGGTGGTAAACGACGAATATTGAAGAAGCCACCTGCAGCTGCTCGCTTGACGCACGCGCTCTGGCAATCTTCGATGGAACCAAAGTTGTTAGCATTGCCCTCGCAGCCGGAATAGTGGAAGAGAGAACACGAGTCAGACTGCTTGTCGTAGAAGTATCTCAAACGGGCTACTGTTATCTACAACTCCATACTAACATTTATAGAAATCTTAGAGATGTCGAATCTGTATGGAAGGAAAAAGAAGCAGGAACCGGAGATGCTGCTCAGCACAGCCTCCCTTCGAGAGTGGGTAGTCACAGATGGACTTGGGCCTGCGAGATCCGGGATGGCGACGGACATTTGCTGGACGAGCAGACGCGATTTGGACGATTGGCTTGCCTGCAGCTTATTTGTTTTAATGTGTTTATCAACTTTAAAAAATAACTTATTTGCCATGTCACCAAATGAATAGAATTTAACCATCAAAGCGAAGCGGAGCCGTGAAGTCAGCACCGAAGTCAGCCTCGCGCTTTGCTCGGCGAAGAACCGGCAGATCGTCCCTCAGACGGCGGATGTTCAGGGGGCCGAAACGCTTGTAGCCAACCTTTTCCTCTTCTCCGTTGTATCCTTCAAGTGTAATTATATTTCTAATTCAAACATAATCTAAACGAAGGTTATTAATAGAGCGGATAGTGAAAATGATCTCTGAATACCTCCGAAAATGTGCTTGTCATAAGGATCGTCCTCCTCGGGGCAGCAGAAGTAGTCGAGTCCGTTGAAGAAGCAGACACTCCTCTCAGGACACTGATTCTTGCCGGGAAGGCACATCACCTGGAAATGAAAACTGCTTGTGTGAAGTAGTTGAATTCATATCGATCAGAGGGCAATACAAGAATCATCATCATTTGTGATCAAATGGAAATGATTGTAAGAGTGCACTGACTGCTCTTCCATCTGCGTAGCGAAGTTCCTGGACACCGTTCGGGCAGCTCGGCATGTTCGGCAGCGAGTTGACTGCGTTGTCGTCTTCCAGAGACTCGTCGTCCTCGTCCTCGGCATCTGTAGCAATGGTGTTGAAATTTATTTAGTGATTTGCTTTACTTGCAAAACTGGGCTAACCAAGGGCTGATTCTAGAGAAATTCGAGAGTTGCCTTGCTGGAAGGTGCGAATTCCAGCGACTTTGCGATTGATCTACAAATATTTGGTATGAATTATGCGACACAAACGTGGTCGTTCAAAATTATAACGATGTTATCATGTAAATATATTCGCGACTTATCAGGAAGAAGAAATGCGAAATAACCTGTCCGGTCTGGTAGTTGATTGCCTCGGGTGGAGAAGCGCCCACGATTGGAAGTTGCTCGACTTCACTGACCGTGGCTGGATCTTCGGATGCCGCCGCTATCGGCTCTGCCTTGTAGTTCACGGCCGTCCTAGAAAAGTACAATGTAAAACGAGAATATTTAATTTTTCAAGGGTTCATAAAAATAAATGTAAGTAGAGCCATTTTTTATGGAGACTGTATTACTTGACAACGGTCTTCGCTGCTCGAATGGCCGGCGCCGGCTGCTCTTTCTTCTTCTCAACCACTGCAGAAATTCTCTTCTCGGCAGCATCATCGATCGATGTGAAGGGAGTGTTTTCAGCTAAAGAAAATAATTTCTCTCCTGCACTTCTTTCCATGATGTACCTTGGTTAGGAGAGAGGGCAAAGTCCGGGAGGTGAGGAAGAGAGATGGCATCCGAATGTTCTGATGAGAGCAGTTCTTCGTCCTCGATCGGGGTGTTCTCCGATGCGTCAAAGGAAACCGGTTGTGCTAAATATGCTGATAGATTAGATAATAATTGTAGATGGAGTGCGACTGACGAGTGCAGAATCGTTCACAGTCAGTGAGCGAGTCGAACTGGTTGGAATTCCCGCCGAGTCCCTCGAAGATGAATTCCTCGCAACGCAGGTTCCGCATGTTGAAGTACCTTAACAAAGCGATCCTCACTAATTTTTCTATCTAGTTTTTGCTAACATTCTGTAAATAAAGAGCATAACAATACAGGTGCCAAATGAAAGTTTTTAACCCCACTCACCACTTCACAGCATATCCGCCTCCGTTTCCGACATCTTTCTTGAAGGAGCACCGTTCAGGAACTTGTGAAAGCACTTCGTTCGATTCTGAACAAGATTCAATATTAAAAGGAAAAGGTAAAGAGGGATGAATGCTTAAATTGATCGAGTAACGTACTCATCATGCATCTCAGTTCACAGGTTGCGCGTTCACCAAAGTTATTCTGGTTGCCGCCACATGAGCCATAGGAGAACTGCTCACATTTTCCAGTCTTGGAGTTGTAAAACCTGAAGAAGGGTAACGAATTTTATAGGACAACGAATTTTATCGGACTACATAGCAATTCCTTCATAGCCAATAAATTAATATTGTTAATAGCTCAATATGCAGTGCAGGATGAAAGGGGAAGAACGAACCAGCGAGCAACATATTCGAAGCAAGGACCCGGATCGGCAGGCTGCCCGCACATGGGAGTGCTGTCGAATGGAAGCTCCTCGTCTCCGGACTTCACTACTCGTTCCAGGATTCCTATCAAGAGCCTTGTCTTGCTTGCTCTGTTTTAACTACTCTACAGTTTGAAGAAAATATACATTCATAATTAGATTTAATGACTATCAAGAATAAAATATCAAACCATCTCCGAGTTTGGCGACAGCCGAAGGAAGACCCGCGGCGATTCCCACGGGCACAGCGGGAACGGGTTGACGACCCACAGCGGCGCCCTCGGAAGAGTCGAGGGAAGAGGGAGTGCGATAGTTTGTTGTGCCTGCAGGGAGAGGCCGCTCGAAGAGCTTAGAGGGGTCGTCTGCCTTGGGCAGAAGGCCAGCAGCCGCCTCCGTCTCCTCTTCCAAGTCGTCCTCATTCTCCTCTTCGTAGTCAGAAAGGGAGATCGCATCGAGGTTGTCACTGTTCATCATGGGATTTGGAAGGGGGAAGAGTTCGGGTTCGGCGGCAAGCTTAGCAGACGGCGCGTGGGTGGAGGGAGAAGGAGCAATGGAGCGGGGTGAAGCTGTGTGCTCTTCTTCCTCGAAGAAATCAGGTACAAAGGGATCATCGAGGGGAGTGACCGACGAAGGCGGAGCGGTGGTGGGTGCTTGAGTTGGAGGGGGCGGGGGAGCAGTGGTTGTGGCTTGCGTTGGCGGAGCGGAGGTGGACGTTGCAGCAGGGGTTGTGGAGGTTGGTGGGGGCGTTGTGGGCGTGGTCAAGGGGGTCGAAATTGAAACAGGCACAGAAGACAACGGAGAAGAGACAACGGTAGAAGAAGGAGCAGCATGCGTTTGCTCGGGTGCGGGGAACGGCTTCAGCGTCTCAGGGGCAACCGGGAACGGCGTGAAAGTGCTGGGAACGCTAGGGAAGTTATTCAGAGTGGAGGGCGCGGAAGGGAAGGGAGCGAAGGTGCTCTCGGTCTTGGGGAAGGGCGTGAAAGTACTCTCAGCCTTTGGGAATGGAGTGAAGGTCGTTGGTGCGTCAGGGAAAGGAGTGAACGTTGTTGGTGCATCAGGGAAGGGAGTGAACGTAGTGGGCACGCTAGGGAATGGCGTGAAAGTGGTTGGGGCATCAGGGAAAGGCTTGAAGGTGCTGGGAGGCAGAGGGATATCAGAAGTGGCTGTCGGTGTGGTGGAAGCAGAAGACTCCGCAACCTTTGCTGAGGTCGTCGTCTCTGGCATTGTGATATCGTTGATCTCCCTTTCGGGGACGAACATGGACGAGATTTGGTCGCCCAAAGAGCCCATGTCAGAGTCTTCAGATGATGGCAACTCGATTGAGATGTCATCGACCACTGGAGGAGGAATTCCACGAGGGATTTCCTCATCTCTCTCCGGTGCAATCGGCAGTGTAGCCTGCAGCCCCGACTGGAGAAGCTGCTCGGGGGCAACATGAACAGCGGAAGCAGTGAGGTGAGGTGCACGCTCAATGAGCGACTCTGCCTCATCGAAGATGTCATCAATGGTGGACTCGGCTGGCTTTCCTACAGACTTGTTAAGCGATGTGGAAGTGTAACCACTGTTGACGATTCGGTGCAGCGGGAGCGAGTTTGTGGCGGAGCGAGCGGAGGCGGCATTCTTATCCGCGAGTGAGTCAGCGGCCGCGTCCGCGAGTGAAGCGGTGGCCGCAGCGACAGCAGCGGCATCTGGAACAAGCACTTGCGCATGCGTTTCATTGGTGCTCGTGTCTCTGCTGTTTGCAGTCGTGCGGTTTGCAATGACACGTCTCAAGATTGCATCAGTGCCAAATGCGATTGGTGGAGGTGCATAGGGGATTCCATGTCCTGGAGAGCCTGCTTCAGGCTGATTAGCAGTCACGCGTGGGGTAATTGTGGTGCGAGTGTCGGTGTCATTCGGTCTAGTGAGTATGAAAGAAGAGTTAGTTGTATTCGCCTGACGTGGCTGACCTGGAACGGAATCCATTTCTGCAGCAAGCGACCGATTCGCTCGCTGCATCTGGACACCAAAGTTGTCATAGGGACGGAAGCGAGTGGATGCATTCGAGGCAGACTCGCTGTCACTCTCTGGGGGTGGCTGCTGGAAGCGGGGCGTCTCGGAGGATTCGGAATCCGACGCTGTCACTGTTGCTTGTGGTGGAGAAGAGCTCGAGGCAGCAGAAACTGAGGATGCAAACTGAGTAGTAGTCATGCGCTTTTCGAATAATGTGCTGTTTTCAACTGCTGTAGACTGCGTGCTGGATGGGTTTGTGCCAACTGTGGTGGTGGTGGTGCCGATGAATTGAAGAAGATCAGGCTGCATGATATCAGTATGATTAGGAAAGAGAGTGAAGTCACCAAATTCTGATGACATTTTTAATTAAATCATCCACAGGAATAGAGCCAAAGTCTGAGAAATGGTCCTCAGAGGGCGAAATAGAAGGCGGTGATGCTAAGAGTGGTTTCGTAGTGGTTCTTGACTGTGACAACTTACTGCTTGTATGAGAAATAGAAGGAGGTGCAGGAGAAGTGGTGGTAGTTTGTGGTGCAGCACTTAAGGTGGCAAAAACAGCTTCTGTGAATGCCGTCGAAAGAAGCGTAGATGACGTGCTATTAAAGAATTTACGAACATATTTCATGGTCGAGGAAGGAGATGACTCATTATCTGTGCTCGTCGAACTCTTTTCAGGTGTAGTTGTCGTGACAAGCGCAGTTGTCTTCGTAACAGGTGCAAGTGTTATCGAGTGTTCCTTGGAAGATAGTATCGCGCTCGGAGAAAACAATGCCACGCTTTCCAGCGGTCTTATAATTATTCGAGGTGGAACTGGAAGGTGCTCGCGTTCGAGAAGAGCTCTAGTGCCGAGAAAGTTCTCGTTGGACTTTGCAATAGATTGATGCTTAGTAGAAGAATCGTGCTCAGCGGTGGATGGGAGTGGCTTTAGCTCGTGAGTATTCGCAGCAGCAATTCGCGCCGGTGAACGGTTCATATTATTCTTAGAGTGATTTTCGTGTGACCCCTGCATCCCCCTGACAATGCCCGCTTGGAGCATTCGTAGTCGCGTTGTGGTTGATGAAATGTGACTAGTATTAAATGCTGTCGTGCTACGGCTAATCTTTTGCGTGGTATCTGGCGTCGTAGCTTTAATAGGCATTCTGGTAAGAAGCGATTCATTCGTGCGTCGTGATAAAACCGCAGTGGTGGAGTGGGCAGGGATATCCATGCGTGGTGTGAATGAAGAAGGTCTTGGATTAGAGTCGTGTGAACGTGCGTATTGTGCTTGATGCCGTGAGAAAGAGTTTGGAAGTGAAGAAAGTGGGTTCGAAATTAATTGTGGAGTTCTTGCCTGACCTTGAGCAATGGCAGCATCACTGATAGGCTGCTGCTGACTCGGAGAACGTGTGCGGTAGTTCTCTTGCGCGTTGTCTACCGTGTCAAGAAGGGAGTCTAGCAGCTGATCGGGCTGTAGATTTGCATTGGGCGGAATAAGCACTCTGGTGGGATTCTGGATTCGGATGTTGCCGTCGATTGGAATGGCAGATGGCTTGAATCCCATTACAATCTGCGGAGCGTGGTCAATGGAGAATTGGCGATCCCCTAGGGCTCTGTTGGAGTGAAGATGAGCATCGCTCTGGGTGCTGCCAGCATGGTTACTGCTTTCAAGGTGCTCGGAATTCTCTTCGAAAACTCGGCGTTGGATCGGCGAGCCGCTCGATCCAGAAATGAGCTTAGACAGCGTGACATGACTCGTGCGTGGGGTGGCCCTTGTCGTGGTGGTGACTACTTTGATGGAAGTAGTAGTCGGCCGCTGAGTGGTGGTCGTTGGCTTGGGCGTAGTCGTAGTTGCTGTGCTCGTAGTCGTGCGCCTCGTAGTGGTTGAAGTGGTTGTGGGCCGCGGAGTGGACGTCGTGGTGGTCGTCTTCCTCGTGGTAGTCGTGGTGGGACGTGGCGTAGTCGTCGACTGAGAGGTGGTGGTGCGTCTCCTGGTGGTAGTGCTGGGTGCCTCTGTCGTCGTGGTGATCGGCTTCTTCTTCCTGGGCTTTGGTGACGCTGTCATGAGTGGCCCCTCGTGCAGCTCGGCCCATGCCATGATCTCATCAATTGAGATTGGCGGGAATGTCCTGGGAATCTCGTCCTCGCGATTTCGAAGAGGATCGCGAGTCGTCGGAGTCGGCGGTTTAATGGTCGTGCCGTCCTTCTTCGTCGGCATCATTGCTTCGATGAAGGGTAGACTCCGTTGCTGATTCTCGGAAAGACGTTGAGAGATGACGAAGAGAGCCGGGTCTTGTTCCGAAAGCAGGCCTAGAAAACAGAAAGTGTGCCAATCAAACTGAATCTATCAACGGATCATTAAGTCTGGGTTTAAATTAAGCATGCAAAACATAAATATTTGAATGATAAGCACAACATGCACGGCAAACAGAAGCAGTGGTGAGTGCAGAGTCAGAGGAACGGAGAGGTCAGGGTTGGGAAGGGTCAGTGGAAGACGAGAAGAGAGAGGAGACGGAGCGGTCGCGGCTCAACCTGTCCCAGAAACAAAGAAAACGCCCATCCCATGATTAATCTCACCCAAATTCATTATTTCTATTATATTTAGTAGCCAGATTAGAACAAATCGGTTGTTATTCTCTCCAATCACCGATTAAAGATGCCAAGGACTTTGTCCAGTTCCCCACTGCCCTACCAAATGCCCTTAAAACACTCGTTGTAAAGCGAGAACTGTGAAACTGTGTATAAAACGTACGCGAGAATCGGGCGCAGTGAACTTCACATTCTCGCTGGGTGAAGAAGTGGTTGCGGTTGCCAGCGCATCCTCCGTACTGGAAGGTGCGGCAGCGGCTCTCCTTCGCGTCGAAGTAGAAACGCTCCACAAAACGGTCGCAGGGGCCGGCTTCCTGAGTTTTACCACATCTTAAGCGACGTTCATCACATTTAAACATAGTCGCAACTACATATATATGTAAAACTGGTACTTACAACAGGCTGGAGACACTTGTCGGTGAGGTCAGCCGGCAGAGGAGCAGCAGTTGTCGGAGGAGGCAGAGGTCGTTTGTCTTGCGTCTCGTGCGTGATCACCGCCTCTTCAAATATTTTGGTTCCGTTTAAAAGGAGCGAGAAAACAGAACATTTTCTTTTAATTAAGAAGATATTAGCAGACCTTGCCGCGAAGGGGCTGGAGCAGAAGGGGGAGAGGGCGGCTGAGCAACGGGGGCTCTGGTCGAAGGGGCTGGAGGAGCTACGTGAGATGGAGCGGGAGGCGCAGCCGCGTGGTGGTGGTGTTGGTGCGGTGGACGAGTTTCTCCTGGGGAATGAGACATGAACATGGATTTTTTTTATTTCTTCAGTTCTCACTTAAAATACGATTGTAGATATGTATAACATATGCGGTACATGAACTGGTTTATTTGTTCCTTCTTTTCTATTCCCTAACTGTGTGTTGTTGTCTGAGGTGTCGTGTGACGGGAGGTGGTCGTGGAGGACGGAGTTGTCGATGACTCCTGAACCACAGTGTGGTCATGGATGTGCTGGTGATGTTCGAAAGGCGCATGCGATTCCGAAGTGGGAGCGGAATGGGAATGCGATGCGAACGCAACGTTGATGGGCTGGCCAGGGATTGGCTGCTGAGATGGTTGAGGAGCATGAGGCTGCTGTGGTTGAGGAAGCAGAGATTCCTGTAGCGAAAACAATGTTCATTAATAATGTAATGAACAACTTCTCCAAAATTTTATTGATTATTGGTATTCACATATGTATGTACTACATGCATATGTATGCCTGTAGTATCTATGTACATACATACATACATATGTACATATCTATGTACATATGTATGTACATACAGTCCCGCCCAGGATCTTGGTACCAAGGAGGGATCGGATGCATCGGAGGGATCCAAATGCATCCTCGTTAATAACTATTGTTCAAGGGAAAATAAAAATATTTTAAATGGGACATTAGGTTGCTTATAGAGAGCGGATGCTACTGTTAAAAAATCGATAATTTCTTATCATTTGATAAGAAGTTATCAGTTTTTGGTTATAAAAAATTTCATTTTTAATGTTTTTCAAAGAAATTTCTCCTGTACCATTATCTTGTCTCTACTCACATCCCCAAATAATAAAAGTAGAGATTTTATCATTGATAACGGAAATCGATAAATCAGACTTTATCATGCATGTTCATATGATGTAAAGATTCGCCTTACGATTCTGAATCTAATTATGTAATTAGTTTTCAACAGCAAGTGTCGGTTAACAACACATTCTTGATTGTGTGCACTTTCCAAGTCTTTCTTCAGGATTCCCCATTGTCTTGTTCTTTATCAAAATTTTGGCCCGGTATGATACGTCCAAATCTAGGTTGCTGAGGTAGCATTGAACCTTAGAAATTTAGCTCGCGCTTTTTTGTCTTCGGTTTAATTACCCAAGTTTGAGGTAGCGAAATAGCACAGGCAGAGAAAAAAAGGGTTAGGCCCCGCCCCCTCGGCCTGCGATGCCTTCCTGCCCTGTTCTTTCTGAAGAAAGACTTGCAAAGTACACACAATCAAAAATCTGTTGTTAACCGGCACATGCTGTTGAAAACTGATTACATGATTTCTTTCAACAGGGATGGAGAGTAGACAGTTGTGCAGTTTTCAAGTATAGAACGAACGTAAATGGTATAGGCCGATATGAGGACGCTCTTATTACGAGTACGAAGGGAACGAAGGTAAGCTTTAGAGAGGGCAGAATTGGCTATTTTATTGCAGTGGAGAGAAAAGGTCAAACGAGAGTCGATAATGATTCCTAAATCGCGGATAGAATCGACGGAAGAGAGAGGAATACCGTTAAGCTTGTAAGAAATGCGCGGGTTACTGCTACCGATGTGTAAGACAGAGCACTTAGTAGAGGCGAGAGGAAGCTGCCAGGTATCGGCCCAAAGAGAGACTACATAAATAGCTGATTGGAGAGAACGATTTGTGGTAGAGGGGGGAAAAGATTGAAATATTTTAATATCGTCAGCAAAGCAGCGAGCAATAGCGCCCTGAGCGGATACAAGCGCGGGGAGGTCGGCAGTGTAAAGGATGAAGAGGAGGGGGCCAATAACGGTGCCTTGTGGGATACCGCTTATTATCGATAAGAAATTATCGTTTTTTTACAGTAGCATCCGCTCTCTATAAGCAAACTAAAGCACCATTTAAAATATTTTTATTTTCTCTTGAACAATAGTTATTAACGAGGATGCATTTGGATCCCTCCGATGCATCCGATCCCTCCTTGGTACCAAGATCCTGGGCGGGACTGTATGTATGTACATACATATGTACATAGATATGTACATATGTATGTATGTATGTACATAGATACTACAGGCATACACATGCATGTAGTACATACATATGTGAATACTAATGATCAATAAAATTTTGGAGAAGTTGTTCATTACATTATTAATGAACATTGTTTTCGCTTTACATGTCTGTCTACATAATTAAAAAGACTGACCTCAATGAAAGGCGGCGGTGGCTCAGCAGCAGTTCCTCGCTGAGGACACGAGCACTCGAGGCATCCGAGGCGGTTCGTGAAGGAGATGCACGGCTCGAGGCACATCGACGGATCCATTGACGGACACACGATCGGGGCAAGGGCGCCCGCTCCTGGAGGGCAGCTGCAGAAGGGGCAGCCACGCTGGTCAAGGAGGAGCTGGCAACGAGCCAAGTCACACGGGGGACGAGGGGAGCAGGGCTGCTGAGAACGGACACAGGAGACGCGGCAGTCACCCAGCGAGGGGAAGTTGTTGCCGTTCCCTGCAGGGAGTAAGGGAGGAATTGAGAGAGGGGAAGTGAGAAAGAGAGAGAGCAGGAAAATCTGAACCTCCGCATCCTCCATAGTTGAATGGTCGGCAGTCTCCCATGAGATGATCAAAGGCGAATCGTTGGAAAACTCCCGAGCACTCGCCAGAGTCGATTGCAGATGCGCAGACATCACCGCCAGGGGTCTCTGAATCACTTTGTTCACTTCACTTTTTCTCCGTTAACACTTCCGATGATTCGATGACTAGGAACTGCGCAGTGAAATGGAATCCGAACCGAGATGGCAGCGCTGCACGCATTCAGCAAGAGATGCGAAGTTGTTTCCGTTGCCTGAATAAGAAAGGTTAGTTGGATATGTGCTTAAAATTGTTTCTAAAAAATTGTTCCTGAATTAAAAAATGCTTCTTATTCCTAATGAATTTTGGATGTGAAGAGATGATAAGAAGGAAACCTCCGCATCCTCCGTAAGTGAACGGCCGGCACTCCCCCGCCTCCCCCGCGTACGCCCATCTCTGGAACACGCCGTTGCACTCGCCAGAATCCACGTCGTGGCTGCAGACATTCGCCATGGCCGCCGTCGATGCAACCGGTGCAGTCGGCGCTACTGACAATACAACTTTCTTTCACTTTCTCATTCCACTTTCTATATCTCCACTGCGCGAGTCATCAAAAACCTCCTCAAAAAGAACTAACTGTGACAGATGGAAAGACACTCCTCTCGACTCGCGAAATTGTTGCCGTTGCCCTGGCAGCCCGAGTACGTGAACACTTCGCAGGTCTGCTTCTCGGCATTCCAGAACCATCTCACAAAGTGGCCTTGGCAGCTGCCAGGATCGAGCGGGTGGGCACAGCGATTACCTGAAGCATCACCATCTTCTTCATCTACAACTGCCTTTCCCAATCGCCCTTCGACCGTACCCTCGAGAAGGTCCAAAGAGGGCGACTCGGCGGTCGGCGTGTCAAGTGGCATGGGGACACGGGCTCTCTTCTGCTGCAGGAGTCTGGAACAGGAAGAAGTATTATAATAGTAAAATCATTATTACAACTGACTGCTTGACTGCATCGCTCGGAGTTGGTTCAGGAGTAGAGGCAGTCGTTGGTGGAGGCGGAGGGGTCGTGGTCTGCAAAGTCAACTCTGCCGCTAAACGAATATTGGACAATAAACATGCATACTTTATTATGTTAACGTGCATACATAATAGAATGCTTGTCCAGAGAGCAAACAACTACTTTCCACACGCTAACTTTGGGTGTTGTGGTGGTGGGTGGAAGTGTTGAAGTGGACGCCGTAGTCGTCGAAGAAAGAGTCGTCGACTTCGTTCCATTCATGCATCGAGACTCGCATTCTTCCACCTGCAACCATCACCTCCTACTTATAAATTGAATTGCGTTCAGTTCACCTTTTCTCATTTAATGCAAGTATGAGCATACATATGTACATACATATGTACATACATATGTATGTACATATATGCACAGCTGAGAATAATTTGTTATACTTCATTGTCTTGGTTGGGACTTAAAAATATCTAAGTTAATTATCAGGGTCGCACTAAACAATTTTAAAAAAAAGATAAAATCAGCGGTAAACCTTGGCGAAGTTGTTACCGTTGCTTTCGCAGCCGCCGAAGAAGAAGTACTTGCATTCTTGGGACTCCGAGTTGTAGTAAAATCTGACAAATATTTTCCCATTATTTTCCTAAAGATGAAAATCAATTTTAAATAAAAGGTTATATACCTGAGTTCGTATTTGTCGCAAGGACCACGTTCTTTTGGCAGAATGCACACATCGTGGCTGCTGACACCCGAGTCCAGAGCGCCAACTAAACAGTTCAACGTTTTATTTCTCTACTTTTTAAATCGATATTAATATTTCTAATATCCCGTAGGAAGAAATAACAAATGATAAATGACTTTGCTTATTGGATTCTTCACAGCAGACGCTCTGTCCCTGAGTGACCGAGCAGGAGTAGCCAGAAGGGCAGGCCTGCTTCGCGCAGTTAATGTAGTAGCCCTGCAATGGTTAACTTGAGTAGACAGCATCTTGAAAACGTTGAGGTGGAGTGAAGAAGAACGGTAGTTAGAGAAAGAGACGGCATCATAATGTCTGACATGACTATTCCGGAGTGGTTGTCCCTTCTCGCACTCGAGAGCAGAGACGGGCGCAGGCTCGCATCTCTTGCGACAGGCCTCTTCCGTCTCGTAATTGTTGCCGTTGCCGCCGCAACCTGAAGGTGAAGAGCTTGAATGGTATTACTCCCTCTTTCTCGCTGACCAGAGTACGCGAATCGTCTGCACATCTGGCTGGCCTCATCGTAGTGCCAGTGGGTCATCTGGGCAGAGCACGGACCAGGTTCGGGTGCACCGACGCATTCGTTGGTGCGAGGAGACGCGGCGGTGCTGATTCCTGAATCAGTCAACTGTAGCGACCGCATCCCCATCATCTAGCGATACAACCATTACAACCTATTTTCTTCATTCCTTTTCATCTGGTTGTTGCTAAGTTTTGCGCCCATTTTGCACACACAAAGCAAACATTTTCCTTCAAGATACCATCTCCTTGGCAAGCAATTTCTCTCTTGAAAAGAAGCCTCGATAAGAACTGGCTTTTCTAGCGAAATCTCACTGGGTCAACTAGAAAGTGGGATTTACACGCGCTGAGTTCGGGAGAGAAAGTGAAAGAGAGAGAGAGAGAGGGGTGAGAGAGAGAGATTGAAGATAGACTGATTGAAGAGAGAGGGTAAGGGGGAAGTGAAAGTTGGGCTAGCGTGAATCGTCTTACAGGAGAAGCGCTGAATAAAGCCCCAGTTTTCGTTCTCTAGACCAGTTAGCCCACCGGTATCCGGTCGGCTGACAACTCGTCTGAAAGTGAAATTTGTGATAGGAAGGTGTTTGCTCGGACTTAAGAGTAAAAGGATGAGAAGGGGAACGAGCATGAAAGCGGATCGAAGGGACGAGAGTAACCACTGAAAAGCATAACCAGGCTGTGATGTAATGCCAGTTGGGAGAGTGGCAGAGAAGGGACAAAGATGACTCCGACTCGTCTAACCATCGCAATCGGGTCGTCGTCCGTCCCGAGTGCGCGAGTTGGCCATCTCGATGCCGTGGTCATTGACGCAGAAGCACTGCATGCCGTCCGGCTCGCACTGCGTCCTCTCGAAGGCCCCCGTCTCCACGTCGCAGGCCGGCACGAAACCGCCGCGCACCAGGCCGCGCGACGCGTGCGCGCGGCTTCGCTCGCACTCTTTAAGCCATTTCATTTTTCTTCTTTATTATTGTAAGAAGTGAGATATGGTCAGCATTTGACACCAAAGAGAATGGCAGTGGAAAGGCTACCAGTTCGTGGCTCGGACGTCGTCGTGGTGGGCGCAGTGGTGGAAGTTGACGTCGAGGAGTCAGTGGATGGCTCAGAAGAAGTGGACACGCCAGGAGTCATCGATTGAGTGGTTGACGTCGCTAAATTACAATTAAATAGCCTTCTCATATACATACTGTGTACATGTGACTAAAATACGTACATTTCTCAAAATATTAGTGCACAGGCAGAAATTCGTTCATAAGTAAAGTACCAACCGGGAGCGTCGGTTGACTTTCCGAGTGGAGGGAGAGTGCCATAAGTCTCATCGTGAGAGGCAGTTGGAGATGAGTCAGCTGCAGTAGAAGTGGAGGATCCTTTTGGCTTTGCAGCGAAGGCATCCTTGTTCGGTGTGCCCAGATTGCCTCAAAAAGTTTTTTTTTTCATTTTTATTTTCATCCCCCTCTCGCAAACTCAATTTTATCATCAGTTGATTTGAAATGAAAATATAAAATGATTACCGGGCGCCAAGCAAGCGTCCTCGCATTCCTCCTTGTACCGGAACAGTTGCGGCTCACTTTCATCGTTTGCGCAATGGCCTTTGAAATATTATTAAACTTAATAGCCAACATTATGTTTTATTATCAAACAATATAAAATGTTCTGTTTACAATATCACAAAGCTTACCGAAAGGATAGGAAACGCATTCGCCGTTCCTCATGTAGTAGCGGAGTACGAACTGAGATCTGCTTGGAGGGGAGCCTGCTTTAGAAGCAGGACAACGGCCACGGAAGGGTTGTCGTTCACATGGGTCAAGTACAGTCGTTGCTAATTAAATGAATTGCTTTAATTTTCATATTTTGTATCGCCATTTGATAATTGTTACCTATGGCCGTAGCTGCTAAGAGCAGCGTTGCCCCGAGGGCGATGGGTGTCATGGTGGAGAGTGAAGGGAGAAGAGCCTCTCCTCCTCCCTTTCAGAAGCAGATCAGTCGCCTCCTTCAAAGGGGCTCTTCCACTCCTCCTGCTATCTCTTCTTCTTCTCTTTCTTCTCTCCGACACGGTCACTCACGCCTTCTTGCTTGCGAGAGCTTTTCTAATCCCTCGATCTCTCTGCAACTCACTCACGTGAATCAGTTGGATAAGGGAAGAGTGGGCGAGAGAGAGAGAGAGAGAGAGAGAGAGAGACAGAGACAGAGAGAGAGAAAGAGCCGGTCGGAGGGTATCTCAGGCGGAAAAGCTTGGGTGCTGCCTTAGCGGAGGAGCCACAAAGTGGGAAGCGAGCCAGGGAAGTAAGCAGGCATAGAGAGAGAGAGAGAGAGAGAGAGAGAGAGAGAGAGGAGGAGACTTAGAAATGGAAAGCGAGGATAACTGGGCGCTTCATCCGAAACATGAATGAGGATGATCAGCTAGGTAGCGAAGCAGTGCGGAATATAAGAAGGGAAACAGTTGTCAAGAGGGAGAAAAGAGAGCAAAGGAATGTCATGGAAATGACCAAAAGAAGCTAAGCCTGTAACTTACAATAGAAGTTTGCCAAAATTATAATGCCACCACACCACGGACTGCCCACCATGAATTATAGAATTGAGAAGCACTGAAGAAGGCCGGTTTATCCCTTAGGGGAGGGGTTGTGGTTTCGTGAGGATTCCTCAGGTGACTCTACCAAGGTGATGCATGCCAATCTTAAAACAGGCTGGGTGACTCATCAAGAGAGAAAATGAGAGGCGTTGAGTCAATTAGTGACTAAAGTTGAAACTAGAGGCAAATAAAATATGAACAGAGCTTTAACAGCATTTCGATCAGTCTCTTAAGGAGGCACTACATTTTGTGACTGCAATTGAACGTCAAATATTGCGGGAGAAAGAGAAAGAAAACAAAAAGAGTAAAGGAAAGGATGAACGAGGGAAATATAGAGAAGTGGATGCCGATTGATATGAATGGAAAGAGACATCCCGGAGGCATTCCTGGACACTCCTCCCGAGCCATGAATGGCCTTGACATCGCATGAACATCTTCTCCATCTCTACATCAGGAAATGCTAATAAACATGGCAGCTTTCTCACGCCACAGCTCAGTTGGAATTCGTGGAGGAACGCGGAGAATTTGGGCAACATGTTGAATAAGACCTGCAGTAGTGAAGCCGGAAATTGCTACCACTTCCAGAAGTTGAGGCCTCTTTCAGCCTATTGAACTGCACCGTTAGCGAAATACAATAGATTGGAGATTGATGAAAAGAGAATGTAAATAAGATGGGGCCTTGGATTGTGATGCAATGTTCAGCCGATGACAATGAGGTCAGCCAGGCACGGAGAGATTTGCATGGATCTCCCGGATAGATATCTTCCTTATTCCACTCGGACCTTCTCTAGTCTGTAAATCGCTCTCCTCTCTCTCTCTCTCTCTCTCTCTCTCATCGTTTCGTCTCCTCTAAATACACTGATGTACTTGCATCACCAGCTTCTCCTCGCTCCTTTCAGACTGCCGCCACTTTCGCTCTCGTTCTTTCACTCTTCATGTCACTTCCATTATCTCCTTTCACTCATTCTTGATATCGTCTGCTTCACTCTTCCATGAAATCATTCGGGAAAGAGAAAGGAAAAGAGCCTGGACAAATGAAAGGAAGATTATCCTATACTTTCGCAATTCCGCCATTTTGATTGAATCTTCTCTTTTTTCTGACATCTTTCTCAGTCTATGTTCTCTCTGCTATGATCTACCATTTTCTCGACTATAACATCGTCGCCGACAATGAGCTAAATGGGTCGAAAAGGTGTCTCTGATAGATATCTGTCTTCTCTCTTTCACTCTCTTTCTCTTTCTCTCCCTCTCTCTCTCTCTGTCACACACTCTCTCTCTCTTTCTCTCTCTTTCTCTCTCTCTCTCTCGATATCTCTTCTCCTTCCAAAGGCTACCAATAGCCAGAGGATAACCCGGAGCGGATTACCGGCGGATCTCGTATAGTTCGCACACATTCCTAACTCGAGATTCGACTATGTTTCTCGCGGCCAATGGAAAGGCTATCTCTTAGGACAATGGGTGAGAATCAGCTCCGAGTGATATCGCGAGAATATCTCTGAGAGAGAGAGAGAAAGAGAGAGATAGAGAAAGAAAGAGAAAGCAAATGAAGGAGAGAGTGAAAGAGAAAGAGGGAAAGATAGAGAGTGCAAAGTGTGGATTGATAAGGAAAAGGATGAGCCCAATCAGATTAAATAATATTCCAAAAGTTTCAGTTTTACTTTTATTGAGAGAAGGAAGCACCTCGAATGGATTCGTCCAGACTGCCAACAATTCCTCTCTTCCTTCCACACTTCGTTTACCACCAAAACGCAATCCTGTTGCTGCAACAAATCCTGGGAATACGCGCAAAGGCCTGCGACTGGCCAAGACTTCTTTCCTACTGTCCACATCCTCTTTCCTTCTATCTCTCTTTCTCTCCATCTTCTTTCTTACTTTCCACATTCTCTCTCTAAACATCTCACTTTCTCTCCATCTCTGTCTCTCTCACATTATCCATAATAGTTTTCTTCTCTCTCTCTTTCCTCTCATTTCTTGTTCTCGAGTTCTCTTTCTCATGAGATCGCACACTGCTAACATGGCAGTTCCTGTTCTCTAAGTGAACAGCGCAAAGTGGTGGAAAGCTTATTCTGAAGTCTTGTGAGTAAAATAAGAAAGACAGCGGCCCTGTGTTCATTTTCTGAGATTAGAAGATCATCATCTTTAAGGGCAGTGGACCAAATCTGATGTTTGATCCCGCCAAAATATAACCCCTGAGGGCAGAGCGAGAGAGGGGAGAGAAGGGGAGAAAGAGAGAGAAAGAGGGACATGAGAGAGGGGGAGAGAGAGGGAGAGAGAGAGAAAGAAGTAGAGGGAACGGAGATGAGTACAAGGACACGAAGAACGGCCAGCACGATCTATCGAGTATGGAATGTGCGACACAAATTGACGACTCCCCTTCGTCATCCAAGTCATATTTGCCTCGCCACTCTTACCTTCATTATATCTTTTTTTTGCACCTTCCCCGATTGTCTCCTCTTTCTCCCTTTCTATAACCCTCTCTCTCTCTCTCTCTCTGTCTTGGCAGCTTAAATTATTATTCACGTGCCGCCCGTTGATCTCGAACTATGAAGATATAGTAAATTAAAATAAGATGCAGACAATACATCGAAATCCTTTTGAGATGCAAAACTGCGTGGAGAGATAGCAAGCAAGGTTAGTAGCAAGAGAGGATGACAAAAACCAAGTCACGAAGATATGTACGCAATAATACTGTAAATGCTAGCGACTTTTCAGTCAAGCCTGAAAGTGACCAATCTGAAGAAAATTGGGATGAAATGTGTCATCCAGGTAGCCGCGTTCACTTTTCATTTGGATGGGAAGTGAAATGAGGACGAAAAGGAGAGCGAAATGAGCAGTCGTGCTCTGCACTCGCGCACTTAGTTATTCATAGGAACACAATAGGAGAAGATGAGCATCTACTCCGAATCTTGGTTCCAGGGTTTAAAATTAAGTCATGGAAAGAGGGAGACTGAGTAAGAGAGAGTAAGTGCGGAAGAGTATACCGGGATGAGAAGCAAGAAAGACAAAGACAATTACAGTACATCAAAAACCATGAATGGGTCTCCTCATATGTAGTTGACTGATAAGGCTTGCAAGCTTTTCGCTCGTGGGCAACTGCAAGAATGAGGATAAAGGAGGTATCATACTCGTGTTGGAGAGGGGAAGATCAGGAGAGACAGGGGAGGAGCTAGGTGAAGTGAGACATGGAAATGTGAGAGGGAGAGACAATGAACGAGAGAGAGAGAGAGAGAGAGAGAGAGAGAGAGAAAGAGAGCGAGAGAGACATAGAGATGAAGAGATAGGAAGAGAAAGGAGAGTTCCGAGAGGAAATGAAAACTATGCGGGGGAAAGAAATGAAGGAGAAAGCTTGATCCCGACTGGGAAGAGCCTTCTTTGGCCTACATTGCGGTGAAAGTGAAAAGGGGAAAGCGAGAACATGAAATTAGCTGCAGGGTGAGAAAGTGTAGTTGATTGAATCTCATAAGCGAATTAAGAAAAGTACTCAAATACCTACGAGGAATATCAGAAAAAAATTCAAAATGTTACCGGAGCTTCTCATTCTCAAATTAATCGCAAATTAATTTTCCAATTCGAGAAGCTCGGTAGCTAATCATTTATTTAAACTTTATTAGACAAATTTCACTGCTGTTGAGTTTTTAAATTACAAAAAAAAATCAAGTCTAAGTTCATAAACGTATATATATAAGCTGTATATAGATACATATGTGTACATATGTCATAATGCATATGCATACATATGTACATATGTATGTATGCACATACATGTATTATACATATGTACATGTGTTTTTTTCAGTCTTGTAAGGTATTTATGTGCGTTTTTCAGGTATAAAAAAACATAATCGCATGTGTACAGGCAAAGCAAATAGGCCTTTGCTCTTCCGGGTGTCTTTGCTTGCCTGGAATCGCCGATATTTGCTGCGGTGGATGCTCCTGCTGCGGCTGCATTCCTCAACCTCCGCCCGTTCAGCTCCAGGCTATAAGATTTGACCTAGATAGTGAGAGTCGCTTGCATTTTCTCTATCGCTCTCTCATTCTCTCGTAACCCTCTCTCTTTCCTTCCATTTCTCTCTCTCTCTCTCTCTCCATTTCTTTGGATCTTTTACAACCACATCATCTTCATTCGTCCTCCCTTCCGAGTATTCTCTCCCTCTCCTTCTCTTTCTTTTTTTCTCTCTATCTTTCCCTCAAAATCCCTCGTCAATTCTCTCAAGGATCGGAAATGGTCAAAACACGGCAGAAAAAGACGCTTCGTGGGTACATCTCGTGAAAGTTCTTCGCTACACAAAAATTCAAAAACATTTCCGCTTATTAAGCTTTCAAGTTTTTTCTTATCTTTTTCTTTTTCCATTCGATGTCTTTTTTTTCTTCGACGTGTGTTCCTGCAGTCGATCACAAGAGATTAAACAGCTCTGGGATGCACGAACGGTTTCTGTCGGAGTGGACAGTGGTCGAATCTGTTGGGAAAACATCACGAAATGAGGAGGTTATGGAACGTGAAATGAGAGAGATAATAGAGAGAGAGAAAGAGAAAGACAAGAGAGGAAAGAAGAAGAAGAGGGAGAGAGATGGACAGGTGGAGGGAGTGGATGTAATGCACAGAGGGAGAGAGAGAGAGAGAGAGAGAGTAAGAAGAGTGAAAGTATGTATATAGTCCCTTGGGCTGGAAAACTCCTTTCTCTGACCCTGGATTATGATGCAGGAAGGAAAGTGGTCAGCTAGGAGAGACCGCGAGAAAATAACTCGAAGCGCGCGAGTATACAGAAAAACAGACAGGAGGGAGGCGGGGGAAGACAGACAAGGACAACTTCTAGTCAGTCCATTAACATCTATGAATGACTCTTCGGGCTCGAGAAGCCCTCGGGATTCCGAATTGTACTTTTGCAGCTATGGACATTCTTTATTCTATCAGCTGTCATAATTTGGCTTTCACAATCATGTGTTGATCATCTTCAGAAGAAAAATGGAAAGATACCTTTTCGTGCTTCTCCTTCTAGCCCGTCTTCTCAGCGCTTTTAGAGGGCGTGCAGGACCTCCGCCTCTGCCACACTCTTCTAGTGAGGTAAGCGTCGGTGTTTTATCTTATCTTTCCCATTTACTTGCTATCACTAAATCGGAGCTGAAAAGCAAAGGTATATTTCTAATCTTAATCATCAATCTCTTTTGACAATCCTTATCCTGATCAGGAAGAGGAAGTAGTTTTGCCACCGTTGCCTCCAAACATAACAGTGCCGACTGAGAATCCGCCAGTGACTCGTGCGACAACGACTTCAAAGCGTGAGAGAACATCAAGATAGAGTTTGAAGTGGCTCTTTTCCATTCAGCATACATCCCGGAGGACATCCTCCCGGTGACTGGCTGCCCGAGGGCGGCTAAATTCGGCACGGGTCCACCCTCGTCATGCTCAGAAAAGCCACGAGATCCACTGAAGAAGCCAGCCAGTGCAATTGAGAAGTGGTTTAGCAAGGACATCTTTAAGGTCGTTCATCTTCAGCTCTCTCAGACTTGCAAGTCTTTCATTTCAGGATTTATTTCCATTTGCAAATCTCGGCTGGGGACCGCACGAATGCTGGCCGTACTCATACGAAGCATTCATTATCGCCGCTCGCTATTTTCCAGAGTTTGGCACTTCATCACCAAATAATGTCCGTAATAATATTTAATTTCATACGTACATAGAAGGAGTGCAGAAAGGTATTGTAAACAGGTGTACACTCCGGAGCAGAACCACAGAAGAGACTTGGCTTCATTCTTCGCGCATGCTGTGCAGGAGACGGGCGAGAACAACGCAGATCTGTACACGTGAGGAAGAGAAGAGAGAGAGAGAGAGAGACATAGGGGGATAGACAGAAAGATAGAGTTCTTCTCAGAAGGTTGCCAGCAAAGGAAGCGCACGACTGTTTCTACCGAGGAGGGTTCTACAATTGGTTCGAGGGTGGCCCGATCAGTTCGTTCCTCCATCCAAAGGCACCCGGCTACCAGCCCCAGCATGGCAATGTCTGCGCAGCCAACGGAAGGTAGACATCTCATTCTGTCACTACAGTTTTGTCTTTCTCTAATCTCAAAAGTCATTCTATATTCCCTTTGTATTTTCTTTCTCTCACTCTCTTCTTTGTGTTCCCTTTCGATTGCATTCTCTCATCTCGCTGTCAGAAAAAATTCACACTCATTTTTATAAGCAGCTCTCTCTCTCTCTCTCCCTACCACTTTCTATCTTCGCACTCTCTCGCTCTTTATCCCTCTCTCTACCTCGTATCCATCTCCCTATCTCGCCCTCTCCCCCCCCCCTCTCTGCTCTCTCTCTCTCTCTCTCTCTCTCTCTCTCTCTCTCCCTACCACTTTCTATCTTCGCACTCTCTCGCTCTTTATCCCTCTCTCTACCTCGTATCCATCTCCCTACCTCGCCCTCTCCCCCCCCCTCTCTCTCCCCCTCTCTGCTCTCTCTCTCTCTCTCTCTCTCTCTCTCTCTCTCCCTACCACTTTCTATCTTCGCACTCTCTCGCTCTTTATCCCTCTCTCTACCTCGTATCCATCTCCCTATCTCGCCGTCTCTCCCCCCTCCCTCTCTCCCCCTCTCTGCTCTCTCTCTCTCTCTCTCTCTCTCTCTCTCTCTCTCTCGCTTTTAGATACTGTGCCGAAAGTGCCGAACTAGACTTCTGGTACGGCTGTAGTCGGCAGAAGGCAGACGTTCGCACGAATACAACTGTAAAGAATAGAGAGGAATTCTACAAGGGATGCTACTTTGGCAGAGGTGCCATTCAGGTTGGAATTCATTCTCATTCCTAGCCATTGAAATTACCGATCAAGATAAGAATATGTTGAGTACTACAGATTTCCTACAACTACAACTACGGAATGTTCCAGGACTGGCTCGCCACGCAGGGCATTCACGTATGGCCTTGAATGTCCTTTATCGTCTTTAATGAAATACATAAGCATGCATTAATTTTGATGTTTCCGACTAAAACATTTCTCTGCAATGAACAGAAAGAAGACCTCTGTTGAAAGGTTGATCTCCTGACGAATCCGAACCTTGTGATGACAAAGATGGATCCGCCCCTTGCCATCCTGGCCTCTCTCTGGTTCTACATGACACCGCAACCACCCAAGCCAGCCATGCACGACATTGTCATGGGTCAGATAAGACTTCTTCTTTCTGAGTTGTCGAGGCAGCTCGAGATGTTCAGGAGACTGGAACTGCGGGGAGAAGAATCGCGCAGCTGGCTATTACGGGCCGATCTTTGGCCCGACCAGCTTGGTCATCAACAACGAGTGCGGAGGGGAGGTCTGTTTCTTCTACATTTGTGAAGCAGCTCTCCTTCATAGAGAAGAAAGAAGAATGAATCAATTAGGACAAAGAAGATCCGGGCGGCCCGGGCGAGAGCCGGCGCATCAAGGCTTTCCGCTGGTTCTGCAAGTACTTCGCCGTGCCCGTCGGAGAAGAGAAGACCCTCTCTTGCAAAGGTTTCGCCTCTCATTCTTTCATTCTCCACAATATCGTTCTCTCTCTCTCTCTCCCCCTCTCTCTCTCTCTCTCTCTCTCTTTCTCTCTCTCTCTTTCTCTCTCTCCTCTCTTTATCCTGCCAGGAATGCCTGTCAAGTTGGACGGTCTTCGCTACAATTTGTCCTGGCAGCCTGACTGGGCCAACACATGGAAGGCGGAGAAGCCCTGCGACTGCGCCCCCGCTCCATATGGTGGTACGCGGTATACTTTGTTTGCATTCTCTCAATTTCCTCAAACAGCAAAACCTCTGTATTAACATAACATTTTTAAAAGGGAAACTGAATTTATTTGCTGTTTCAATATAGAAAGGAAACCCAGGAATGCTACCGTACTACGACGCAGACTTCATGCCAGCTCGCTTCCACTCACTCAATGCAGCCAATCACAAGAGGTGCCATCTAAGAGAAATAGATAAAAGAACTTAGATTGTATTGTTGAGATGTGTTAAAAGCATCTACGCCAAGCCCGAGATCTACGGCCTGAACCCGAAGACGTCGCCCTGTCTGAAGCACACACCGAAACTGCAATGAAGAAGCGTCTTCTGCCCCCACCGCAGATCATTTTCATCTCACCTATTCAAGTCTTCATCACGGTCTTCACTATTTATTCCGTTCTCTTTAACCGGGCCACTCATCATCTCATGATCTCATCACGTTTTTGCGCCGAATATTAACCAATAAAGCCATTTCTTTATCTTCAGTAACAAATTTACAAAGAAAGCCTTGGAATTAAAAAAAAATAGGCCAGCTCAGAAATAACGAACCGTGTGAACATGTCCATGAAAACTCTCATATGGCCAGAACTCTCTTCGTTCTCTCCAAACTCTCCTTCCTCTTAGACAATTAGAACACATTCACACCTACAACGCATATCTTATTTATATGTATTTGCGTAAGCGACAATCTAGGCGAACAATCTCCTATTAGGAAGTTGAAAGTTGTGAACTTTCAAAGTGGTAGAGTGGAACAGAACATAGTCTAATAAGAGACATAAGAGGACCGTATACAAGATACCGTAAGACAGATTCGCGTTGCAATATGACAGAATTCTAAAAAAGACATATCTTGAATTTAGAAAGGGGAAGAAGTCTCTGGGCAGACCTCCTCGAAGGGCAAAATGCACATTGACGTTCGATCCGAGCCCAATAGGAGAAGGAAATGAAATTGAGTGGACATTTTCGGATGATCAACACTCTCGTCACATCGCATTGAAATACGCAGAACTTTCACGCAAAAAAATTTTTTTTTTCTAAATCTCAAGAGATTTTCTTTAAAGGGTCCGCTGATTCAAGAGCGTTGAAATGGGAACAATACCAAAATTCAAACGAATGGGAAAGAAGACTAATTAGCCGCTCGTTTACAACTGAACCTAATCACAGCGATAATTGACGGGACTTCACAATCAGGGTTCATTGATAGGGAAAGGGCTCATTGTCCTGTGATTGGATTGGATGGATGACAACTACCGTATGCAGCCTGAGAGTCATCCACCGAACAAGATAAAAGGATGGGTGTGTGGAAAAGGAAAAGAAGACCCGCGAGCGAGCATCGAACAACGTAAGAGAGGGTAGAGGTCGGGAGGTCGGTATAAAGGATGAAGGGTGGAGGAACATTATCAGAGATAGAGAGACTCAGAGACAAGGAGGGGAGATAGAGTGACAACAATCAAAGTAGACATAACGAGAAATCCATTGGAGTAAAGATGCACAAGAAAAGAGATTTTAGATTTTATTATTAGCACGCTGCAACGGATAATTAAACTAACACGAACGACAGCAGGAGATTGGTCGTGCAAGAGAATAAGGGCCCCGTGGATAAGGAAGGTCATTCCAGCCAGTAGGATACGCGGTTGGATTGGTAAGAAAGGGGGAAAGATAAATAAAGATAGAGGAGTGAGAAGGGCAAAATGGCAGTGGTCATAGTCTTTTCATCTTTGAAATATCAAAAATTCCGAAGAAAAAGGGTTTTCTTATAAGCAACTCGACCTTGCACTGGAAGATGGAGAAGCTGAGGAAAAGAAGAAAATGAACAGCTAAACCAGGCAATACAACGCACATTCGCACACCGAGAAAGGAATCATCGGTGAAGTTGTTGAGGAAGAGTGGAGAGAACAGGTAAGAGTCGGCAGAGTCTCAATTTAGCAGAAGAAATGAATACGATAATGGAGAAAGCAAAGAGAAATAGAGAACCATAAATAATGAAATGACATTAAGAATCGCCCAGTCATGAATGAGCGAATTCCACTAGGCAAGTGAGGAGAAAAGCTGAAGCAGAAGATGAATCTCACTAGAAATGCTGCACATGTCTTCTCGGAGGCTCACTCGCATTCTCCTTACGCTTCCCAATCAACGACAGCCGACGGAAAACAAGATATTGAACATAAGAACATGAAAGAGGAAGAAGACGATGATGCACAAATATCAGAAGCTGACCGCGCTTTTACAGGCTGTATCTGAGTGAGCAGAGAGAAGCAGAGGAAGAAAGGAAGTGAACATAAATGGAAGCAGATATAGATGCATGCTACGCAGATAGGATCTACAGAGAACACCAGATCAGCTGGTCACTTTACGGCAAAGACAAAAATACACTATTCATCGGGAGCAATTAGTATAGTGCAACTACATATTTGAAGCATTTAAAATAATCAACTCCAATTTCTAACTAATGAACGAATTGTAGACATAAGGGCTCTGGAAGAATGGAAAATGGATGGAAAGAGAGGCCAACGCACTTCTTCGACTCTTTGCACTCTCGCCATCCAGAGATGATTTCCTTCCACGGATTACTCGCCCTTGCTGCAGATGAATGCCTGGAGAAAGGGAACGTTTAACTGAGTGGAAACAACTGCCAACTAAACAGTATAAGAGTAAGATAACGAGATGGAAATGACCTGCACAAACAGGCGTACGGATCGTTGGAGAGACGGAGCCAAGAGATTCTCCTGAAGAGTGAATCCGGCACGGACCATTTCTGCATTACAAAGAAATAATAATAAGGATACGAAGACATATGGCCAATGAATTAAAAGAAGAAACAGTGAAGGAGCAATCATTCAAATGTTTTAATCACAAATATTATGTGAAGGTATAGGGATAAAAAGCGGTTGATTTCTGGTGTGCCTACCATATCCGGTTAGATCACTTGGCATCTTGAAAGCGTAATAGTAGCCATTGTGTGCTCCCTCTTCTTTGTAGAAGGGGAAGAGTCCCTCGACACTCGGCTCCCGAGCTGGCTTCAGTCGTTCGCTCACGTACAGTCTGCAATGACACTCAGACCCTAATAGGAGCGTCTCATTACAGTAACCCAACCTGGTTCGGTCGATGAGAGGTGCGGGAGGGCGCCCCGCACGCTCCGAGTTGCTGAGGTAGACTCGGACGACGTGGGGCAGTTCGGACGTCATCTCCATGTCGTAGGCCGTGTACGACACCGGCAGCACAAACAACACCTTCAAGCACTTCTTTCCACACTTTCTCCTTCCTCCCACTCCATTTAGGATAATCACGAACGTGCGAATGCAACTGTTTTGGACAAATTGAAATGAGTTTTCATGACGGATTAATGTTTGCTTACCTTTAAAGGTAAATCTAGTGAAATCTTCTTCCAAAATGACGTTAACTTGCGACACCAAAAAAAGCTAAGTATCCATGGTATAGACGATAAATAGTCGACTAATTGAACTGACCAGCCCTCTTCTTTCGTGATCGCGGATGTCTCTCAAGGATAGCTTGAGTGTCACCATTTTCTCCATTCTGGAACCGCTGAAGAGAAGGAAAATATAAACCAGGCATTTAAAACATACAGGAATAAATAATAAAGCAAAAAGAGAAAGAATGAGCTCCTCTACTGACGCATTATGGTCCGTCGGATTCCAGTCTTGCTTCTGGTGAAGAGAGTCGCCATCAGAGTCGCGGATCAGGCTAGAATCCATGCATTCCAATACCATATAAGAAGTAAGAGTGAAGCAAGAATTGAAGAGGAATCATGATAAAAAGAACTCGAACCGGACGATGTGCAGTTCACTGGCCGGGCGGACCACCTGATGGATCGTGCCGTGGGTCAGAGTGCGCAGCCAACGGGTCGTCACTCTACTCAGAGCACTCAGACGCTCACGAGCGAAGACAGGCACTTGGAGACCGGCTGGTTGGTGGCCATCTGCTGGAAGGAGAGAGATGAGAAAGAGAACGAGAGAGAGGGAGAGAGATGAGAAAGAGAACGAGAGAGAGAGACAGAGAGAGAGAAAGAGAGAGAGAGAGAGAGAGAGAGAGAGAGAGAGGGAAAGAGAGAGAGAGACAACCGACCACCAATCACGAGGTCATACGGCAGCAGAGCGTTCTTAGAGTTCACCAGATTAAGATCTGCTCCATGCCACATCAACTGGCGGAACTAGAATAACTTTGTATTTAGTTAGCTTGCTATTTTTTGGAAATAAATACGATATCACATGATTAAAACGAAAATATGTCAGCTAGACAGAGTAGCTTTGATTAAGAGTCCACAACACTGGAAAAGAATCAAACGAACCAGACAAATGTGATCTCGGATGATTGTGTAGTGAATGGGTGCTTGGTCCAGGCCATCGAAGGTGTTCGGGCAGACATCTGCAACAGGAATGATATCGATTCTCTCGATTACTCCTCTCTTCTCTTCAACTCACTCCTCTTAAGCAGAGCCTCCAGCTGGCAAGGCTGGCCAGTAAGACACGCAAAATGAATGGCTCGTCTCTTCGCGAATGCCTTGCATTCTTGCGACAGCACCTCCAAGCAAGAAAGGATTAACCAATTCTCTGATAGTCTAATTTCCTGCCCACCTTGCTTAGTGTCTCCTCATCAAGGCAAGTTAGCAGCAAGTCCAGCATTCTGAACAAGCTTCTTCTTAGAAGATATCACTCCAACTTCTACCAATCCATCTCTCGCCTCCACTTTCTCAATTCTCTCCCTCCACTTACAGGCATGCTCCATGGCGTCTCATGAAGCACGGAGGCTGCTGAGTGGATTGCGACACAAGAGCCATGACAATGTTTGTCCCGTACCGTTCATCCACCGTTTGCTCGATCAGTCTCTGAAAAAAGGCAACTTCACTTTTTACGTTAAAACAAGTATCCAAAAAAAATTATATTTAACGAATGTCGTCTCAAAAATAAAATTAACAACCAAGTGTTCAAATTTTTAAAATGGTCGAATGAAGATCTGATCATTTATATTTAAAGCATAGTTAAATTGTTATTTTACGAAACGCATACAGTAACGACAGCCTTAAAAAGATGCCCGTCTTCAACTTCCTTCACCGACTCGTCTCCCTTCTTCAACGCCTTCACAATGTGAAGAATGCGCCGGGAAGCCTGCCAATAATCTTCGTCTTTTAGTGCGACAGTCAGTCCTCCGTTCATATCCTTTTGTCAAAGTAAAGTAACTAGTGCAGAATGCTTTGTTTAGATTGACCTTTCTCGGCTTTCCATCAAGAATGAGAGAGTGCACCTCCCGCAAGTACTTAGGCATCGACGAGATTCGCTGCAAAAAATCGCTTAATATCCTTGACCAATTAACCATTCCCCATTACGAAAAATCTAAAACATAAATTAAAAGAACATGAGATCAGAAATAAATTTGACTTGAGATAGACATTGATAAGAAAGAGAATGGCGAACCTTCCTGGCCAACTGCAACATGGGCTCAAGCTGAGCTCTCTCCTCGTGCACCACTGAGATGTGGTTGTGCTCCAGCTTGAACTTCTAAGACCAATTCACTGTTACTTAAGAATCTAAATCCAATACAGGTGAGAGAGTACAACAGACCTGTTCAAATTCTTTGATCCACTCGAATCTGTGAGGAATCACGGCGGAGTATGCTGTCATGTTGGAGATTTGCTGTTTCTCTCCTTCGAACTGGATTCTCTGAAAGCGCAAACATGGTGGCTTCAACAGAAATGAAAACTAGAAAGAAACTATTTCCACCCTTTCTATATTTTGTCAAGCTGAACTCTTTATTTCCTCTATTTTGTTCTATACGTCATCTCGGACTAACCGGGTCGTAATAGCCACTCGCAGCAATGCCACAACTTGAAGGCGCAATCGATTCCTCCGTTTGTCTTAAATAAAAAGGGGGATACCGTTTGTCTTTACAAATATAGCTTTCTTTAGCAGCACTAATTTCCAAGGTACACCGGTTAGAATCACTTAGCCTAGAAACGGATTGTTAAGCAACAACATGTTCAAAGTATTACAATTAAATCAGGCCGCAATGTAAGTGCAGCGTCTCGGGCCTTCTTCTGAGTACCCCTCACAATGATCTATTTTTAGTTTAGTGACATAATGAAGATTAGCAGAGCTGTTCGTGACAGTGCCCGTTCAATTATTATAATTTTTTTATCATGACAGTCAAATTTTGAAACAACCAAAAATTTTCACACGGAACTCTGACAATGAGTCCATGGAAAATCGTGGAAGTCTGTTTAACAGAATAAACCGTGAAAAAATTCATTTTATTATTCTATAAAATTTCAACACTCACCTATCTCGTTGGAAGCGAGACTGGGAGAGCATGTAGTGAGGCATGATCTGAAACTATTTCCTGTCTAATTTTTAGTCGCTCATGATGGAATGGATTATCGAGTCGCTAATTTTTAAGAGGAATATGTACGCTCTCTTTGGGTTGAAAGGAAGAGCTTTGTCGAATGTAAAAAGGCACAGAATGAATGGACGAACAGAGCGATCTCCTCGTTCGGGGAGGAAGAAGATGCCCGGGTCGTTGCCTGCCCCGTTCGCCATTCTACGCAGCGCAGCCGTCTCCAACTCGCGCTTCTCCACGTTGTACTCTCCCGACTTACGGCCTATTCAAGCACCAGCCAGTTACAGGGAAGACTTCTGCAATGTCTTACCCTTCGAAGCAGTGCCAGTCATGTCCTGCAGTTCCACGTCCTCCTTCTTTCCTTTCTTGTTCCGCTTCTTCTTGTCTATAATAACAGTTTTTTAAGCACAAATATGATAAAAAAAAATTTTAAGGGAAAACAAAATAAAACTAAACTCAAAATCCTAACTCACTTTTATCGATTCGATCCTCACGTTCAGTGTCACCTGTATTTGCTCGCTGGGAATGCGGAACTGCTGATGGCATAGCCTACAAAGCGTTTCTTTTCCCTTCAAATTCTTCTCATACCAGGATTCGTCATTATATGTATGTTCCATTAGATGGAATACTTGCAATACCTCTAGATCTCGTCAGATAAGTTTTATTCTTCATGTTCTCCAAGAACACAGAGAGCAAGTCACGAACTTTTTCACTCTAAGGAATTAAACTACCTGTGGATAATCATCAGAAATCGATCGGAATTCGGCAGTTTCGGGAATCTGAAATGCCGGGTCGACGGGAGTTCGCGTTCGCACGACACGCTGCTGAGCCTGAGAAAAAGATGTCCTCAAACCTAATCAAACAGCTCGAAAAACTCCTCGAATATCGTGTAGATCGAATTAAAAAGGATACCTTGCTACTCTTCATGTTCTCCTGTGCTGAGTGGAATATCTTCGAGAGCATTTCCGGCTGTTTCTGATCGCTGAAGTAAAACATTTAGAAGTTGTGACAGAAAAGCATTGACAATAAGAAATGCAGAGTTAACGAACGGACCATTCTTCGTGGTTAGCCTCGAGTTCGCTGGGAGGGGTCGTCGTCATTGTTCCCTTATGCGACTGATCAGACAAAACCTTAAGAGATTCAAGTTACGATTCCAAATAATAGGACTAACTAGGAATAAAGATTAACATTTTTTTTTGATCAAAAATTGGACCGCCCAGAACTATATTACAAATTACAAAGCAATATGCAACAAAGAATTTATGGCAAAAAAATTAAACAATAGGAATAAAATAAATGAAATCTACCTCATCCATATCACCGTTACTACTTGAAGAAGAAGTAGAAGTGGAAGAAGAGCCGTCGGAAAGTGAACTACGACGCTACAAAATAGTTGCATTAGCCTTTGCTTTCATTGAGATAAATAAAGTCCTGCTTTAATTATTTTCAAAGAAAACAATTAGTATAAAAACACGACTATAGACATTGAATGTGGACAACCTCCTTCTTCTTATCCTCTTTTTCGTCCTTGTCTCCCTTGCCAGTTTCCTTGGGAGGCAACTTTTTATTCGGCTCCTTCTTCTTCTCGTTCGGAATCATTTCGTGGCTTAAATCCCCAAATATCTGAAAGAACACAAACAAAGCAAATATTGATCAATTCACAAGCAAAACAATTCATAAATATTTACGACAATACTTGATTCAACCGCGAGAAAGCACTACAAGCTACAGGGTACATTTAACTTTGCGCTTCGTAAATGTGAGTGGAGATAACACGATAAATGTTTAGCGCCTACGCAAGCAAACCAATCTCGCTATCTCTGCACAGTCCCTTGCTCACTACTTCCTATCTACTTCCTTATCTTGCAGCGCAGTTGGAGTGCGCAACGAAATGCAAGCACTATCTCTGCGAGAATGCATTTCGCGCACTCCATTGATAAACACAACATGATTGTTGTCGGGTACCGGCGAAGATAGAACAGGAAACTTCCTCAAAATAAGCAACCAAGACAGCAAGACGCATATAGACAAGAAGTGTAAAGAAGTAGCAGCATGAATGATTGAAATGGAAGAAAGCTCAAATTGGACGCGCATGAAATGAAGAGAGGGGACATTGCAACCTCCACGCGAATCGATGCATCATGGCGTGTAGTTGACCCATCAACATTGTCTCAGACTTATTCTACATAAGAAACAACCTATCGAGAATATCACAGACATGATGATGAATAGGAAGCATGAAGTTATAAACACAACGGCAATTATACTTCCCTTAAACTCCCCACTTGAACAAAGCAGCATATGTAATGATATGCTAATTCATTTTATCATCACACGCAAGAGTGCAGTTTTCCTTTACCACTTTTGGATGGGAAGTCATTGCGAAACAGGTCTCGTCAGTTGAAGAAGAAAGTTGGCAGTGTAGTCATCGCTTTCACGATGTTGATAGAGAAAAGAATGGATGACGGGGAGGAACCGAAGCAAAGAAAGCTCTACAGGGGAAAACTCAGTGGTAATGGGAAAATGGGCATGGACGACAAAGATAGATAAACCGAAATAGTACCATAGAATTTGAAAAGGAGGAAAATCGAAAGGATACAATGAGAGCTGACAAATGTCAGACAAGTCACGCACAACTACCATCAAACCACTCTTTGCCTCACTCCACCCAGTCATGATAACTGATTAATGGCGACAATCAAATTAAGGCGCTCCAAAGTGTTTGTTTACTATTATGGATAGCACAGACCATTTGAATGAAAACTCGGAGGAAGTGGTCGAGTCCAGGTGTAGGAAAGCATCCAATTCGCGCTTACAAACACGAAAACATCCAAAACTCAAGACGTGCTTATGGAAGAGGCAGGCCGAAGGAATGTGGAGAGTGTGGGGAAGGGAGAGAGCAGCAGAGAGTGAGAGACGGAGGAGCAGGGCAAGATAACGATTGCTGCTAAGCAGGAGGGTGCAGAAAGCAAGAACAGAGAACAGAGCGTGGCGATGGCAGAGAGCGCAGACACAGCGGAAACCCGCAGTATCACAGCAGAGAGGGCACCCAGCCTGCCCCACCATTCCACCGTACCAAGCAAATGCTTTGCAAGACTTTCACTAGCTCGAAATAGTAAATAACATTTGTCAGCCTGCAACCAGCAAAAAAGCACCTCAAGACGCCCTAAGCAGGAACTTACGAAACCAGCTTAAATGCGAATAATTCTCAGATATTGTTGATATAGTGTTAAACTTAGGAAGAAGCTGAGCAATATCTCAATCCATTAAACGTACGTTTATCTTTACATGAGATTAAACGAGGGAACTGAAACACATTTACAGTCTGCGCTATACATTAAACAACAACTTCAACGAGAAAATGTAAACTTCGTTCGATGGCTGAATTTTTGCCCAACCCGGCAGCATCTGAAGCAACAATGGATTTAAACGAACCCTGTAACAATAATAGGAGAGAGCCATTAGTTTAAAGGATACACCACCGGCAAATGGCACACTTAATATCACTTATACTGTCAAGAGGGAACTGGCAAATCCCCCCGATAATTAGCAAACCGGTATGAATTTGGGCAAATAAATGAGAAAGAAGCTATCAATAAAACATAAAACATGGACAAAACAAAGTAGCGAATAAATACGACGTATAGTCACCGATAATATGACTGTTGGGCACAGGGAGATACGCAAGGAAAGACGGAAAGAGAACAAAATTGAAGGGGAAATAAAACGAGGTGAACGAGAGAAGTGAAAGTTTGAGTACACTACAAGAAAGAGGACTTGGAGATATAAAACGAGCTGAAAAGAAGAAGATATGGATCTAGCGAAATCTGTTCGAGGGAAAAAAAACTTTGGGCAGGAGTTGGGGAGATCGCAGGAAGCATGGAGACGGATCTGAGAATGCAGCCGTCTACTTAGTTGTTCTCGAAGAAGCCGAAGAAGATGAACCCAGCTGAGAACGGGCGTGGCGAGGCTCAATTTGGGTTGTTTACAACCAGATGCCTATGATAATAACTCTGCTCCAGAGTACCAACCGAAGAAATGAGCGGCGATGAAGGCGAAGAGTGAGTGCCAGAACCTTCAAGATGACAACTCACAACGTAGTTGCTCGGAAAGACTCCTGCAGCGAAATCAAGACAATGGTCAACAATTAAAAACACTCAGTGATCAGACTAAAATAGAGACTTCCTCAGGACATTGAGCAAGATCAGGGACAGGACAAGAGGAGGTATGAGAAAGAAAATGATTTAAGATGGATGAAAACGTTGAACACTTCTGGCATAGGCGCCCCTATCTTTGATAGACCTTCCCTGTTCTCTGAGCTAACCCTTCCTTCCATTTGCGATGCCCTCCCACCAGCCGGGATCAGAGCGAGAAGTGACACGAACCACATCCCCGACACGCAACGGCAGTTCAGTCACATCCGTAGGCGCAAAGTCGTACACTGCCTGAATAAAACTTCAAACCTTCATTGTTAGGCGTACTAACAAAAGAATTGCGTTGTCTTTAGAGAACAAGCAGGCTGAACTGTAGAGAAATCAGTTAAAAACGCTTGCAAGTAAGGCAAGCGAAACCTGAGCATAGAAGACCTTGCGATCATCCTCGCCGTCTTGAAGCTTACATTCGGAAGTGCGCGAAATAGAGTTACACTAAAACGAGGAGAACCCTCCCAGCGAATGTGAATCCAACTGTTCAAGAAACGGGAGAATCGAGACCTTGTAATAGGCGACCAGATCGTTCAAGCTTTTGAACGGCATTTCCCACACGCTGTAATTGCCTGCAAGCAATGAACTGCATTGCAAACATCGCACGATCGGCCGAACCTCGATCCTTGCGGATCCGGTAATGAACAACCGAAGGCCCCTCGCGGACAGTCAGAGCGTAGTCACCTTCAATGTATGATACGCTCTGAACAACACTGAGCAGAGTTCGTAGCATCCAAAGAAGGAAGCGATATATGAAAAGAAGCAGTACCCGGAACAGTTTGGGAATGGCGAATCATGAAATGACCGAGAGATCGCTGTTGAAGGCGAGTGATGACCTCATGAGATGAGAGACGGCCGACAAACCAGCCATCCACTGAGCACCTCAAGCGAACTTCTTGAAACAATGGCAAAAGAGAACTACTTTATCTAATCACCAGGGAAAAGACACGACAAATGACTGCGTAACAAATTGACAGCACGTACGTGAGCCTGTTCTTCGGGACGAAGCCTTCGTTCCCATCCAGCTCAGCATTGTACCAGTGCTCATCGATGTCAAATTCCAGAATCTGCAAAGAGCGAAATCGAAGACTAAGATTGCATTTCAATGACAAGGCTAAAGCAGCATACAAGTCTCAACAGAAAAAAGTACCTTGACTATTTGACCCTTGCAGAAGCTCAATTCCTCATTATCCGTAGCTTGAAAGTTGTAATTGGCAATTGCTTCCATATATCAGTTCCCTGCAAACAATAGGAAGCACATCCAAGCTGGAAGATAAAATTGAGAACCTAATTCTCCGCACTAGCTAAACTCAATTTTACATAGAAAAACAGTGTTACAGTACTCGCACGTCGTCACATTTCAAGTTAGAAGCGGGGGCGTTAATTTTTTAAAATCTCCTTGAGGCTTTTCTGTGACGTCGAATCACATATTTTCGCGTTAATTAATTTACTTGTGTTTTGACTCATCGTGATGATAAAATGGAGAACTAAGGGTGGGTAGAGTGATGAAGTGGTCAAACACGAGTTCGAACAGATGGGAATAGTGTGAGAGTGAAGAAGAATTGCCGTTCTCTCTTCTTCGTCGCCTGTTCTCTTCTCACAAAATGCCGTCGTTCGTTTAACGCGCAACACGAAGGGAAGAGAGAGCGGAGCGAACTGGTGGAGGCGAGAACTTCTCGCAGAGATAGGGAGTGAGAGAGAGAAAGAGAGAGAGAGAGAGAGAGAGAGAGAGAGAGAGAGAGAGAGAGAGAGAAAGAAAGAAGAAGAAGTGGAAGACGAAGAAGAAGAAACAAACGATTCTGCGCGCATACACTGACATTCGCATCTTTCTGCCATCTCTCTTCTTCAATTAATCGTTCCCGCTGATAAGGAAAGATGATGTTTGGGTCGTGTGAGCTCACGCTGGTAGTTATTTCTCGCTATTGTTTGATGATCGGCGGGCCGCACCATTTGTTTGATTATTACGTAGCAATGACAAGTAGTTTTTTTTTAAATGGAAGAGATGGTGTGAGCTGCGGCTGGGAACATAGCTCGGTAGCAATCGAAACAAATGCGATCAATGTCCCGAGGATAGAAAATGGGGAGAGAGCGAAGGAAGCAACAAACGAAGTGGGGAACGACAGAAGCGAACGATAAGTGAGTCTGATTGGAAGGCTTGCGGGAAATGCCTGGAGTTCCTTGCGGGTGCGCGATAGAGAGAGAGAGAGAGAGAGAGAGAGAGAGAGAGAAGAGAAGAGAAGAGAACCATGTGCTTCCACTCTCCGTCCTCTCTCCTTCCTCTCCTCTCTAACTTCATTTCCTCCGACCACTCCCCAGCCTGTCCCTTATTAACGTGTTCGCTCTAACAGGTGGTGATCTTCTTCTGCCCAGTTCACTTACGCAGTAGCGTGTTCTTTAATTCCTCTCTCGCTCTCGAGTAAAATGGCTAGTGTGTTAATTGACTGTTTCTAAGAATATTCACAAATGCATTTCAGAACTTGTGTGAGATGTCTATGGCAATCTTTTTCGCGTGATAGGTTGGATATTCCCTGTTTGTTCCTTTATCATCATTAAGAAATGAGAGCTTCGTGGGTGCATTGCAACATCTGTATCCTCGCGATGGTCTCCGCTATTTCCTCTCGACCTGTGGTCACACTTTGCTTTGTGATTCTTATGTGCTCAGATAGTGTCAACTACCTCGTTTTAATTATGAGTGACCTGACAATGAGGCATTCAATGGACCGCTTCATGAAAATTTTGTTAAATTAGATCTACTTTATGAACTTCCTTTAATTTATTCTCTCTAATAATTTTATTCTATAGCTGCTAGATTCTCTTCTTGATCCCACCCATTGAAGTTTATCACACAAGTCTGTATATATACATACATATGTACATGAATAAACCTGTTGTTACATTATCGCAGTTTGAGGTTTTAATAAAGGAAGAGAAAAGACAATCGTAACACATTAGATTAATATTGGAGTTTTGAGGGGAATGACTGAGCCATTGCAGTGGCTAAGAAATCGTTAGCTTAGGACTTGGAAAGAAAAGAAAAATTTGAGGGAGTGTTTGGCTGGTAAGGCATGGCGATCTTCTTGTCGATGCAATTATTATTCCCACGTCAATTGTGAAGCAAAAGAGGAACTGCATTACGTCTGAAATGTCTTGGTAATAGTGATTTCTTCCTGGGCAATAGCAGGAGAACAGAGAAGTTCTTAGCGACTGGAGACCTATTCTCTTGTCTACGGGCAGTCGCAAACCAGCAGCAATCTGCCATCATCTGGATTACTGTAAGTTATAGAATGCAAGGTGAGAAAATAAAGTCGTCATTATATTTTAGGTGAGAAGAGATCGCTTGAAAGCATGATACTGATTCTTCTTATGATATTATTTTCTACTTTCTACAATTGCTATTGGAAACGTCGAAGATTCCCGCCAGGGCCAATGCCTCTTCCGCTTCTTGGCAACGTACATCAGGTTGGTGTTTATTGGATGATTAGAGAGGAGGAAGAAACCACGTAAGAGAAGAGTTCCAGATAGACCTGGCCTATCCACATCGCACAATGCTGCAGTGGCGTCGCGAGTTCGGCCCGGTATTCACGGTGTGGCTGCCCAAGCCAGTGGTTGTCATCGCAGACCACGAGACACTCGAGAAGACACTCGTCCAGCAAGGCCAGTCTAGGACGTACCCTAAGAGAAGAACCTCTTACTGTTGTTTCTTTCTGACGTAGAGATCTCATGTATATAAGAGACCTCGGCTTAGGAGATGCCTTCTCCGGCAGACCAAGCAGCTTCCTTTATCGTCTCTTCACTGGTGATCACCCAGACGGCGATGGGATCATTCTCTCTCAGGGGAAAAGGTCAACTGAGAGAAAGAGAGTGATGGAGAGTGAGAGAGGGCAAGAGAGGGGAAGAGAGGGGAAGAGAGTCAGAGGAGCGGATAGAGCGATTGGAAGAGGATTATGAAGAAGAATCTCGCTTCGATGGCATTTGTTATATCATTAGCAATACTGAATTGTATGAGATAGCTTATCAGATGGCAATCACAGCGTGGCTTTGCACTACGCACTCTCAAGCAGTTTGGATTCGGCCGGAACGAATTGGAGACGAGGATCGCCTTTCATGTCGACCGCCTTCTCCAACACGTTCACTTACTCATCGGCGACAGAGAGGCACGATTTACATCCCAGAGAGAGGCAGAGAGAGATAGAGATAGAGAGAGAGAGATCACTACATATATTTGGCAGGCGTAAAAGGCCGAAGTAAAAAAGAGAGAGAGAACGAGCGAGAATAGAAAGAAAAACAGTGCCAGATAGTAAGAAATTAAGAAAATATCGATGAGAGAAATTAGAACGTCATCTATGAAATGATTGATACTATTTTTTCTTTCTCTTTTAAGTATGCGAGTGTTGATCTGCATGAGCCGGTGGCTTTCGCCATTGGCAATATCATCCACGATCTCGTTCTCGGCCGCGTCTACGAGTTTGGCGATGAAGAGTTCACTTACTTCAAGAAACTCATCGATTCCACACTCAAGCAGGCGAGGGAACTAATGAGAAAGAATGAATCATGATATTGATCTGAAAGTGCGAACTGATAATTTTATGACTGAACAGGTTCAATCAGTGCAGCTCCTCCTGGCGGACTGCTTCCCTTGGCTGGCTCCGCTTATCCCTGCCTTTCACTGCTACCGTCAAAACGGACTTACTCTTCAAAAATTCTTTCTTAATGAGGTAATGAAGTCGTGGCAACAATGCCACCTATTGTTAGAAGTTTGAATATCTTGGTTTCAAATTGTGATGTTTTATAAATGAGGTGGACAAGCACGAGAGAAATCTGAATAAAGATGAGGAGGCTCACGACTTCATGGCTGCGTTCTTGCAAGAGAAGCAACGCTCTCCAGGAGATCCTAATTTCAAGTTCATCTTCCATCCTTTCTTTTATTCATCCATCATAATGTGTATTTGCTTGGATATTTACGTTTTATTATAAGCCGTCTGACACTCGCTCTTGACTCTGGAGACCTCTGGACTGGCGGAATGGAGACGACTGTGACCACGCTGAGATGGGCAGTCATCTATCTCATTCATTATCCTACTGTTCAGGATAATCTTCATCAGGAAATTGAAAATGTCAGCCTTGCCGTTGCCGTAATCTCTAACAATGCCCTCAATCTACCTTCTTTCTCTCTCTCTCATACTCTCTCTTTCTTTTCTCTCTTTATCTTTGTCTCTCGTGCTCTCCCTCCTCTGTTTCCTTATGTCAGGTGCTAGGCGCAGCTTCCGTGAGTTACTCTGACCGTTCTCGCCTTCCCTACACGGGAGCCTTTATCTGTGAAGTGCAGCGTCTCGCGAATGTCTTGCCATGGAACATTCCGCACTCGTTCGAACACAAAAGATTTATTTATTTGTTGTTTTGAGGCCAATATTGTTTGCTTTGAAGAACAACTCGGACTGCTACGGCGGGAAGCTACGTGCTGCCCCCTGGCACTGACATTCTTCCCTTCATCGGAGCCCCTCATCACGATCCGGCTCTTTTTACTAATCCTGAACACTTCGATCCCGACAGGTTTTTTTTCTGAAATATGATGATAATGATGAGATCTCGAAAGAAGCCATCCGTTATCATTCTCTTCGTAGATTCCTGGACGAGTTCGGTTGTCTCTGCGTGCCGGCCTTCTTCACTCCCTTTGGCCGTGGTCGTCGTGCTTGTCTCGGTGAACATCTCGCTCGCGTTGAGTTGTTGCTGTCTCTCGTAACTCTCCTTCAACACTTCCAGTTTGAACCACCAGGTTACAGTTCTCCACCATTCTTCGAAGCTTTTAAATGGGTTTCGCTTGGCAGCTTCTGGAGAGCTGCCTTCTCTGGCCCGTTCGATGGGAATGACCAGTGTGCCGAAGGAGTTCGAGTGTATTATCAGGAAGAGGAAGGACTGAGCGGAGAAGTTCAAGTGATCTCAGGCAGACAGGAATGTAGTAGCAGTCATGTTTTTACGTGTGCTTTTTGTGTGCTTCTGCATCATCTTTATATGTCAGATTGTCTGGAAGTAGCTTTTACTCTTATCTCCTTCTCTCACTCTCTCTCTCTATCTCCCTCTCTATTTCTGTCTGCCCGTCTATCTTTCTGATACCATGCACGGTAATACCAATGCTGTCAGCTGTTGATTGAAAGGTGGATCTGTGCTGTCTTGGTAATTTTTTTTTGTAGATTGCCCAAAAACTGCTTGGTGACTTAATAAAAAATAATACATGGGAACGACATAAATTTCGAATCTGCACACATATGTACATAGATAAATCCAATTCAATAATCCTAATTCGAATGATTGGGGATAGCAATGGTGTTATATACATATGTATTATGTATGTTGACCAATTTGCACGCTCAGTTGGGTGAAATCATCATGCTTGAAATAGTTCGAAAAGTGTTTGTTCTATTATTTGTACAGGATGTTGCATTTCCCTCCCTGGCCTTATCAGCAGAGCGAAAATGGCAAAGCTCGTGAGGCCTGTGTTATCTGCCCTTTGTGACTATTCCAATAAGAGAGATAGAGCGAGAACAAGAGGGAGAGCCAGAGTGCGAGACATTTACAGAGAGTGAAGAAAGTAGAGTGAGACAGAAAGATCTGGGGCAGGTGTCTCTCCCAGCTAACTTCTCTGTGTTATGACTGCAAGAAGCTGACATTCTCTCTGGATGAGCTCTGCCCTGTTCATGTACACATCGTAAAAGTGGCCGAGGGTGGGAGACAAGATTTGATGTGGCAGCAGATTCCGTCTCTTGTCTGCTGAATGGGCGGTTCTCTCAATGACATGTAGATTCTATTTGTTCCATTCATGAACATTTCAGCATCCGAATGGATTCCGATCTACAGTACAGTATGCCTTCCTACAAGGCAACGGAGCTGCTTCCTCTCCTCTCCACTTCTCTTCCCGAGAACAAGACCAGGCGGCTCCTATCGAGGTAGCTGGTAGTTCCTAAATTAAATATGTATTGTACAACTTTTCTAGGCTCTAACAATCGAGATTGTAATGTGAGCTGCCACTTTCTTACAATTAGGAAAGACGTCCACTTTGAGGCAAATCCTTCAAGTGGTATTGATGGCATCACTCGCTGCAAACTTGTTTCTTTTCTTACAAGCAGTTCAAACTTGGAGGCGACCTTCGTCAGGTCAGAACAGCCATAAGAGGATGAGATAGAGAGAAGGAGAGAGAGAAAGCGAGAGAGAGAGAGTGAGAGAAAGAGACAGAAAGAGTGCGAGCGAGAGAGAGTGAGTGTGTGTGTGAGAGAGAGAGAGAGTAGCGGTCCAGGACGTCACTGTAAAAAGTTTAGTTCTAGGTCTTACAGTAAGTATTTTGCAAAAGGTTTGTCGAAAAAAAATATATAGTAAAGAAGAAAAGAAACTTACACCATCGTTGAAAGAAACCGTGGGTTACTTTGTATAGACATGCGAAAGCAAATATGGGAATTATTCAGATGATACGGAGGAAGTAAACTAAAGTCAACTGAACATGTGGTTTTGCGTAATGAACTACTTTCTACATTAAAGATAAAATGGTCCGCGATGCTTTCTCCGCTTTGTCGCCTGAGGCTATTGAGCAGAATCGTAAGCGACATTGTCAGTTTCTCAGTCAATTCCATTTGTTTTCGCCCTGATTGTCTCTACAACAAGTGTTGAGTCGTCTATCTTGTCCAGAACTCCAATATTTTATCTACAGTACTCCAAGATCATGTTTTACCTTAAGTACCCCAACATTTTGTCTGCAGTTCTCCAGCATCTTATCTACAGTAATCCAAGACCAAGGACAGAGATCATAATTTGTCCTATATGTACATAAGCAGACTACCTTAGCCGTCATTTTATTGCCAAATACATAAAAGGGGTAACCGATACATGTGATCTTGGGCCTCTCGCAATCGCAACAAGAAGGACACAGTCATTTCTTTTTATTGTCAGAGAAGCATCCCGTCTCTCTCTCTCTCTTATCTGACAAATTTGACAGACACAATAGAGGAGTTCGGAAGAGCAGAGTGGACTAAAATGGATAAGGAACAATGGAGTCAGCATGTTGCATGGCAGTGAAAATGAAAGAATGACCCTAGGACTACATAGTGGCATTGTATAAACGTTGTGTTTTAATTAGCGATATTGAATATACATATAAAAAAGAAAGGTTCTGTCTTCGCAGCGTACACGGTGCATGCTGACTACAAGTTCCGGCCAGCCATTGGAGGCAGCCTCGGCCACTGCGACCCGCAGCTGCTCAAGCCGAGCACTCGCAGTCCGCGACATGTCCACGAAGTACGCCCTGCCGACATCCACTTCGTGGCTGCCCTCGGCGATTCCATCACAGTTCGCGGCCAACTTCAGTGATCTTTCAATAACAAAGAATGTTCGCAGACCGCATATCATGGCGACAACGGCGAAGTGCAACGCGGACTTCAGTATCAGGTGCCATGTTATATGCACATTAATAATTTAATAGACAACAATTATATTTTGTCTTTATCTCATTGATATCACTTTGCAGGACACAGCAGATCCTAACTTCGTCGGCAACTCTTTCGCTATCGGTGGCAATGAGGAGCTGAACACACGAATCAGCCTGCCAAGTCTCTTTCCTCTCTGACACTTCTATTCCGCCCAACTATCTTTCTTTTTGGCGTATTACTATTATGTAAAGATGTTGAAATTAGCTTGGCAGAATGTTGATTTGATAGATATCCTCCGGCAGCTGAATCCTGCTGTGGCTGGCTTCTCCATTGGACGGGGACTCGACGAGGCTTGTCAAACCTTTTGTATATGTACATATGTATATAGGCTAAATTAATCAGATATAAATGAATTTAGCGATAAATTAATATTTTAGAAGACGACTCATCTGAATGTCGCGCGGCCAGGCAAGCGAAGCACGGATCTCCCAAGACAGGCTGCAGATCTCGTGCAGAGGATCGCGGAGAAGTATCCGGTTTGGGAGGGATCGAAAGTATGAACTGCATCAAAAGAAATGCGTTTGTCACAGGACTACGAGCAGAGATGGAAGTTGGTGAGCATCTACATTGGGACGAACGACTTCAAGGAGTATTGCATCGGTGGGGTCAGTCGAGGAGAAGAGAAGAGGAAGATCTAGGAAAGAATAGAGCTTACACTACGGAGTGAGAAAGAGAATGGCAACATGACATTGAACAGAACAACACCTCGTCCGATGCCTTCAAGACGAATCTGGAACGTTCTCTCCGCCTCCTCCGAGACGGCCTTCCACGCACGATTGTATCGATGATCGATGTCTGGCATGTCAATGTCACTTTCTTCGCCACAACCATCTTCTACGGGTCTCTTCGATAATCAAGACTCTTTGAGAGCAAAGCAAGAATATTGCAGGGAATCTGTTGGCTGTCCACTGAGTGCCAGTCAAACGATGCAATCCTACGTGGATGGATACAGGAAGACGATCAGAGAGATCGAGGTATTCTCTCGCTTTCATAATGGGGATATAATAAGTATAATAAAATGATAAAGTACTAAATGAATAATCTTACTAATCAATATAATTCTTTGATAATTGCTGATGGCGCCCGAGTTTCAAACACCGCTATTTTCTGTTGTTGTTCAACGTATTTTCGAGCAGCTTCGGGAGCCAATTCGCAAGGCATGCATTTATAAATGTAACAGACGTGTGAATGTGAAGATGTGCATTTCTGTTCAGGATAACGGCGACTATTTTATTGAATTTTACGCAACAGACATCTTCCATATCAGCAAATTTGGAAACAGGTCTGAGATATTTTTCTTCTATTTGATTTGTCTGCGGAGACCTCGGATGGTCTAGAAATGAAAGGCGGCTGTTCCAGTCTGATTGCAAAGTTGTTATGGCGAAGTCTTCTGTCGCCCGTGGGCAGTCGCGGCAAATCGGCTGAGCCTGCCGAGTTTCACGATCTCAGTCCGCATTTGGAATGCCCTTCGAGTGTAAGCGCTAATTCTCTGATTTCAGGATAAAAATTTCCAATAAAGTGCATATCTATTTGCAGGATTGCCCATTCATTCGAACGCATGGTAACAGTCTGAGCTGTTATCGTCCTGATGAATGACACTTATCACTTCTTATCTTTTCCACATTTAGAAGCGTCTACTGCTTCAGCGAAGTATGTACATATACACAGCGTTTTGCCTAGTAGCATCGGGTCATTTTTCCTTGGCCGGTAAATGGAATAAAAAAAACCGCGCATCGCGACCGCAACGCCTCAAAAATCAGTTCATTTTTATTTTGGTGCGAATATAATCCACGAACATCGGCCGTAAATTGATGTAATATGTCCGTAGATTAGTAAAACACCAGATACTCCTCAAACTACTGGGGACAAAACGCTGTGCATATATATCTTCGTAAAAAAAATATGCATATGTGAACTATAAGAGTATTCAACTCACATTTACTGCCCTTACTTGTGCGACCTTCAGCACTTGACCCCTACTACATAATACACTAATTTATTGATTGCCGATCAATGATTAAATATCTAACTAATTTTTTTTCCTTTTGAACAGTTTTCCATGGAGGTGTAAACATAATATATGTATATAATATGTAAAGCATTTATTATGCAGTAACGGACTAAGACTATCCGTTTTTTATACTGTCCTTACGTCTGGGAATGAGCCTTCCTAAAGCGGAATGGATTGGTTCGACTTCGTTTACCCGCAGTCTCGCCATGCTGATGGTGAGCGAGGTTATTTGAAATTCCTGCGACGTCAATTTCAGAATCCTGTAAAATATTAAAATACGTAACTAATCGTTATATTTTCAGAAGGTATTGAAATGAAAGAATGAATAGGATATATGAATGGATCATACAACGGTTGCAGCGCGGCCAACCAAGAAGCCCCGCTTGGCCACGAGTCCCTTTTGGCTGAGTCGTCTCTCAGAGTGCATGGCCGTGTCCTGCGCAGCACTCTCTTCCTGAAAGCAATCTCACTCATCTCGTTCATCCCCCTTCCCTCTTACCGGATTGAGCTGTGCTCCGGCCAATTCAGTGGCGGGCTCGCTCTCTTGTCGACTTGGAGACAGTCTTCAAAAGGAGTCCTTCATATTTTATTTTGAGAAAATAGTTGCAGCAACGAAACAGCTTTTTGAGGAAGAATACCGTTCCAACGCCTGCTTAACGATGTCGGCGAATGATAGAACAGAAGGCGACCTCGGCAGTTGCTTCAGATCACTTCTGCTGATATTAGACAGAGATGTGAAGGAGAAGCAAAGAGTAGATCAAATGCCAACTTGTCAACTGGAACATCGATATGACGCTGTGAGTTGCCTTCTCCTCCAATCATCCGGACAATCGCAGTGTTCAAGACTCTGAAATGAATCCGGTCATGTATCGGGAAGAAATGAGGAATTAGAAAAAGAGGATCCCACTGGATGTGGCTAACGGAGCCCTGCAAAGCTCCATCCGCCCATTGCTTAGCTGATTCCTCGCTGTAGAGAAGACTGAGGTCCGTGAGGTCCCAGAAGGGATCCTTCCGAAGCTCGGGTGGACGGTCAAAGCCTTGATCCACGATCATCAGACCCATCTAAAGGAGAGAGAGTGGGAAAGGGAGAAACAGACAGAGAGACCGAGAAAAAAGGGAAATAGAAATGTATAGGAAGCAAACCGTAATATTTCTATCAATAAGTGCATTGGTCTCCCAATCGTCATCGTCTTCTCCGAATGGATTGATAATAGCAGAGCCAACTTTGAGCCATCCGAGATAGAGAACATACTGGATCATCGCCATGACAGGGAAGTAAAGATCGATCTAAGAAAAGGATCAATCATAATATTTCACTATCTTTTCTTGCCCTCCTCCTCACACACTCATCTTGCCAATTAAAAGAAGTTCATTCAGTTCCTAAAGAAGGTAAGAGTTGTGAATAAGTGCTGACGGGCGTTTTATTCTTGGCGTCTCCCGAAATGATGAGTTGTCTGCCCATGATTGCAGTCAGGAAGTACATGTGGACAGCCAGACAGACGACGTTGTTGTAGAGGAGAGGAAGGGGCGTCCAGTCGTAGTTCACGCATTCTTGGATGTCAGAGCGGAAGTCTTTGATCTGCTGCAATTCACCTACAGTAGCGTGCAATAAAAGTGCATATTTTGGTTTTTCAAGCATATTTTTCTTCAAAGTGAAGGGAAGTTTATGAAATTTTCAGGATTGCTTCTGTATAGTGATACACTTAAATTAGTATAATATTGCTTTCATTGATCCACTATTGATTGAGGAAAAAAATCAATAACTCAAATCACCCGTTTAGCTAATTTAGTCGTGCTGGATAAAATGATTTATTTCTCTGATCTCACTGGAGTTTTTATTTATATTTTATTTTATTTGCATTGAAGAACATCACAGCGATAACTTTTAGGTCTAGTTCTTATTTAATCTCATGTTGTTACATGCTGGCTGCCCTCACTTCGAGATTCTTTCAATCGGCCTGAGATGCAGAAGGCTCAGCGAGATAAAATTAATCATTTACTTCAATAATTATTGTAATAATGATTTTAATGTATTCATAGATAATCGTTTAAGCTATTCAGATAGTTACTTGAGCAGTGGAAATTCCATGCTAAATATTAGAGCACGTTTTGGACACCGCGGTCAGCTTTCGTACGCAGCCCAGACGTATTTAAAGGGACGCTATGTAGGGGTCCGTGTTTCAAACACGGTTTTGCCTATCCTAAATGATAGTTAATAGGTTCTTCAAGAAACATAAGAACGTTTAATTGTACCCCATGTATGGAATACTAAGGAATTCAACAAGGCAGGAAAATGGAGGCAAAAAAGGTTTAGATCGCATCAATATGGCTTTAATAGATGTAGAAGTGTGCTACGCAATCGCCTATGTACTAAAAAGATAATTTAATACTGTGATTGAAATAGTTACGCCACCTGTAAAATATGACATTTTCTCGCTTTTTAGGTGCCTTCAATCGTTCATTGGTTTATTGAAGCCACATGAAGCCAAAGATAAGATGTGGCAGACGAATATTGAAAAACCTATTAGCTATCATTTGAGATAGGCAAAACCGTGTTTGAAACACGGACCCCTACATAGCGTCCCTTTAAGTACGCCTGGGCTGCGGACGAAAGCTGACCGCGGTGTCCAAAACGTGCTCTAATATTTAGCATGGAATTTTGACTGCTCAAGTAACTTATCTGAATAGCTTAAACGATTATCTATGAATACATTAAAATCATTATTACAATAATTATTGAAGTAAATGATTAGTTTTATCCTGCTGAGCCTTCTGCATCTCAGGCCGATTGAAAGAATCTCGAAGTGAGGGCAGCCAGCATGTAACAACATGAGATTAAATAAGAACTAGACCTAAAAGTTATCGCTGGGATGTTCTTCAATGCAAATAAAATAAAATATAAATAAAAACTCCAGTGAGATCAAAAAAATAAATCATTTTATCCAGCACGACTAAATTAGCTAAACGGCTGATTTGAGTTATTGATTTTTTTCCTCAATCAATAGTGGATCAATAAAAGCAATATTATACTAATTTAAGTGTATCACTATACAGAAGCAATCCTGAAAATGTCATAAACTTCCCTTCACTTTGAAGAAAAATATGCATGAAAAACCAAAATATGCACTTTTATTGCACGCTACTGTATGTCTTCAACCTTCCATATTTTATCCTGCAACTCTCAAATCAAATATCATTTATAAATAATATTAAAATCTGACATCGGAGACGACTTGCTGAAAGCGATCTCCTTCTATGAAGCCCTCTCTGCGCGCCTTGTAAGCCAGAGAAAGAGCCCACTGAACATGGATAAATGATCTCAAACTTGAAACATCTGGAATACTTTTGTATTGTTTAACATTGAAGAGAACCTGGAATGGCACTTGGTGAATCCCTGAGTTGCCAGCCGAGCTCAACTTCTCCAGTTCCAGCTTCTCGCTCGGGAGCATGAATCCTTACACACAAAAGTAAGTAGAAGTCAATTGAAAGAGAGAGAGATAGAGAGAGAGGGAAAGAAAAAAGAGAGAGAGAGAAAGAGAAAGAGAAAGAGAGAGAGAGAGAGAGAAAGAGAGAGTGAAAGGGAGAGAGGGAGAAAGATACCAGGTACCTGATAAAGAACGGGACAAAATAAAGAAATAATAAGGTGCAATATAGTAGATGATATATGCAAGGAGCTCTACCAGCAGCAACAACGGTGTCGAAGGTTGGAAAACGGCGGCGGACTCGGAGGCTAATGTCACGGAAACTGAGAATCTGTAAGAGTTGTCTTGGGTTGGTTGGCGTGAAGTTGAAGAGGGAGTCTGACTTGTCCGAGTTCACAGTAACGAAGAATCGCTCTTCTGAAGCGACGCCCTCTCTCGTTATGGCCACGCACGTACTCCGCCACCATCAGACCGACACTCAAAATGCAAATCCCGGTTCTTAAATTTCAACAATAGCTCTATTGGTTTTTATAGAAATAACGTTCGAAAGAAGATCTTTAAAAAAGAGAAGTGAAACGTACTTGTCAATAAATCCAATCCTCCGATATTGATAATCCCAGCGGTCGAAGATCTTTGTCGTGTAGAAGCCAAGGACAAGTTCAAGCGGAAAGTATTTGAGAGAGCGGGCGAAGTAGGCGGCGGCCCTTTCGAAGACACTGCAAATTGTCAGTGGTCACGGACACCGAATTCGAGCCGGTTGACATTGTCATACTTCCAAGTATGTATGTATGTATATACTACATATGTATGTACAGTACCGCTCAACGGCGAGGGGTCAATGCTGCGTCGGCTATAGCGGACGCGGCCAAATGGGCCAAGTGGAATATCTCGCTGCAGAAAGAGTTTTGAGGCAAATCACATATCAATATGGGATCCTGGATTTTTTCTTCACAAATTGCATTTAAAAAATCTTGAAAATCGTTGAAATTTTGTGAAACGTATTTGCATGGCATACAGTAACAAATTTGGTGCTTTGCCATATAGTATGTGTCTAGTGTGTTTTAAGTTCTTCTAAAGTAGCCAATTTCAAGTGGAAAAACGAAGTGGGCTCGGGTTTTTTCCTTTGATGCTGCGTTCGTTTTTTGTCGTTCTAAAACTGGTTTAACACAACATTTTCTATAAAAAAAAACGCTTGCACTGTATGGGGTTCGAACCTGCGAAGCACAAAAATGAAAGCGAGCACGTGACCAACTGCGCCACGAAGGTTATGAGTTTGCGCTCAACAAAGACGTTGATAATGGGCTCATGCCGTAAATTTACAATGGCAAAACTGTGTTTCGCTTTGAGCGAACATCGCTGGACGCTCCCTAAATCCCTGAAATATTTTCACTGCTTTTTATTTTTCTCTAGGCACAACATCTGCACCGGCTGGGGATCGAACCTGCGACACTCAAAACTATAACCGGGCGCGCTACTTACTGCGCCTTGGCCCACTTTACATGAGACTCAAGCCAGACTATGAAGTCGTTGAAGGCTCAAGTCAAACTCTCTCACTCACTCTCTCTCTCTCTCCTTTCACTCTCATTCTCTCTCTCTCGCTCTCTCTCTCTCTCTCTCTCTTTCTCTCTCTCTCTCTTCCTCTCTCTCTTCCCCTCTCTCTCTCTCTCTCTCTCTCTCTCTCTTTCTATCTCTTTATCACTCTCTTTTCCCTCTCACGTTTTGATTTGTCTTCTCTTTGCCTCCTTGCCTTCGCCTTGAATGGACATCGCCGGTCCTACTTATTTGATTCGACTACCAACCACATTAGGCCATTGTCAACGACTGGCTTGAACACCCAAACAACTGCGAAGTGGCGCAGTAAGTAGCGCGCCCGGTTATAGTTTTGAGTGTCGCAGGTTCGATCCCCAGCCGGTGCAGATGTTGTGCCTAGAGAAAAATAAAAAGCAGTGAAAATATTTCAGGGATTTAGGGAGCGTCCAGCGATGTTCGCTCAAAGCGAAACACAGTTTTGCCATTGTAAATTTACGGCATGAGCCCATTATCAACGTCTTTGTTGAGCGCAAACTCATAACCTTCGTGGCGCAGTTGGTCACGTGCTCGCTTTCATTTTTGTGCTTCGCAGGTTCGAACCCCATACAGTGCAAGCGTTTTTTTTTTAGAAAATGTTGTGTTAAACCAGTTTTAGAACGACAAAGAACGAACGCAGCATCAAATGAAAAAACCCGAGCCCACTTCGTTTTTCCACTTGAAATTGGCTACATTAGAAGGACTTAAAACACACTAGACACATACTATGTGGCAAAGCACCAAATTTGTTACTGTATGTCATGCAAATACAAGTTTCACAAAATTTCAACGATTTTCAAGATTTTTTAAATGCAATTTGTGAAGAAAAATTCCAGGATCCCATATTGATATGTGATTTGCCTCAAAACTCTTTCTGCAGCGAGATATTCCACTTGGCCCATTTGGCTGCGTCGGCTATAGCCGACGCAGCATTGACCCCTCGCCATTGAGCGGTACTGTATGTACATATGTAAATTCACATGAATCTCGTTTTCGAATACATATAATAATATGATATACTCTTTTCATACGTTCATACATATATTCATATTTGTAAGTTTTTTACAGAAAAAAAAGATATGTACATATGTAAATTCACATGAATCTCGTTTTCGAATACATATAATAATATGATATACTCTTTTCATACGTTCATACATATATTCATATTTGTAAGTTTTTTACAGAAAAAAAAGATAGAAAAAAAAACAAACGTTTTCTGCGCTTTGTCGAGGACACACCGATAAATGATTGAGACAATTGCATAGCAGAGGAGCCACAGAAACAACTCGAAGTAGACGGCCTACAAGAGAGAAGAGCCATCTATCGGCAGTCACTAAGAATCTAGATCTATCTTTAGATGAGAGTATTGAACGCACCTTCCATATGCTGGCCTTCCATCTGAAGAGAAGTTTGAAGATTGTGAAATGCTTTGTAGTTGTCACCTAACAAGCTAATTCTCTCCATTTCTGTAGTGCGCATAATCTATATGTACGTACTCTACTAAAGAAAATGTTGAACCTCGCGATTGTAGTTCAGAGTCATGACAGAGAAGGAGACAATCGAATATGGCTAAGAGGCCCTCTCTTATATTCATTCCTCTCTCTCTCTCTCTCTCTCTCTCTCTCTCTCTCTTCCTATCTCCCCCTTGATGTTCTTAATTTCTCCTTTGAGCCTGGGTACATAAATACATACATCGTGGAAGGCTTAGGAACGGCAAAGCAACCTATCTAATTTCTTTTATGCTCCAACTTTGCACTTCTAACTAGCGCAGGGATCACTTCAGCAAACATACAAACTCCACCGTTTCTGTTCTCTGGAATGAGTCTGCAGAAAGTGTCGCCCCGACAGACGCGACCAGTCAACTCTAGAACTGTTTACTTTCTCCGGCAAAACAGGTGCTGATCTTTCTTCAACATCAAAACTACCTTTGGAAACATCCCTATTTTAACAACCGAGCAAAATACGAGAATGTTCTGGATTGAGGGAGAAGCTCGAGAACTCAAAACAATCTCATTGCGTTTGTAAGCACTTTATTGTATGACCTTGTTATGTACGCTGGTTTGTGCTTGTGGTCATAAAGTTAGTTTTTATAGTGGAAGTTGTGGGATTACCGATACAGGATCCTTTATAATTGAGTTACATTGGAATCTACATATATAAAAGTGTGATAAATTGGGGTTTACATCTCTCTGGCTCCGCTTCCGGAGGGATGGGGATTCTATATCTTCGACACGGGAGTGGTCGGCTCCGCTTCCGCGGTCTCCTCGGGCATACTTTCCTCTATCGGCTCCAGAGGTATCTCTGTTGGAATTCCAGATCCTTCGTCGGTGACTTCCTCGGGGGCCTCAGTGGTGGTTGTTCCCTCATCTGCGGTCTCCGAAACGGATGATCTCTTCTCCAAAAGATCTTCTGAGGTCGTTGATGAGTGGAGTTCCTTGTTTTCTGAGGAGGCAGTGAAGTCGGATGCAGGAGTCGGAGTCGGATTGCGAATCTCCTCGGCCGGAGTCGACCTCTTCGCTCCAACCGATGGAGTGCTTGGATAGACATCGTCTCGATTCGGGCAGTTACAGTAGCCTGCGTCGACTCCTGGGGTTCCAGGTGGTCCGGGTTGTCCGATAGGGCCGGAATATCCACGGTTGCCAGGGTTTCCCACCGGTCCAGGTTTGCCCTGAGGGCCAGGCGACCCGGGACCACCAGGGAAGCCATGGTTTCCCGGATAACCCCTGAGACCGGGAGTGCCATGCTCTCCTGGCTCGCCAGTGTCGCCCTTCTCTCCTTGGATTCCATCTCTTCCCTTCTCACCCTGAGTACCCTCCTTTCCTTGGCTTCCTGCCTCTCCTGGGTTGCCTGGAGTTCCAAGTGGCCCCTGAAGTCCTGGTCTGCCCTGCGTTCCTGGCTCTCCCTCTGTGCCCTTAAAATCAAATACTGTTTAAGTGTAAGATGAAGCGAGTATGATAATGAGTTTACGACTAATGTCTTCTGGATTTTCAATAACCTCTTTGCCCTGAGGGTCGGGTGGGCCAGGGTATCCAGTGTGGCCACGAGGCCCCGGAGGGCAGCGACGGCAGCCATAAGTCTTCTCTGCTTTGGAGACGGAGAGAGATGCCTCCAGGCCGATCTCTCCCGCAGTGCCTGGCGTGCCAGGAAGGCCATCGTGGCCAGGCAGACCGGGCCGACCGGGGGGTCCAGGCGGGCAGGGAGTGCCTCCCTCGCAGTCTGTTATTATGGAGTAAAGCGAGGACAAATTGATTAGAGAAACACAGTGCTAAAGAGAAAGAGAGAGAGAGAGAGAGAGAGAGAGAGAGAGAGAGAGAGAGAGAAAGAGAGAGAGAGAGCGAGAGTTAAAGAAAAAACAAAGAGAGATGGAGAGAGCGCGGGAGAGAGAATGAGAAGGAAAAAGGGAGGGCGATAAAGAGCTAGAGAGAGAGAGAGAGGGAGAGGGAGAGAGAGAGAAATAAAAAAAATGATCTTACGGCATTCCGGTGAAGCCGTCTGTCTCGGTTGTCTGTTTACGGCAGACCTACTCGAGACACGGAGAGAGCGGAGGGCAGACAGCGCTTCAGCCTGCGCAGTAGAAAGCATTTACCATAAGGCGAGAGAAGAGGGAGAGAGAGGAGAGATGCAGATAGTCAAGGCAACGGAGATGCAGAGGAAGAGTGGAGATCAAAATGATCTACCTCGATCCTTTCAAAGTCTTGCATCTGCAATTCGAGTTGTCTTCGGATGGCATTGGTAGAAGAGAAGAATGAGGGGAGGATGTAGAGACCACAGCGCTGGGCAATGTATGGGACCGATGCAATGGGCAGTTCAATCGTGCCACTGTGCAATTCCGTAATATGTTTTTACTGTATGAAAAAATTCCGTGCAAGACAAATGCAGGTATGGAAAATTGAGAATTCATCATGAAGCTGGAATCAGCTGTGAGCATTCATACTTTTTCTTTGACGTTAACTTTTAGTTACTTTGTTATTTGTTATTGTGTTTTGATGTCCATCTGTTATGTCTTGATATGCTTTTTTAGTTCTCGAGCAGGGACCGGTGCAGGGGCCCGTGCTGGCATCCGTCGAGATCTGATTGTGAGGATGCCATATGAGGTACTTTGACGCTATTTTTGCTGCACGATTTGTTAATAGAGTTAAACCAGCTTATATCTTCTTGGGCTTGGTAACCGAAAGGATCTAACTTTGGAATAAATGTAATCGGATGTTCATTATTCGGATGGAAAAAATTAATAACGTTGCTTAGAACTCTTCTTTTTCTCTCATTGATATAGGATGTTAAATTGATTTCGCTGTTCGTTCAGGGGGCCAATAGCGATGATGTGCTGCGACATCAACGCTTGGATCAAGGACAACAACGGCTCGCACTCTCAGCGTGAGGTTTTTTTTAAACTACTAAACAATTTGATGTTATCTAAATCTTTTAATGGTACAAGCTACATTCATTAAAGCGCTATATGTTGCTAGGCTCAGTTGCCGAAGGGATGAAACTTTCGAGTGATTGTAATCTAAGGATCATTAAAAAAGGATTATCAAAAAAACTGCTCTTTTTCAAACTTATTGTAAGATGTTAGTTGAATTCATTGTTCGTTCAGTGCTCCCATCTAAAGTGCTCACTGAGAATCCTATTTTGCAGAATTCCGTGATTCGGTGGAACTGTCGACTCATCCGACTCAGCAGGCGACGCACTTGACGACCCACAGGTTTGGTTAGTCTAATCAAAGCTTTTTTTTTTAGAGATTTAGGGTACGAGTTGGCCACGCAAGGTGGCCAACTCGACTTCACGCTGGGGTCTCACGGATCTTCACCCGAATTCGGCCCGTTCTTTCTTTCTCTCCCCTCGCAGACTCTCTCTCTCTCTCTCTCTCTCTCTCTCTCTCTCTCTTCTTTTCTAGCCATCTACAACGAGGTGCTCGGTATGAAGAAGGCAGCGGGGCCAGCGCATCTCGGACAATCACCGCTGCCGGATACGAGGTGTGAATGGGGATCTGCTGCACTCGCAGAACTTCTCTCGCTTGCACCCTCCCTCTTCTCTGAGCGTGGACGGATGTTGCCTGTAAGTCTGCCGAGTAACTCTTTCGAGAGCGAAAGGAGCATGGCAACATTTCCTAATTTGCTTTGGCTTGTTTGTTTTTGTATTGGACTTTTATTTTGCATTTTTAACGGTATAAAGAATTTTATTTTCTCCCAATTTGTGAGAAGTTTCTGCTCGAAAGGAGCATATTCTCACAGTTGGGAGTCATATATTTGATTTCTATGTGCTTGAATAAAGCATATTTTTTCCTGTCTATTAGTTGTCCAAGTTGGAAGAAGTTGGCTAAATGCCAAGTTCAGCCGAGCAGACCATCGCCCGGATTGAATGCTACTCTCAGGCGTGGCAATTTGCCAAGAACTTGAGAAGTGAAATGGTGGAGGGGTCACGCATGATGAAAAATCAATCGTGCCGGGTGCTTTTTAATAATTGGGTCACGTAGGGAGCCTAGCGGGCCCGGGTTGGACTCTATTGGACTGCACCCATCCCAGCGCTGTGAGAGACAACTGGTGAAGACGAGAGCGGAGAGAGCGAGAGACACGGCGCCCACCCGGCGGCCATCGCCAGTGACACTTTCCAGCCACGCCATCTTCCCTGCCCCCCCCCTCTCCTCCCTTATGTATTCCCACAACTCTTCTGCATGACCTTGCCGAACTCCCCTCCCAATTGCCCTTCCAATCACATCGGTAAAACAGTAGGATAATGAAAGGGCGAACAATACCGGCCTAGAAAGGCTTTTTGCGGTTCCATTGTTCTGGTTGATTAGGAAATTCTCCTTCTGATAGCACTTTGCGTAGGAATAAACATGTAAATATTACAGCGTGAGATTGTTTATGCCCGATTTGATAGCTTGGCCAAGATGGTGGAACGAGCGGTAATTTCTGTAGGCATCTTATCCAGTCTTGCGTGTTCCTCCCGGTCTAGCCTGGCCTTGGGTCACGCTTAGTTACTTTTTTCAACGCTTTGTCGTTCCCCTAATGGACTCGTCCAATTCAACTGTTCGCATAGCTCTCAATTAGCCAGCGACGTATATACAGTTGTGAAATACAACCCCCGTATCCTCAAAATAATACTCCTGTTCGGATCAATTAAACTAGGACATTGCCTACAATTAGTAACCACTTCATGTCATTACTCGAGACGAAAAATAGCTTATTTCTAGTTTTATCAGAAATATAACGAAACTTAACAACGAATCCCACAAAATAGGAGAAGAATGCGCAAAAAGATCAACAACTCAAACAAACGAAGAATAACAACTGAAAAGTAAAGAAACGTTCATGTCTGGTTTCAAAAGATCCTCAAATGATCCACTTTAACATGAACAGATAGAATATCAACAAAGAAGTTACAAAAATGGAACCTGGAGGTATGAGCCTAATTCTTCTTCTTGCCCATACGCCTATTCTGTCCGGCAGACTGGCCCGCCTTAGCAGTAGAAGTTGTGGTTGTGTTGGCCTTGATATCCTGATCGTGACCAGAGGGGTCGTGAGTGGTCTTGAGAGCATCTGAGATGAGCGCCTTGAGATTTTGGGCCTTCTTCTCCAGGACAGAACACGCCTCAGCCACGAGAGTAGCTGCTGGCAGTGCTCCCGTGGACTCTACGCTGACTACAACCAAGGCAATTATGTTATTATATGCATGAGAATAGCTTAAACTGGGGCGCCGAAAACCCCGAGGAATGATGAGTGAGGGGACGGCGAACACAGTTAATTAACGTTAAATATTCCTAATAGGTTCTATTTTATGTGGCCTATGCTAGAACAATCTTTTTTTTTAACTAGGAAGGATGACTGAAAAATTTGTCTAGGCAGTCAGCTTTTAAGCTTTGTGCATGAAGCGGTGTTCTTAACAAACCATGCACCTATTTTCGGAGAAAAGAACACAAGGAACTGTATAAACGAACTAACAGCAATTGACCCAAATACACATAGAAAGAGTATTTGTTTTAACAAGAAAGATAAACATACAAATGAAATGCTTCTTGAACTTTCCGAGTTCAACGTGAGGCGCGAGATCTTCGTGCCGCATTACATTTCTACTGGAAGTGTCACGGCGAGCGTCCACCACGAACGCCTCTTCTTCCCCTCAAAACAAGCATTAACAGAAGACAGAGAAACAATGGACAAACCATTCTTATTCTCCCGCACTTCAATGACTCCTTCAGAGAAAGAGGCCTTGAGTCTCTGTGCCGCCTCTCCAGTTATCGGCTTCTTCAGCTTGATGAACGGAAGGAGTCTGGAAAGGAGATTGAACGTGAACATGAAATTAAGAAAAGCATGAAATGAAAGGATAGAAAGAGACCTGTAGCTGGCAGTGGCGACTGGGCTGAACTTCGCGTGGTCTCGGCCGATTCCTTTCACTGCATAGCACAGGGCTTCAATCTCCTGCCCGGGACGCAGCTTCGCCACCAGAATATCATCGTGCACCATTCGGGGAGGATCCGTTGAGAAACGTTTCTCCTGCATAGAGAGAGAGAGAGAGAGAGAGAGATAGAGAGCAGAGAAGAAGAATACCTGGTCTCCAACAGGCTGCCAAACAAAGCTCTTAGAGTAGACAGAAGGATTGTGGAAAAGTTGGCTTGGATCTGTTGCCGCGGGAATCGCTTTCTTGTTCTTCGTGCACGCCACCTATCGATGCAAGTAGAAATACATCACGGTTGTATTACAATAATCATCATTATTAGAAAGAGAAAACTGACGTTTATGTTGAAGACAAGGTTGAGATTCGGGTTTGCGGGAGGAACTTCTTCACAGTCAACTCCGTTCTCATTGATTCCGATCACCTGGAAGGAGCAGAACGAATTATCAAATCCATTAATATGTGTAAATGAATGATACCTTCTCACTCGGCATGTCGAACTCTCTTGGATCAGCATAGATTGGAAGGAGTCCAATTCGATGGCAGAGAACTTCATCCTACAGTTAGTGTCCAGTTGGTTTCACCAACGAATAGATGAATGGAACAAAAGATTCAGGATATCAACACGCTTCTGAAGATAACGTAATCCTCAAATTACCTGGATGATGGACGTATTCTGGTAGAGATAGATCTTCTCAATGGCTATAGAAGGCACCTGAAAATAACAACTCAGTCCTCGAGAGTCGTCAATTCTTTACTATCGAATTACCTCGGCAATAAGCACTCTTCGGAGAGCATTGGCAATGGGAGCATCCACTCCGATCATATCGAACTCGAGAATAAGACCACTTTCTTCTTCGTTTACCATTACAATCTCAATCAAAATTAGTATCAAATGAATGTTTCTGAAGCTGGAAATAGAACTTTGATAGGCTGGCAGAGATTGTTGAGGGAGGAGGGTCCACCATTTAGACGGGCCAGGTCCGAGTCAGTATCGTAAGTCTGAAGCAATCGCCGCGATTGGGGCAGCAGTGGCAATATTTCAAGTTGGACATTGAGCAAAAGGTTTGATTCGATAGTAAACCAGTAGCTTTAGTACGAACATTGAGAACTCGCTCCTCCTCCATGATCAGAATATCCCCGGGCTCAGCTTTAGGCTCATCCACTTCCATCTTCGCAGGACCAGCGCTGCTCTTCGACTTTCGAGGCGCCATTCCCAAAACTTGATAAGTACGGTATGCGGAGTAACGAATGTATAGTATTCAACTCCACGCTTACAAGCAAAATAAAACTCAACCGAGCAGACTGCCTCCGCTGACCAGTTTGAATAGAACTAAATATACTTATACGACTCTTACGATTCATCCTTGCCTTATGAAGTCAGTTGTTAACATAGACTTTATTACCTTTGGTTTAAAAAGAGTGGATAGGCGAAACAACTCGCAGAAAAACACATTGCACTTAGAAAACCCAGACTGAAGCTACTCTATATACATCTGCAATGTTCGTCTAGAGATGATGAGCAAAGTGAAATGAAATGATTAGGATCATCACACGGATTCAAGGGAATCATAATCTCTCGATTTGCAAAAGGAATAGACAAGGAAGGAACCATAGCGGAAGTACCCAGAAAAAGTGTTGAAATCATTAAAGCAAAATCAACAAATCCGCAAAAGACAACAACTTCTTTGTAAATACAAGAAGAAATAAGTTAAGCAGACAAATCAGAAGTAAGCATTGCAACTATTTCACCGCAATAGATCCCTACAAATTGGCAAGAGTTATGTTGGCGAAGGCGGCACGCTTTTTGTCATTCACCACTACTCCTTGGTAGCGAATGGGCTCCAGATGCCAACAGAATACCTGAAGAAATGTTGAAGTAGAAAATAGCAAACTTTCAAAGACACCAACCGGAACCATATCAGAAGAAGATCTCGTCCCATTTCCAGCCAGGACCAGAATGGAGTTATCTTCGAGCCATCCACTTCATGCCAAGTTACTGCCACCTTCAATTATCATATTTTACTCTTTTTGTCCAAAAAAACAATCTTAGAAGACTCTCAAAAAGTTCGGTACATAATTTGCAAACTTCATCAATGGCGAGCTTCCAGTACTCGACCAAGTAGAGCAGCTCAACATCAAACGCCCAACGCTCGACATGAAGTACAGGGAAGAGCTGAAAACATACAAACATCACATTTCCATCCACATGAGCAGAAAACGTACCCTGGCAACAGCTCCTCTTGTGAAGAGTTTGAATCCGCATTGAGTGTCTTTGACAGTGCGGACAGCGAAGAGCCAGACGAGAAGGTGGAATCCAATCATGAGGACAGTACGGAAGAACGAGCGGGTGGACATGGACTCCGATTCGAGGTGGGCACTACAAATACAGCAATCTACTTAACTAATTCAAAAGATCAAAGTAAGCGGATAAAGAATGAAAAGGCACCGAGAGCCCACGACGACTGCTGGGAAAGTCTCGTCGACATCTCCGCCCGACAATCTCAGAAGAGATTTCTCTAGCTTCTCGAGGTCATCAAACTTGGTGGCTCCGTCGGCGTCGGCGAAGAGGATGAGCTTGCCGCGAGAGTGCAGCATCCCAGCACGGACGGCGCCCCCCTTCCCACGATTCTTGTCCAGCTTGAGGACGTAGACGAGTCCCTCGTGGCGTCGGCCGTAAACGGCGGCCATGTCTGCGGTTCCATCCGTCGAACCATCATCCACGATGATCACCTTCAGTTCACACATCTCATAAGACGGCTCTCCATTTACAGGGACGGAGCAGGCGAGAAACCTCAAAGGTGAAGTCGGGATTCTGTTGAGTGCGCTTGGAGAGATAGCCAAGGCACTCACTCAGCATAGCCGGAAGGCGCTTCTGGAAAAAATGAAACTAATTTATAAACAAATCAGGAGTAATTCACAATCAGTAAATTTAAAGGAGGACTATCAGAAAAGTTTCATTGCCTACATTAAATTGACCTTCCCGTTTACTGATATATTTGGATATTCTGAACACTCTTTGTGTACTGTTTGTCCATTATTGTGGGAAATTAAATCAACATGCAGGAATTTCCTTAAAGCGAATATTCAAAAATGCGATAAAAGTTCAAAACTCAACAGAGAATTCAACGCTTTACCGGAAGCAGAGGATTCTTGTTTCTCAGCTACCGTAATCGCTCTTTGATAGAAAAGATGAAAGGATGATTGCAGTATACCAATGCTAAGTAGCAACAGATAAGTCAGCATCTCAGCTGTGTTCGTTAGAACAGTTTTACATCTATTTTGCGTCGGCTGAGTTGCACCAAAGAGACAAACTTCCTCGTTCATCGCCGGAACAACAACGGAGAGGTAGATTTCAGACGGAGTAGCGAATGGAGGCTCATTTTTCTCTGTCAGCAGGCGATGGAATGGAACTTGAAGGTCACTCTGAGGCTTATAGTGAATCTGAGAAAAAGGAAGATTAGAGAAAACAACGCGAATTATTTTGTGAAGAATTTAAGCAAGAACACCTCAGTACGAAGGAGCTCGTTACGTGTCCGCGGCGTCCAAGGAGTGATATAGGAGAGGCTGAAGAAAATAAAACAATGGCAACATTCTTAGAATATTGGGAAACAAAAGGAAAACAGTTAAAACTATACGTTATCATGAATAATATAATAGTATTTCTTCAAGGCTAGAAGGATTACAATTATCAATATGGCGACCGTCAACCATATGAACAAAAGAAATACAAGATAAAAACTAACACAAAAAGTCCAGCAACGAACAGAAGGCAGAGTAGAAAGACAACGAAGACGAGCCACCAGAGCTCTCCTGCCATTCTAAATATAACAGGTTTAGCAACTCGCGATATTTTTTTTAGAGAACAGGGATTTTTTATACCACATAAATTTGGGAACAAATGTAAAAAATTACAGAAAAAGTCGAAATAATCATGAACAACCATAGACATATCTAGTGTAATATGTGTCAAGCTCATTTTAACAATTCGCAGAATTTGAATATTGTACCTTGTTGGCCCTCTAAATAGAGAAGACGATAACTTATATCTTGCATACTTAAATACGGTCACACTACTGAACTTTGAAATGCATTCTACGACATCAGCAATTGAGCTTCACCGTTTTCCGTCTTGTCAGTCCGATGCGTGCAGTTATTCAGCATGTGCTACGGGCTTCGGTCACCGTTGACAACGAAGTGGTTAGGCTGTTTCAACCTTTCACGAAAAAAGTAAGAATGAACTCTCATCGTAAGTTTGTGTTCCGAGAGAGTTTTTTTTTTAAATTAGTTTTTCGTTCAGGTTGGCTCTGTTGGTCGTGGTCTGTGTGTCTTGGTCGGCATCTGCAGAGATGATGTAGCGGAGGACGTCGATTATATCATCCGCAAGATTCTCAACACTCGCTTGTTTTCCTCTCAAGAAGGCAAGCGATGGGACAAATCTGTCAAGGTTTGGGTTTGTTTCTCCAGACATGATCTTCTGAGAAGCTCAAGTTACAGGACATGGAACTGGAAGTGCTCTGCATTAGCCAGTTCACATTGTTCGGCGTCCTGAAGGGCAATACACTCGATTTCCACACGGCTATGTCGCCTGATAAGGTCTTTCTTTTTTTACTCCGAGTTGGAAATGATATCATTCTAATCCATTCTTATCGTATCTGTCGTCGGATTCGATTCATATATTCGTGCTGTAATGGTGTTGATCTTGGTGTTATACTGAATTGGTATTTTATAGGCAGAACCCTTTTACAAGGCCTTTTTGGAGAAGATGAGGAAGGAGTATCAACCAGAGAAGATTCAGGTAGGCTACGGACCCATTTGTTCCTGATGTGGAATAGAAACTAAATTGTTTCTCGGCAGGATGGCCGCTTCGGTGCAATGATGCAGGTTGACATCTGCAACGACGGTCCTGTCACGATCACCATCGACAGTAAGCGAAGAGATTAAGACATTCAGCGATTGTCTGGGTACATTCTTTCACGGTGAAAAATTCGGTTAATGAGCCCTGTTGATATATTAATTTGATTGAACGTATGATATTTAATTGATGATAAATACCTAAACAGTTTGTTTTCAACTAGTTAAGTTTATAAGGTGACTGGAAAGAATGCAACTGTCTGAGCTCCTTGTACAGAAGTGATGAAGGACAGCTGAACGAAACCTTAGAGTCTTGTTTTTTTAGTGTTGTGAACTTTTCAATCGTGTTATAACATTAAAAGGTTTTTACCCCAATCTAGGGGACATGATTGGTAATACGATTGAACGACAACAGAGAATCTCGGAAGCTACTAATTTGTTTTGGTTTCCCATTCTCCTGCATGGTCAGAGAGAAGTCTACGTGTCTTTGCATTTCTTCCAGTACCGATAGCGGTAAGGCAGAGTTAATGGTAGATCGGTAGATCAATGTTGCAACCCTCCAATTTCCACGCGCTGTTTCTCCCTTGTCTCAGTGCGAACAGCCAATCCCTCACTTTCTTCCATCTCATTCTAAATGTTCAGTACGATTTATTTGCTTTGTCACCAGCTGCTTAAAACTTTGGTTAATAAAAATTGTTCCGTTATTTATTGCTTTCCTTTTGAGATGCCATCCTTTTATGCCATAGCGTACAGCTGGGCGCGTGATTTCCGTGTTCGGCATCCGCTGCTTGGCTGGCTCGTCCATCTCAGCTTCAACATCGGCATCGCTCTCCAACTCGCCATCTTCTTCTACCAGTTAGTTCCTTGTTTTACCAATTCGAGCTTTCTAATTTACTAAACTAAAACCCGTTCTTTTCCAGTTGCTACGCCTACATCCACATCGTCTGCTTTGACTCTAGCAACTTGGTCAAGGTCAGCAGATAATGCATAATATCTTGTAGACGGTGATTTATTCTTTTGCTTGAGGCGATTGTGTATTCTTCTGTGTTCGTTGTCTTGGCTTCGATGACTCTCTGGTCTCTCGCGCGCACCATTTTCGCCATTCCTTTTCCGATTCCTGACAGATTCAAGGTATAAGAAAAACACGCGTGGTTTATTCACAGCTTGACTTCTTGAGGTGAACTCTGAAACTGATGAAAAGCCGCGAAATTTGGCATTGCCCGTGAATCCCGAAGGTGATCTTGACGACCAGGTCCGAGGTTTTTCTCTCTTCGCAACTTCACATCTTTCTCTTTCTCCGTCTTCGTCTTCCTGAATTTCCTTCAATAATCAGATTGATGAAGCGCGACTTCTTCTCCGAGCAATTGCAAAGGGAGTCGGCAGAAAGGAAGGGATCATTCGAATCAACGAAACGGATGAACACGGCAGATATAGGTTGTGGGTTCCTTGATGGTTGGACTGTGTGAGGAAGTCGTCATTGTCAGATACTGCTACTCCTGTCGTCTGCTGAAGCCAGACCGTGCTCGTCACTGTTCCTCTTGCGGCTTCTGCACTCTCCGCTTCGACCACCATTGCCCTTACATCAACTCCTGCATTGCCTTCCATAATTATAAGTTCTTCGTACTCTATCTCCTCTACTCCACTGTCTATCTTCTCTGGTTCGTGAATACAATAATTGATTCGGAAATCCCCTTTTCAAGTTCAAAACACTTTATCACAACCTGTCTTTAGGTTGTCTGCCACTTCTCTCGAAGTTGGTATTCGCAGTTATCTTCGTGGAGATTTGCTTCTTTCACTCAACGCAAAATTGGTCCACATCTCTCTTCTCGTTGTTCCTACGGTGGGAAATTTTGTTTTTATTTTTTATCCATTCTCGTATGAGAATTGTCTATTGATAGCTCTATTCGTCTAAATTCTTATCATCTACCTCTTGCAGTTCGTGTTCCTGATTCTCGCTGCCGGTGACATGCTGCAGTTTCATGTTGGTCTGATGCTTGATAACGAGACCACATGCGATCAATGGAAGACTCCTGTCATTCGGTTGGTCTCTCTCTCTCTCTCTCTCTCTCTCTCTCTCGTGTGCTCTCACTCTCCGCAGTTCTTGCTTGATGTATGACCACATCAGAGGGGATCCCGATGCGTCCTTCAACCTTGGCTGGCGCCGTAACTTGGAGTTGGTTCTGGGCACTTCGTGGTGGCTGCTTCCCATCTGGACTATGGAAACGGACGGGGTGGAGCATGACATTCAATACCAGGTAGCTACCACTTCGAGTCGCGGTTGCGATCAACGAGTTGAGGTTTAGAATTACCATTCATATTTCACATTGCATCTGTTTTCCTGCTTTCCTCAGGAAGCGACTGACGAGAACGACGATGACTCTCTTCGCTATTAATCGTATCTTTCAATTCACTTACTATGCTCTTGACCCGCTAATCTCTGTGTCGAGGATCTGTAATATGCCAAATTGAAATATTCTGCTTATTTTGTTTCCTTGCTAAATTTATGTTCTTGATAAACGTTAAAATGTCTCAGTTGAGGGAAACTTTCGTGAAGCGAGAATTACAGTGTACGTTCGCTAAACAAATATTTGTACAGAGCAAAGCGGAATGATAAATTTATCCAGCGATGGTATTTGAATTTCAAATTTAGTTGTACTTTTACATTCCAGATTATATTTAATACTGGTTACATGATTTGCGTTGTGGAGTGAAGATAGTTCCGCTATTTCTGTGTTCCGTATTTATCTGTTCTTCTGTTGGGCATATATATCGGGATAAAATAACATGCGCGAGTCATTATGATGATTGATATTATTCTTAGAAGAGCCTCTTCTTCGCAGATTGTAATTATTTTGAGGTATTCCCTCGTGGCGATGATCAAGAACAACGAGCGGGTAGCTCCTTCTCTGCCATCACTAAGCTCGGTCAGCGTTGGTTTTTTTTATTCTTCAGATTGCTAATATAATGAGAGGATTTGGTACACAATGTCCGCGGGCGAGAGTTCGTCTATGGATATGGTTTGATGGAGTCATGAGGGAATGATTTAACGAATGTAACCAATTATTTGTAATGCTCACCTTTTTGAAATGAATTCAGGCCTGACACTTCGCAGTGAATGTAGAAAGATGGTTCATGTGAACACCGCTGGTGATTCTCATTGTTGGTTGTTGTGTCTCCCTTCTCTCTTCGGTTGTTCATTGGAAGGAGATATGTTCCCATCATATGTACTGTCTAGTGTTTATTCCTTCATGCACCGCTGGCTATGAAAGGGGATTAGGCTTCTCTCTCCTCATTCGCTTTCTGTCCACGACATCCGCCCCCATTGTTTGTTCCCAAGGGACGCCCTCTCCTGTGCAACAATGCCTCTGCCGGACAGAAATAAGTATCCATCGACTGTTGGATTGCTCTATGGAATCAATCTACCTGTCCAGTATATTAGATGTTCTACATTATGAAACCTATTTTGTATCTCTTTCCATCAATACACTAGATGTTTGGGAGTCGACAAGTTCTCCCTGTTATTTTTTCTCACAATCATTAAATTTGGTTTCCACAAAGCTGCGTTGGTTGCTGCAAGAGATCCACTCAACCTCCTTTCCCTCCCTGAACATTTGGAAAGATCGCTTGGTGATCTTCCCCTTTCCAACTCCCAACTGACTGAGTTCGCAGTATCGCCTCTCTGATGATCCAAGCTGCCACTCCGCTCGTTTCCCTATGAGGTCTGTTTATAAACCATTCTTATCCACAACTGCCTTGCTTCATGTCATTGTACTCTTGAGCCATGACCTCCCTCCCACTCTATGAATTCTCGCCTTGACATAGTGTCCGCCTTGAATCGTATGCATGAGTAGCCTGAATGGCCCCTACTCCTCATTCCCCCCCCCTCCTCCTCCTTTCTAACTTCAATTGAATTCTCTGACTTACCTCTCTCTTGTTTACACGGTCTATTTCTCGTTAAGAACCTTCTCAGCGCCGGAGTGAAAAGTAGAGAGAGAGACCCTCCCTGTAATGGCGTAGGATAATCAGTATGCATGAGCTGGTGTGGTTTCCACGGTCGAGCTGATCATGAGAGAAAGGAGGGAGAGGGGGGGGGGGGGTAGAGGGAGGAAGGGATAGCGAGAGAAGATGAGAGACGCATGTCATACACATGGGTGAAAGGGAATCTAAGAGCACGGGTAAACGCGAGTGACATCCTGTAAGTCAGAGAAGAAGGAGTAAAAGTTGTTGAGAAAAGAAATCGCTCCTATGTGTGCACTTCGTGGTTGGAATGTGCAAACTATTGCCTTTACGGGATGCAGAGAACAGCTCAGGAAGACTGCCGGAGGGGTTGCCCCTCCCTTCTACAATGGCACCAGAAGACCCTCCGACTGGTTTCCTTCCATCACATCGTCGTACCTCCAGCTGAGTTGTGAGAGGCGCATCTCTCTCTCTCTCTCTCTCTCTCTCTCTCTCTCTCTCCCTCCCCCTCTCTCCCTTGTTCCTGGTCGTCGATTCTTTTCTACGACTCCCTGTACTCTTCCCTTACTCCATTTCTTTTCTTCTGTCCCTCCAACCTCTTCAATGATATTGTGAGCGTAGCTTTGCTATTAGCGCGTTGTGCATGTTGCGCCAGTTGCATTTCCATTTCCTGTTGTTGGCAGAGAAAGCTCCTTTTCCAAAAAAACCTTCCTGTATTCAACCCCTTGTCGTTGGATGCGATCTTATCTATCACTCATGATTTTGACAACTAATTGTTTTTGAGCAGTAACAGTTAATATTAGTTGTGATTGCTTTGAAGAATTCTCTTCCCCTCTTCCTCGTATTCATGCTTCCGTTCTACATGCGGGTTCAGTGGTGTGCCTTCTCTACTGTGTATTAAAGGAGGCGAAAACCCAATTTTTTTGCTATAAGAATGATTCTGTGAATATGTCCGGATTGAGCTTGCGAAAGCATCAGCAAAAATTCAATTTACTAAACTAAAAGTTAGAGGAGTAATTTGCATCTGAAAAGAGTCGCCTGATCATGAGGGAAATATTAGTGATTATACAGAACTTTAAATTTAACATTAGTCCCCTGACCAAATTACGGCCAAATAGGATTGAAAACGTTTGACGAGAATATCATGACCGAAAAACGTGAAATTTCGTGGTTCGGCCGTAAAGTATATACCGGAATCGTGAAATTTCGTCATTCGGCCGTAAAATATATACAGGAATATTCATGATTCACCAAACGGACGCAAACCGCCAATTTGAATTTACGAGAAAAGGTTTCGAAGCAAGGATCTTGGCAAATTGCCAGGATCACGTTGCCAAATGTATCGTACTATAAGATCGGCCATTTCGTGCTTGGAGTTTCCGAGTTTAAGCCTCCTTTAAGTAACAGGCGAGTGCTGCTAATTCCAACTTCATAATCCTGTGCGCTTACTTTTAGTTCAATGATAATAATCACGTGTTGTGGTTACTTTGATGAGACTTATCTATAGAAGCATGTCGCATTAAACTTAGGGATCTCTCTCTCTCTCGTTCTCTCTCTCTCGTTCTCTCTCTCTCTCTCTCTCTCGTTCTCTCTCTCTCTCGTCTCTCTCTCTCTCTCTCTCTCTCTCTCTCTCTCTCTCTCTCTCTCTCTCTCGTCTCTCTCTCTCTCTCTCTCTCTCTCTCTCTCTCTCTCTCTCGTTCTCATCTCTCTCTCCCCCTCTCCCCCCCCCTCTCTCTCTCTCTCTTTCTCTCTCTCTCTCTCTCTCTCTCTCTCTCTCTCTCTTTCTCTCTCTCTCTCTCTTTCTTTGTCGTTCTCTCTTGTTCTCTCTCTTTCTACTCTGTAATGTCATAGAGATAGAGATTTTTTTCATTTCCCCACATTCTGCGCTTTGATTCTGATCCGTGTCATTTTTGAAATGCCAGCTGATCCCTTTGCTTTCTACCTCCATTGCAGTCTACCCTGTCGATGCTCTTCTCTGTCTTGTCATTCTTGATCACGATAAGGTAGACTCTATCAGAGGTGTTCAACCAACGCCCATTATTCCTGTGGTTGCGTATTTCCTTTTTTACGCATACCTGAGAGCCTCGTAAAGGGGTGGCGCCGCCTGCCGTGTCCTTCCCTTGGTGATAATGGAAATGGGTGCTCTCTTAATTCTTTGCGCAATTTTTTACCGCCTCACTTATTTCTCTCGTTAACATAGAAACCTTTCATTTTTTCTGAGTTCTCCTTCCACTCCATAGCCTTGTCTTCTTTTTGTCAGGAGATACTTATCATGAGAGAGTGAGTGTGGTTACCGCTTAAGAGAATAGCTTCTGTTCTGATCAGAGGCTGTCTTCTTCAGAGATCAATCATTCCAGTGTTATTGTCAGTGAGTTGAGAGTGGAGCATGGAAGACGCATTCCTTCTGCTTCCGGTGTCTTTTATCGAGGACTCTGACGTATGCAGGCTAGATATTGTAAAAGTGATAAGAAGGCCAGCCACATCCACTCATTCATCTTTATTGGCGCTAAACTAGGCGGTTGGTCTTTCAAGTTGCTCTGCGTCGAAATGAGATTCGAACGCATTTTGGATTTCTTTTCTATCGACCAGTTCCCCCTGAAGGCTATCTGGGCTCTGCCCCCGGTAGTCCCCGCTTGTGACTTCTTGTCTTTGCATTCTTTGGCGTGTGCTAGCTTTAGCCATTTTCAAGAGGTCCGCCACTTACCAGAGACGTGAAAGAGACGCAGAGATAGAGAGGGAATGGAGTTGAGGGGAGATAGGGGAGGCGGAAAGGAAGGGGAAGGGCGGATAGACCGTGTATGCTTATAAGAACGGGCAATCATATTATGTATTTTTCGAGTTGGGGAGATACGAAACATAGTACAGAGATTCCTGCGATATTATCTGAAGGTGTTGCTGGGATGTGAATGAAAAGAGAGCGAGAGAGAGAGAGAGATGAGTATGGGGAAGAGCGAGAATGATCACTTGAAGCTGCGCGCACTTAAGAAGGCGCCGCCATGCTTGTTTCCGTTTATCTTCTTTCTCTATATCAAACTTCGCTTCTTCTCTGCTTTGATGCGTACGTTGCGTCTGAAGTTATAGTTGCGTGGGATAATCACCGGTTACTTTTTTTTCTCATTATTGGATTATTTTTCTTTCTTCTAAGAATGTATGGGCATCGCATCCAAAGTCTTTAATTCAGGAAATTTTAAGATGCTCCACATTTAGACATATCTTTAATCTCTTCCTTCTCTTTCTCTCTGCTACTTTTCTCCTTTCTCCATCTCTTTTTTCCTTACTCTTTCTTACTTTCTTTCTTATCGCTGCTCTCTCACTCGTGGGCATCCAACGCTGAATACGCAGAGGTGATGGCGTGGCACGAATTTCGCGGCGGAGTCGGCGCTTAGGAAGATTAGCAGAAGAAGTTTATTCTGTCTCGCTTTCTCTCTCTCTTTCTCTGTCTGTCTGTCTCTCTCTTTCTCTGTCTCTCTCTCTATCTCTCTCTATCCCCCCTCTCTCTGTCTCTCTCTCTCTCTCTCTCTCTCTCAATGAGTGCAAAGCTACAGGCGTTGCATGCGTGCTAGCAACTTTAGTTGATCCGACTCGGCTTGCCTCGTCCTTGCTCTGCTCCTTCTCCGTCTTCACTTCTCCATCATCCTTCTCAATTCCAATCCCGCCGCCCTAATTCGACTGCTTTATGCAAAAGCTTGACGTAATTGTGCTGTTGACCTACAACTTGATTCTTTTCTGCATTCTGTCAAGTATTTTATCTAATCCTTTCCGGTTTATCACTATCAGACGCACTGAGAAGGTTGTTATTGGCGGCTGACTTTCTCTCTCTCCCTCTCCCTCTCTCTCTCTCTCTCTCTCTTTCTCTCTCTCTCTCTCTCTCTCCCCTTTCTCTCTCTCCCCTATCTCTCGCCCTCTTGCATACTCCTCTATCACTCTCTCACTTCCTTACGCTTGTTCCTTTTCACGTGTAGTTCGGCGTATTGTCTGCATTGTTCTTTCAATCAGAAGTATCTTGTCCTCTCCAGGCAGTTTATGCTTCGCGAATCCGCTTCCTCTGCTAATTAGCACCTGGCTAATGACTTGCACCGAATGAGAGCGTTATCATTGCAGCGAAAAAGAGGCAGCTTCCTTCTGCTGTCGTCACTTCTTTCTCTCTTTCTCTACTTCTATCTTCTCCTTCTTCGTACTTCGAACCATTGCAACAGTGCGATCCGTATGCGTCAAGTCAGAAGTGTGTCCTAAGAGATGCCCGAAAGCACGGAGTACACGGACACTCTCTGCCGCAACACTACGGTAGCCTCGGCGATCGAACGTTTCAATGTGGCACCAGCGGACGCGGCGGCCGTAGTTGCCTCCTTGGCGCCGACTCCCCCTCGCCATTCGCCCCCCTCCCGCTCCCCCGGAGGCACTTCCGTCCTTCCTCTTCCCGCACCAAGACTCATCCCTCGTGTCAAGAGCCAGAAGGAGCTGGACAAGCAGAAACCTGTCTTTGCCAATGGCATTCGCACGAAGAGCACGAGTAACTTGGCTGCCCCTCGAGAGAACAACAACGATGCGGCTGCGAAGAATCTGCAGCAGCCGGCCGGCCGAGTGCTGCCCCAGGCAAGGAAACTCGCAGTTGCTCCCCCGACCACCAAGCGGGGCAAGGTGGTCGTGGTCCCGATGGTACTGCCCAAGGATGGAGAAGTGATCTACTCCAGGAACCTGGAGAAGACCTCTCCAAGTGCAGCCTCTCCCATCCCTCCCCATCTGCAGAGTGGAGGGGGCTCTGCTTCCTCGTCTACTTCTTCCGCTTCCTCTTCCTCCTCAAGAAAGTCTCCGAACAACGGCCAAGGAGAGAAGCTTGGCGGCTTTCGCCCCGTTGCCAGCCAGATTGGAGCAGGCATCAAGGGACTCTACGATGAGATGGAGGAGAAGGACCTCAGGGATAGGAAGGCAACTGCTGAGGATGAACTGAAGCAAAAGAACCGTCATGCTCCTACCAGTTCTACTTCTTTCGCCTTTCCAGCAAATGGGGTTAGCATTTCTGCTCGTCAAATGTGCTCATATAAATATAATAACTTGTACCATTTATATTTCCAGTGCCTAATTAGGAAATAGATTGCTAGTTTTATTAATTTTATGCAAGCTGTGCTCTCCAGATTATTAAATCAGCGTCAAACAAATGGCCCTAAGCCTCGACTGCCGTTCCGATCACTGATCGCTTTTGTGAATTGCTTTGTGAAAGAATCCTGGATGCTCACCTGTTTAATGGCAGGTGCTTCTCCCCATTCACTTTTCCTTTGTCGTCCAGCAAACAGCAGCGATAGCAGAGGCAGCCACGTTTAACATGGAATGTCACGGGAAAGGAATGAATGACGAGTTTGTATGAGGATTCTGAGTCATGAGTGCAAGGAAGGAGATAGCAGAGAGATCAAGAGAGGGAAAGAGGGAGGGAGCAGGGACAGAAAGAGTGGTAAAGAGAAAGAGATGAGTGAGTACAAAGAAATCTATCTCCTCTTTTATATTTTTGTCATGCTGACGTTGTAAGTAACTGAAAAGATAGTGAATTATAGGGTGGAGACCTACCTATAAGACTAGTAGTGCCAAGTTAAGTAAATAACTGTCTCTAAATAGTTGTGATGATGCATTAGTTGCCGATTTCTTGCCTCGGTCTTCTCTTTCTTTCTGAGTAGTTTTAAGGCCTTGGACTTTACCTCCATTGCCACTGAGCATATTTTGAGATTACGGGTACCACTCTTGAGAAAGGGCTCAGCCTCCGGCGAGGGCCTACCCTTTCCTCAAACTTGTGCATCTCTGTTACTCTATCTAGTCTCTCTCTGCCTCTGTCTCTCTCTCTCTCTCTCTGCCTCTGTCTCTCTGTCTCTCTGTCTCTGTCTCTCTCTCTCTCTCTCTCTCTCTGCCTCTGCCTCTCTCTGCCTCTGCCTCTCTCTCTATGTCTCTGTCTCTGTCTCTGTGTCTCTCTCTGTCTTTCTCTCTCTTACTCTCTCTCTCTCTCTCATTCTCTCTCTTCCTCTCATATCTCTCTCTCTCTCTCTCTCTATCTTTCTCTCTCATATCTCTCTCTTTCTGTGTCTCTCTCTATCTTTATCTTAGTCACTTCGCTGCTTCTTATTCTATCCCTAATCGCCATTCCTTTATTTGCATGCGCGTACTCTGTGAGTGGTAGTCTCTCTCTTCTTGTTTGTCCATGTCATTCCTCTCCACTTTCTCCTCGAACTCTCTGTAATGCTTGCCCTCTTTCTCTCTTCCAATCCTATACCAGCCATCATCTACACTTTTTGTCCTCTTGGTGACTGTTAATTGGATCCCACAATGGATTCAATCTAATCATTATGGAATGCGATTGCAGTGGAAATAGGGGATTATCTAATAGATGCATGTCATCATTTCTTGCTCGTGGCTCACACCGCAATCTTAGGCTTATTTTCAATGACTCCCCGTCCGTCGTTTATTGACGTTTTATATGTCACGGGTCTTTCTCACTTCGGAGACTCATTCTTTCCATTGCGGCCTCATTTCAATGCTTCTTTTACCGTATGTTATTCACATTTCTTTACTTTATGCTTGTCAATAGAATTGGAAAATATATTGAATCAATTTCTGATTGATTATTTCCTTACCTTAAGTGTTGTATTTCAAATCTGCTCGTTACGGCCTTATAATCACTGCCCTGCCAACTTGTTGCAGTGTAATGTACACTTTTTTATATTTACACTTGCTCATTTCTTACGTTTTCTTTTCTCTTCTTTTGTGTTCTTTTTATCTGCTTTGGACACTTCTCCACGTTTGTTAACCTTTTGCAATTTTTTAAAACGATGTTTGCATTTCTCGTCCTCGACTGATCATAACCCTCCTATCCCCCTCCCTCCACTTCCATCCCCTCCCTTTCTGGTACTTATGCACTCTCCCCTCCTGTCGATTAACTTCCATCTCCTGTGTACTCTTAAGGCCCATTAGGGTGCTCTTGACCACTTGATGTTATTCCTATGAGAGCGAAGTTATACTGTGCACTTATTGTTATTGTGATTTGCCACTTTGACTTTCTGTCTTTTTCTTCCTCCAACCTTCCAACACCACCGACACCATAAATCCCCTCGTTGGCCCCGCTTACGGCGGTTGTAGTGCTCATGAGCTTTTCTTCTTTCAGTCGTTCTTTGTCATACCCTCTTCCTTCTTTTTCTCTGTTTCTCTTCGTGGTCCTTTTGTCCCTCGCCACTCCATTCCGTGTCCACTGTCTCCCCTTGGTTTCCTTTGCTCCCTCGACACCTTCAGCCTCCCCATTCCTTTGCGGACTCCCTCTCGGTCTGCATTCCGGCTACAGGCCCTCCCCTCTCCACTATTCCATTCTGTATCTTTCTCGTCTCTCTTTCCTTGCGATCTCTCGCTGTGAAGATATCTCTGTATTGTTATGTGCACTGTTTTACTCGATGTCTTTCCTTCGTTGCTCTCTTTCTCTCCCTTTCTCTTTCTCCCACTCTCTTTCGTCTCTTTCTGTCTCTCATTCTTCTTCATCTCTTTCTCTCCCGCTCTCTCAATTTCTCCCTCTCTTTTCCTGCCCCTCTTTTTGCACTGCGCGAGTGATACAGCCGGTCGGAGTCTCGACGATCGGCTCATTCTTCGTTATTTCCTTTTTGCCCCAGAATCTTTTCTCTCTGTCTCTCTCTCTGTCTCTCTGTCTCTCTCTCTCTCTCTCTCTTGCTCGTTCTCTCTCGCTCCCTTATCTCTTCCTCCTTATGCCTACTCCGTCCCTTCTCTTTTTGTTCCTTTATCTCTCTCTCCTTACTCTTGTCTTTCCTTTTAACTTTTTTGCCTAGGCTGTTCCTTATGTTTCAGGCAAATGTAATTTTGTCACTTTTGTGTTAGTGTTTTTTTTCTATTTGGTGATGTTAGGTTGCTTTTTCTTGTCTCATACTGAATGGTTTGCCCCAGACATGGTTGCCTCATTTCCCAAACATGCCCAGGTTTTCCTTTTGCTCGTTATTTTGACTATTGGCCAGTCTCTTTCCGTTCGGGCCTTTGAGAGTCGCATTGATTGACTGAAAGAAAGAAGATTCCTCTTCAGTCGCAGAATTCATCCCGTTTTTAAACGACTCCCTTCAAATTAAACAAAGCGTGGATGCTGAAATTCACAAAGGTTCGGTGATCTGTGCTTGTGTTGGTGGTTTGTTATCAAAAGACTTATCTCCTGCCATAAACTTGTGGCAAATTCGGAAGAGTTACTTTATTAGCATGAGAATGCTCTGGCTTGGTTCTGATGTCAATGCTGTTTGTTTACACATTGACGGTACTACTTCGATAGAATAAGATTTCTGTTGCCAGGCCTTCCCCAGTATATCTGTGTACCCTTTTCTTTAAATAACAGGAACGTTTCTTCCGCAGTCTCTCAACACAAAAAATAGAAATAATCGGATCTCTAAGTCGTTAATGACTTCCAAGATGAAGAGTACTGTATCAGCTGATCAGCAGTTTGCCACTTGCAATAAACAGATGTGAGACCTGACTTTATCCTCCCAAATCATATTGGACATATGTTCGTGGACGCAAAAGTAATTGTCAGCTCAGGATTGGATTAATTAACGGGATATTATTAGGAATTGAAGAAATCGAGCATATCTTTAGTGTACTACTTGCCTAGAAAATGTCTGAAAAGGTTGTGAGTGTCTAGTAGAATTTCAAAAAAAAATTTTAAGTCTTGAGGGGGATAAAAAGAAAAAAAAATATGATGATAGTGCGCACTTTTAAATTCGATCATTTATTCAGAAATTGGATCCGGAGGCTTTCTTCACAAGGCAAGAGCGCATTGGACGCGGATCCTTCGGAGAAGTCTACAAGGGAATCGATAAGCGAAGTGGCCAGGTTTCACCTTCTTCTTTTGAATATTCACCCACGTAGGTTTTAAGAATTAGAGCTTAATGTCTTCGCAGAAAGACTGAAACGGTGCTGAAGCATCTACTTTTTTTCTTTTATAATTGAAGTAGTTAGCGCTTACTTTTCGCATTTTGCCCTCTCCTTTTTAAACAACTTTGTCTCAGTTAAGAATTGGTTACCTTATCATGAAACTTATTAATTGCAGGTAGTTGCAATCAAGATTATTGATCTTGAGCAAGCAGAAGATGAAATCGAGGATATCCAGCAAGAGATTCAGGTTAATTTAGTCTTGAACTATTTATAGTTTCCACGATCTTTAATCCTTTCTCATTGAAGACGAGCTCTCTTCAGGTTCTTAGTCAGTGCGACTCGCCATTCGTCACGAAATACTACGGTAGCTATTTGAAGGTGCGTTTTTGCGAGTACTAGAAAATACTGTAATCTCTTTTATGACCCATTTTGACAAAATTTCGCATACCATGACAAGTAAATCAGTTTCAGGGCTCCAAATTGTGGATTATTATGGAATACCTCGGTGGGGGTTCAGCTCTTGATATCACGAAAAGTGGAAAGCTGGATGAGAATCACATCGCTGTTATTCTCAGGTATGTCATTTTATTTTATATTTGTCCTTCGAATGAAAAGCCTTTTGTAGGGAAATTTTGAAAGGACTCGAATACCTGCACGGTGAGCGTAAGATTCACCGAGACATCAAAGGTTGGAAGTAATTTATTTGCTGTTTATAAAGCCCTTTTTACACTATTTTGATCCGTAGGCAGTGCTGTGCATGATTCACTAAATGCATGCTGACTTATGTGGTCATTTGCTGTTTCACTACACGCTGCATGCTCGTCATGTTCTTCCACTCTTCCAATTTCCTACCCTTTCTCTCTCTTCAATCACTCGTGCTCTTCATATTTTCTCTATGAAAATTAGTGGCCTATTGAGCAGAACATTTCGCGCTCTAATTTGAAGGTTTTTGTACTTTCACGCATATCATTTATTAGCTAGTTCGTATTTTCCGAACTTCGCGAATCTCTTTCGAATTTATTTTTTGAGTGCGCTTTGTGCCAGCAAATTCTTGTTTGGTCCAGTTTTATGTGTAGCATGTGCCGAAATACAGTGATGGATTGATCTAGTGCTCTCTTACGTTGCATCTTTATGTTTAACCCCCCCCCCCTCTCTACCTCTTAATCTCTCTCTCTCTCTCTCTCTCTCTCTCTCTCTCTCCCACTCTCTGTCTCTCTCTCTCACTCGTTCTCTCTCGTCAGCTGCAAATGTTCTCTTGGATGCTCCTGCCGGTGCTTGTCGCGTGAAGTTGGCCGACTTTGGCGTGGCTGTTCAGCTGGCGACCATCAAGAAAGCGACGACATTTGTCGGCACACCGTATTTCATGGCACCGGAAGTCATTGGGGACGGCAAGTATGATGAAAAGGTAAATGGAAAAAGCAATTGAAATGAAAGGGGGAACATCCAGTGGAAGGCTTGGTGTGATCTGCTAAAGAGGGCATCCGTCTGCAGCTCCTTCAGAAGTCTACGTTCTCCTACCCATTGTTGTGGCACTTGATCGTCAGCTCGTTAACACTGTGCACGTCCCAAGCTCGCTTCACACCCGCGATCCTATTGCTTCTTTGCGCATCTTTTCATGCTTGCTTTTTGTGCGTTTGTGGGTTTTTTGTGTGAACTGTTTTTGTTTCACCTTATGGCAAGCCTTTTCCTCCCCTTTGTCAAATGGTCTAAATGTGCCGTTTCAGCTGCGAATGTGCTGGTGTCTGAACAGGGAGATGTCAAAGTGGCTGACTTCGGAGTGGCGGGGCAGCTGACTGAGACCGTGAAGAAGAGGATCACCTTCGTCGGCTCCCCCTTCTGGATGGCCCCCGAGCTCATCAAGCAGGCCAGCTACGACTCCAAGGTTCCCCTTTGTTCCTTGTCCACAGCTTCTGTGTCAAGCCTTTCCTCTACTATTCCGGTGTGCTATGGTAAGGAATTGGGAGTTACAGTACGTGGGACAAGAAATAATGCAAATATTACTTTTTTTATGAACTGCTTACATCGATGCGAAATCATCTGGTTGCTCTGAGATTGTATGAAAAAGATTAGCTGCATTCTTGCTTTAACAGTATTCTCTCCCAGGCTGACATTTGGTCTCTGGGAATCACGGCAATTGAGTTGGCGAAGGGAGAGCCCCCGCACTCCGATCTCCACCCCATGCGAGTTCTCTTCCTCATTCCCAAGAATCCACCGCCACAACTTACCGGTCAGTCTAAGGAGTGCAAGTTTGCAAATTTCAATTTCGAGGTCTCCCTGAGTTTTCTAATCTTTCATATTTCAGGCACAGAGTGGAGCCGTTCTTTCAAGGATTTCGTTGAGTTGTGTCTGAACAAGGATCCTGACAATGTCAGTATTTTGATATCCTTGTATAGTGAATTGATTGTATGCGTTTTTAAATGTCTGCAGAGGCCGACAGCGAAAGAACTGTTGCGTACCCCATTCATTCGGCGTGCCAAGAAGAACAGTTCTCTCATCGAGTTGATTGAGCGGGCAGCCGAATATAGGTTCTTTCTCATTCCCCCATTCTCAAACGGAGTCACGAATAACCTCTGCTGTGTTAGAGCGAGACAAGGGCAGCCCTCTTCTGATTCTGAGATGGACTCCGACTCGGATGGCGGCGGTGGCACGAGCCAATGGGACTATCCCACTGTGCGAGGAGCCTCTTCCACGGGTACTGTACTTTCTCATTCTACAGTAATCTAAGGCTCATTGTGACTGAATGGTTGTAGACAGACCAAGACCCGCGGTGGACGGAGATGATACGATCCGGCTTTCCGCACGGTCTGCCCGCCCTGCTCTGGAGAGAGAGGGGGAGATGTCTCCGGGAGGCACCATTGTCAGGGTACGGAGGAGCTTGTCATTCATGGGCACCATTCTGTCTTCTTCAGAGCAATTCGAGAACTCTCGCAGCTGCATCGGATCAAGTGGGCCAGACTACAGTGGGATCAAGTTCTGGTACGGTGTCATTTAGCTTTTTCTCTCTTTCTACTTAATACGCTTGACTGAATGCAGGCAGCAGCAGCAGTGGCGGATCTTCAGGGAACGGTGGAATCACGGCTGCTGCTGGAGGGGCCACGACCATTACTCTCAGCAGCCCCGATGCCAGCCCGGTCCGTTTCCCATCTTTTTTCCTTCCTTTGTTTACTAACGAATTATAACTTTAACCATTGATGGAAATGGAATGCTGACTATAAATCTTCCTTGAGAAGCCTCGCCGGCCGTCTGCTTCGGTGCACGTGACTTCATCTCCAACGGCGACTGCCTCTGGAGTAGTGGATGGGCGGAGACGCCTGGGACACCAGCACTCTCCGCCCCCTCATGGCACTGCAGTCATCAACAGCTCACCCCCCAATGGAGTCAGGGTACGGTGGATATCGTGCCAGGACAACTCTCACAATCATCATTTCAGAGTGATGCATATGCCCCTGTTCGAAGTCATTCCGAACGTCACGGAGGGGGCGTGGCTTCTCCAAGAGGCGGAGCAGGTGTGCAATATCAACTAGTTTGTAGCGAGGTCTCATATTTGAGACGAGCGAAGAAATCCCTGTTCAGGTGGACTTCGAGTGAACGGCTTTGGCCACCATCCTCAACAAACTTCATCGTCTCCACCTCAATCTGCCTCCCAACCAGGAAGGAGCAACTCAGAGAGACATCATCACTACGCCCCTGCCAATGGTTCGCAATCATTAATGCTTTTATTTTCCACATTTAAATGTAGTTTACTTTAAATATAAAAGTTGACGGCAGATTGTTCAGGCGGAGGAAATGGCTACGGTGCTCAGCAGCATGCTTCAGCAGCAGGAGTGAGCGGAGGAGCGGGAGGAATGCAGCCTCACGGGCAGTTCAATGGAGGGCCGGCCAGGAGAAAGGTACCTCCACTTTCCTTTATTCTTTACACTCCCACTTTCCTTTCATTCTTTACACTCTCTCCTCCTTTGACTCTCTCTCCCTCTCTCTCTCTCTCTCTCTCTCTCTCTCTCTCTCTCTCATTGCAGGGTGCCTTGGAGTACAGTCTACTTCCTGCTCTTGACCGTCTCTCCCGCACTCGCCATGCTGGAGCTGAGCTTGAGAATCTGGCGGAAGCTCTGGTGGCTGCTGAAGATGTGAGTGCAGGGCCGAGTTCCTCTCAACTTTAGCGTTACTTTTTGGCTATAGGCTTATCGAACCCAATTTAGCCATGCAGCCGCATAAGTTTTGTGATCTGTACACGTTCGTTTGATGAAAGCGTGTAATGAATGATAATAAGAGGAGTGGCTTGAGGCTTGCCCGGGAATCTGTGACCACCTGATAGCGGAGCTGCTCACTACTATTGCTCATCCCCAAGTCTCTCACACCGACCTCGACGCTGCTATTGGACGTCTTACCACGTTAGTTTTTTTTTTGCTTGAATTTATTTTTTATTTGAATTCGAATAATTATTATCAGACTGCTAATAAATGTCTTTTCAGTCGACCAACGTAAAATCGCGATTGATGGCAAGGAGAAGTTGTATTTTATTTGCATGAAGTTGTAGGAAAGTGCCCCGTGATTCTTCTCTTCTCCAGGTCGTCTCTCGTTAACTTATGAACAGCTGATTTGACGAGCCTATTATTTTATATGTAAACTGAGATATAAGCTCAAAGGGGAATTAGTATACAACGAATTGATTTTTCGTCGCCACGTCATTGCTCAATTTAGCTGTAACACCATTGCTTTCGTCTCTTTCTCCTGAATTTCTGCCTCATTATTTCTCTTCCTTTCATGTCATGGACATGCTTCACTTATCCCGGTTGACCCCTGCAGATTCTTTTCTCTTTTTCTCTTCCACTCTCCACCATCCTGCTCACTTCTCTATTCCACTCTTACTTGTATGATTCGTACTTGTTGCATCAAGTTACTTCTTTGTTTCGTAAGCTCAATTTTAATTCTCCGTTTGATCGACTTCCTTCCTTAGATTTAATGATGAATGTCACGCCAATTCAGGAGCGTGCTACCGAAACGGGCTTTTCTTCTTCTTCTCTTAACACAATGTCCCCACTCCGTTACCCCTTACATATCCACCGATTCTACTTCTTAGTATTTAACCGTGCTCTATGTAGTTGTGATCTAATAGTGTCATGATATTTAATCGATAAAATAATAATTCACTACCTTACCAAAAAGTGAGAACCAATGCATGAAGAATACGGTAGAGCGAATTTTAAGAGGGGAGGTAGCGCGGGGAGATTTACCTCGTTTAGTAAATTCTTGAGATGGTTCACTGTACGTTCGACTGACATTGGCATCACCAAAAAAATTTTGAAGCTAATAGATTGGAAAGAGATTGTTCAGCTGGATTCGCACGTTATATTTAAAGAAAATAAATGTAGTCGGCGGGAGGTTTTCTTGCTTAAAAAACTTTTTTTCTTCTCTTGTGCATATTATCGTTCTCTTCCTGTTTCCGGTTCTCAGCTAATGTGGTGTCGTCTGTCGATTTTGACGTCTGGTGTAGTTTTATAATTGTTCGCATTGATCACACCAAAAATAGCAATTCAAACTATTCGAAATACCGAATAAAAATTTCATTTTCTTCTACTTTACTTTGCAGTAACTGATTGATAGGTTTTCACTAGTTTTCAATTGGATTAGCAGTTGACAGAAGTGGCTCGCGCATCTGGTCTTTGGGTCGTTCGAAATGGCTTCGACGATGCAACTGGTTGGTTTTTTTTAAATATATTTTCTTTTCTTCACTTAAATTAAAAGTTCACTGAAAAAGATTCGTATTGAACGATAATCGGAAGAGTTCTTCAAGAAATGGACTGTCTGTATCGATAAGTGGGACTGCAGATGTTTCACAAGTCTATAGTAATCTTCGTTGAGACGTCGCTGTCATGGCAGCAACACCGGCCTTGCATGCTCCTCCGATGGCCGTCCACGACGATCATGCTCGACTGCTCCATCGACATGGCTTCCTTCTCGCATTTTATGCCTTTTCTTTACATGCAGAGGTACGTCCTATTGCGGAATTAGATTATTCAATGTATATTCACATTGATTGCAGTGAGCGGTTGTCTCGACTTTCTCCGCTTCCTCTTCACCCGCACTCAAACTCATCCGCCAGAATGTCTATATTGACGGTGCTCCCGAGTTACATCCCGTTACGGTGAGAAATCTGTCGTTGTTGTAGTCGTTGACATATGCTGTGTTATTCGCAGTTAGTCGTGTGCGTCACTCTCGGCGTTTTTGTTGATTCTTTATTTTAGCTTAGCAGCGTGTCAATGTCAACGGTGGATGTGATTGTTGTTTCCAATTGGACGAGCCTTCTTGCCCTTCCTTTTTACACGGAAGGGACTGGTTTTGCCGGTTCGGTATATGCGACTGATCCTACGGTGCAGTTCGGAAGGTGCTTTCTGTTTTCTCTCACTGATCGAGTCTAATTTTCATCTTTAGGCTGATGATGGAAGAAATGCTCGAATACTTCGAAAGGATTGTAACTCCACCTGCTGATTCTTCGTGGAAAGAGCAGTCTATATACAAGTGCGTTTTCAAATCCCCCCTTCCCTATAACGATCATTGTTTATTCAGTTCCTTCAACAACTTGCCTTCGCGTTGTCCTCAGGAATGGCGATCAATGTATAGTAGAGAAACTATGAAGGCCGCTCTTGCAAGGATTCAATATATTGCCTTCAGAGAGACCGTTGTCAGTTTATTCCATTATATTTGTTTTTGTCGATATTTTGGTTCTAGAATCATTCCTTGTTTGAGATGGTTGATGGATGCATTGCGGTGTCGGCATACTGTAACGGCCATACCATTGGCTCATGCAACTGGCTAATTGCTACAGAACAAGAAAGGGTATCTGTTGCCAAGACATTGGATTGTATACTGTCTCAATAAACTTGTTTTTTCATCAAAGGTTTTTTTTTGTGCTAGAACCAAATTCTTTTTTTTTAAGGAAGTCGAAATATGAAATGGATGAAGATTCATGGTAATGAGTTGTGGTTAGAGATTGCGTACGTGTCTGCGACATCTTCTCGGACTTCTCACACTCGTCCTGTTGACTGGGAGAAACTGCGCTCAGCTGACACTCTCATTCTGACCTCACTCTCCCGTATGATTGACAACTCCCCTGAGGTGACCTACTGTTTTTTTTTGTTCCATTTACTGGGTATTTTGGAGTTGAAGCGCAATGCGCTGAAGTTCTCAAGCTTATTTTGTAAATGTTGATGCGTAACTTTGTTTAGCAATCTGCTCAAAAGATGATGGTGGCAACAGTGGAGACAATCAAGAAGGGTGGCAATGTCATCCTGCCCATTGCAATGCATGGCATCATCTATGACCTCATCGAAGCCATTGCCAAGCACATTGATGCTGTCAGATCCATTTCTACTTGCTAGTCTTCAACTAAAACATTTGCTGTTGGGATTTTGGGAGGTGTTACAGCTTACTTTTTAAAGCATTTAAAGCAAAGTGTCTGCAGGTCGCAATTCTTTTGGGATGTTTTGACCTGTTTTCTTCCACCGCGTAAATTGTGATGTCGTTTTCATTGAAACGATTTGTCAGATCCACTTCTGTTCAGGCGATGGAAGTGCCAATTTATGTGATCTCCCCCGTGGCCAAGCGAGCTCTGGCTTATGCAAATGTGTATGCGGAGTGGCTGAGTGATATGAAACTGGCCAATGTCTACATTCCTGAAGAACCATTTATCCATGCTGCTGTGGGTTTCTCTCTCAGTGCTGTAATATCGGGCTGTTTTAAAGATATTAAGTCGTTTACACTTACAGCTAATCAAGTCAAATCGTGTCCGAATATTCGATTCCATTTATGGCGATTTCTCGAGGGAGCTCAAGACTCCATGTGTTGTGTTTACGGGTTAGCAGATTTCGAGTTCTCATTGTCACTGACATCCGGAATGGTGTCGTTGTCAAAAGAAAGCTTCCGTATTTCTAATATGCAAGTAGATATAATTTTCTCCATTTAGGCCATCCTTGCCTCCGAATTGGTGATGCTCCACATCTGATTGAAATGTGGGGCACCGATCCACGAAATACAGTAATTCTAACAGGTTGGTCGATTTTCTCGCTCTGTCCTTGCATTTTCTCTATCTTATCCCTTAGATCCGGACTTTCCACCAGCGGAAGTGTTCGGGCCATTCGAGGATTTGGCAATCCGAATGCTTTTCCATCCGATTGACACTCGACTCGACTTCTCACAACTCAATCCAACAATTCTACCTGATCTCATTCCAAGGTTGTTTGGCTAATATATAAGTCGGCCAACGAAGAGATAAAGGGATGATATAGTGCACTCTCTATCTTCAGCTTCTCGTTGTTCCTGATTGTTATGCTCGGGCACAAGGTGGAAGACTGAATTCGGCTATCGATTATGTAGGCTCTTTTCACCTTCCGTATTATTCTGCTGGTTTGCAACGACTGTTTCGCAGTAGTTTGCATCTGAAAGAAAAACTATGCAACGAACGAATCCAGGCTTTCCTTTATTCAATGATCCATCTCATCTTAGAACCCACTGACAACCATTCGGTATGAGGAGACAGTCAACATTCCGTGCAAGTGTCGTAAGCGGAAGATTACAGTACACCCCGAGGTATGCTTGTGTTCTTTTGTTACGAACTCTACTTAATATATATGCAGATTCATGAAATATAAATGATTTTCGTAACGTAGATCGCGAAGGAACTGAAGCCGCGTGGCTACGCAACGAACAGCGAACTGGGTGTTTGCTCCCTTAGTGGACTTCTCTCCTGCTATGACAACATCTACGAACTCAGGGTACGCTCTAGTTTTTTTTGCGTATCATCCAACTTGTCATCGATGTATCTGTATTGTGTAAAATTTATACTCATATTTGTTTATTTTTTACTCGCTAAATTTTACCTCCACGTATATCACGGTGTGCGTGTAAATAAAGACATGCTTTGTAGCCGGTTCCGGAAGAGAGCGCAAAGAGTCGGAAGAGAGAGAAGAGCGGGCGGCATCCAACTGAAGAAGGCGAGCCTGGCCAGAGGGTGCGGCCGCAATGCACTGGCAAGCTCACTGCAGACGTGCTCGTCAAGGCATTCCAGAAGGCTGGTTTCTCTTGCAAGCAGAGCAAGGCTGAGGATGGCAAGAGCACTCTCTTCAATCTGGTTAGCAATCTTTTATCTTGTTGTAAAGGGTGGTGTCTGTCTGTCTATCTTGCTATGGATACACCATGGCGACTATTTGAGGATAAGCTGCAAGCTGTGGTCCGCCTCTCCTTCGATGGTCTGCACACGAACATCCGCGCACCAAAAGAGAACCGCTCGCGTATTGCTGATGTCATTGCCGGAGCTCTTGTTCAGATTTAAGTGAGTCTAGTACTTATTTTCCCTTCTCTATCCTGTATATTTATATTTGAATACTTTTGTTATGGCATGTTACAAAAACATACGGGTTCTTTGTTGTATTGTATTGCAAAGATAAATAATGCAAAAGTACTACGACCTTGAAATATCCGTGTACTTTGGTTATATTCCATAATGACAATGCTTTTGTGACATATATATAGTTAAGGTATAGCAGGTGCAGGTCCATGTGTGTTGTGCGAATGTGCCTGCTGCAATTAGAAAAATTTTGTTGGGTTGTGCGTCAGAAACGAGGAATTGTCCGCATGGTTGCTAAGCCAGGGATAACTAATGGTCCTCATCCGCCCGGAACCGAACTCGCGCCATTTGCGCCTTGTAGTGCTGTCTTAGCCACAAAGCCACTTATGTGGCGGCCGTGATATGCTTATTCGGCAATAAGCAGCTAGTGTGCTGATGATTTTTCAGCATTCATCCGAATGCCCTCGTGCGATAGAAGACTGGAAATTGGAACGCTAATACGAGGTTTGTCTATGCGGCCTGACGGGCTAGTAAAAAAGTACACGACTGTGGCTTCTAAGTGCCCCGTGTTTAGGTACGAATAGTTCGCGTTGAAGCTGCCGAGTGCATCGACAACTCTTCTGAGATGTTGCCACGCATCCTGAAGAGGACGATTGCTACAGATGTGCAAGGAGTGTCTGCAACTCTGCTGAAGCAGCAGAGATCAGTGATCATGGCCGAGGGAGTGGCGCCTGCTTCCAAGAGATCACACGGTGCGCGCGTGTGTGGAGTGTTTAGTGAACATCTTGATTAGCTAAATTCGTAAGTATGCGAATTACTGAGTTGTTAACCCAGAATCATTTCAGATCTGCTTATGTCTGCTGCGCAAGCCCATACTTCTCCTTCATCTTCTCTGTCGCCTCTCTCAGTCACACTCTGCAATTTTCATTCCACCGAGTTTGCTGAAAGGTTCACACTATCGACCATATGTCTATCGGAGTTACGTAACATAAGTCATTTCATGCAGGTTACTGGAGAGAGACGTGGGCAACTTGGTTCTTGTCGAGAAGTCCCAATCGTTTGCTGCACGAGCGAAGGTACGGATTTTATTTTTATATATAGTGATTATACTCAATAGTATTATCGTTGACATCTTAATCGTAAAAAAATTGATATTGAACTATAAAAGTTATGCCATAATAATTTGATAGGTTATTAACCGGTATATAGCGCGAACTTGTCGATTAGACTTGGGAATGGCTGAAGAAAGAGTGCCCCTATCGGACTAAGCAATTATCGATATACCGACCAGTACTCTCTGATGTGAGGATCATTTCTGAGAAGATAAATTTCTATTATGGATAATCTGCATATTGAATTAGTGGTGAATCACAGCACTTTTTGTGGATGATTATAGAGCACTCCTTAGTTCCAGTATACAATAACAGAGGGTAAGAATACTGCAGAAATTGATTGTACGTGAGCTGGCACTGTTCCAAATGCTGGAAGCACTGCGCGGGCGCGTGCGAGAGGCTGAGTGGACAGGGGCCTCGAAGTGGACATCGTCACTCTCTCGGTCAGAGATGGCGAAGCTGTCGGCCATGGATATCTCGTAGTCCACGGCGGGGACTGCCGCTGCGGCTGTCACGTGGTGTCTGTCCCGGTCAAAGACCACCGTCTGGCGACGGCGGTCCGAGTCACTGCAAATAGATCATTCTCTGTTACTCAGCCAACCAAGGGCTTTCTCTATTGAACTTTATCGCGGAAATGAAAGTTCTAACCGGCTAATTTGAACGACATGTTGATCCGGTCGTGAGAAAGAGGAGACCTTGTCATTGGCGACTTCAAGTCTTCCCTCTCCCTTTGGCAGCGGAAGTTGTACTGGCTTGTGCTCGCGCGAGTACTGTCGTCTGTCGATTAGAGTAGAGGAGAAGTGCTGCTTCGTCTCAAGTACATTTATCACATATCCTATCACATCATTTTTAGTTGTAATATGAGGATCAAATTCAACTCTTCCCGTTTATATTGCATTTCTTTCTGTTTTCACTCCTCTGTCTCGTGATGTTCAGAATTGTTTTATCTCGACAGGAAACAGCGCCCGTTGTTCCCTCTGCGTAATAGAGTTTGCGGCTTTCTTTTACTAGGTCTAGCTCTGCTTCCTTAGTCAACTGATTTGATGTATCTGCGCCCGGATGGAGGTCGTTCTTCATCACTTGCCCGCTCCCTCTAATTGTCATTTCCCATTGCGGTGGGGTCGTTTGAGAAAGCAAAGAAAAAAAACCGCCCTTCAAAAAGGAGAAGAAATGTCAGAACAATTGTCAGCTGTTTGGCATTATTCCCCGATTCTACAATCCATCGAAAGAGGACATTGAAGTCCTGCAGCTTCCATGCCAAGAGACTTCCTGTCGTCTGCCATGTTGTTTTGTGTGAAACAGAAAGAGAGCGTAGCGAGAGGGGATTTGCATACGAGTTTAGGGAGAATGAGAAACTGAAGAGATGGCACTGCGTTCCCTCTTTGTGTCCCTCAAGAACTGTGCTGCCACAGCATCATTCATCACATTTCATCTTTCTCCCTATCTATGCTCCTTCCGGCATACATTCTATTCTCTCTCTCTCTCTCTCTCTCTCTCTCTCTCTTTCTCTCTCACTCTGCATTGTCTTAGCCTCCCGCTGAGAGAGCTACGTCTCTTGTCGGCAGTGCTGCGTGAGATAATCGGCCTTGTTAAGACAGAAGAGAATGAGAGGGTGGAAGATGATTGCGAGAAGAAGCCGACAGATGGCTCCTGGAGGCTTCCCGCAATGGGCTAAGGTTCTTCCGCCTCATCGAAACGGACTCTGGTTTTTCACAATGAGCCTTATTAGGCTGGAGTCGAAACTCAAGCCTAATTCAAATCATTTCGTACCTAATTTAGGTTGTTTTTAGCCTAACCATTTTTGGTGCCACAGACCGCAGCTCTTAGTGAGGCATTCTCCGCCATTTGACATGAAATGGCGGAGGACGCCACACCAAAACAATAAGCTGGAGTTTGTCTTTGTTTCTTCATAACTTGTCGTGTTCCAGTTATTGTTGTTTGATGTAATGATGTTTCGTGATATTTTTCGTTATGCCAGAATCTGATAGTCAGATTGTGCGGCATTTTAGTTCAGCAGGAATCCTCTCCCGCTCGTTAGAGATGTCGTCAAGCGTGCAGCTATGAAGACTCCAACTCTCACCTGGACACGAATTCTCAAGTTTGTTTAAATGTAACGTTATCTTTTTAGCATTCAGCATTGTTGACTTCAATTGGGCCAAGTGCCGTTGGGCCAAGTGCCATGGACCAAGTGTCAGTTGGCCAAGTACCATGGACCAAGTGTCACTTCGCTTACGTAAGTTCTCCTTCTATATCTCTCCCCACTAAAACAAGATCTTTCGTAATGAAGTAGAAATATCTTCTTGCAGTTCACTTGACTTCGATGTTTTGATCTGAGCCTCCCGAACAGCCCACTATCAAAGTGTCTCCGATTGATTCGCCTGTCCCCGTCGCAGCCCTTCCGACTTCCTCAGCCGCTCCTCCCTCCTCGACGTTCAGTTGCTCCATCTAACGTCAGCCTTTCAGCCCCCTCCCCGTGCATATATGACTTTTTTCATTTGGTCCATATAACCTAGTCAAAACAATGTTTTTGCTTGCCTTTTAATATGTCTAGTATAGTGACCCCTTAATCCTTGTAAATGATTTGTTCACTGTTTAAAGTTCATTTTGAAGTCCACTGATAAAGTCTGTACGTGCGCGTAATTAGGCTCAAAATGAGTCCTAATTATGAGAATTCCGAACCTAGTTATAAGATTGTCGAACCTAATTTGTGATCATTAGGTTCTAAGATCACTGCGATTAGGTTCGACTCCAACCTAATAAGGCTCATTGTCGAAAACCAGAGGAAAGGGTCATGTTCCCGGTGGATGCCCCTTCCACTCTTGCAATGAGAACCTAATTGGCGGGAGATCGTGATTAGAAGAATCTCTTTAATTGTTTAGTCGCTTCGTAGCCCCTTTAACTTACAAGGGAAGTCTTTCGGCGGGTCCGGCAAACCTCAACATACTATACATCATTCGAAAGCTCTCAACGAGCTGGTAACGTTTTTGATGTCTCTAGCTGCAAGATGGATTCTATTTCGCCGAAATTGCAGAAAAATACCCTAAAATTAACATTTTAACGGCATTTGCTAGCTTTGTCGGCTCTAAAAATGATGTATACGTGATAGTAGGCCATTACAAACCTAATAACTCACTTTCTGATCATTTTTGGAGAAAAAAATTTTTAGGCCATTTTTCACCAAAGGTATCAATCATCCCCCTTTGGTGAAAAATTACATGTTTTGTATGGAGAAAATAATTTTTTTCTTAAGAGATTTTTTAGTTTTAAGCCACTAATTACTCTTTTTCAAGTCGTTTTTAACATGAAAACTAATAGTTCACTTATTATATTTCGCTGTAAAATGTTCATTTTCTCAAAAACTTCATCTGTCTCAAAATGTTCCTATTGTTGCCTTAAAGAACTGCGGATGCATATTTCTACCTGCATCTTGTTTTTATGTAATAGCAACTCGGTTATCTTCCATACAAAAAAATTTCCGTTCGATTTCTCAACTTTGGGCGGCTGCAGGCGCCCGGTCTGGAAGAGGCCTCGACCATGTCAGGCACTTCCTGACCCCGGTGCGCCTGTGCCTCGGTGTTTTCAACTCTTTATTTTGCAGCTAGAAACATCAAAAACGTTACCAGCTCGTTGAGAGCTTTCGAATGATGTATAACATATTGGGGTTTGCCGGACCCCACCGAAAGACTTCCCTTGTTAGCACGTGATCAATCGTAGGTATAGGCCAATGGGATCTAGAGGGGCAAATGCCGGATTCTGGGTTATTGGTGGGGAGGGAGAGGAGGAAAAAGGACAGAGATGAAAGAAAAATAAGTGGAAGAAGGGTGGAAAAGAGAGATTATTTAAATTATTTAAAAAAAGTATACACATATACATTAATTTTTTAATGGAGATACATGGTGATCGGCAGTTTCACATATCAAGCTCATCTCTCCTATGACACTTTGATATTCGAAGGTGTTCGCCTTGGTGCTCACAATTTGTTCCCTCGTAATCTCACTTACATTAGTCCTTATTGGCTCTTGATTCCCTATTTTCGCCCATCCCCGCTGTTTCTGCAGCTCTTTCTCTGACGTATTTACTCCCCTCCTTGCATTTCCTTGAAAACACTCGTCTTTCACTTGCGAGATGAGTAGTAAAGCTACCGCTGGCCATCGAGAGAAGGGTAGGGGAAGTGCAGCCCAGGACCGGGAATTTGATTGAGGGCTAAGTGGACATCCGACCCCTCTGTTTCCTAGCTCTCACTCTTGGCCGCACAAGTGGGCTCTCTCTCTCTCTCTCTCTCTCTCTCCGTCTCCCTCTCTCTCTCCGTCTCCCTCTCCCTCTCTCTCTCCCTCTCCTCTCTTTCACTCACTCTCTACTTCCTTAAATTCCACCGTGCAATTTACAAATGCATTTAGACAAGGAAGGGAAATATTTTCATTTCCTAATAGAATTATGATGATAGAAGCATGAACGTACTGAGTTATTGCGCGGCGTTCCCTTGACTCGACTTCTCGAAGTGAGAGTGTGCGTCTTGCTGGCAAAGTGGACAGTGACATGGCACTGCCAGACACCCGCATCTTCTTCGCCTTCAAGATAAGGAAGGATGAATTGTTGGAATCCAATATCTATCATCAATTCACTACCAATACAATACGTGGTTGAATAACGTATGGATGAGCCTTACTTATGACTGGACTGATTTCCATTGCGAAGTCGCCAGTCAACTCGTCGTAATCAAACCAGTAGCGGCCATCATTTAGTGTCACGCGTAATACAGTTTTACCTGATACGACTACGGTAATGGAGGTTGCATAAGAGACAAGGTCTGACCACTAATGGCGCGTTTGTTAAAGGAAGTGAGTCGGTTGACTATTCTCTTCTCGCCATCGGCGATCTTCAGCCAAACCGCGTCGTCCAAAGTCCATGTAACTTCTAAGCGTACCTGTGAAGCCAATAATCTAGTTATATGTCTTCTCTAAATTACTCTTGCAAAATAGTTTAACCTAAAAAAATTAATTAGTTTGCTAACGTCTTTATTACTAGAATCGGCAACATGAGGGCAATTGAGAGAGAAGGAGCTAGTTAGAGGAGTGGACGAAGCAGGTTTCTGCTGGAGCAGAGATGGCGATACAGTTGTATGACTTCCAGAGGCGGGGGTGCTGACGAAACCTGAGTAATCTCGTTCTTTGTTGCTTGTTTTTATTTTTCACTCTAGTCAAGCTAAATTTTCTTTCTATGGAATGCGCCTTTCTGAACTCGTTGGCCTGCCTGATCTTGTGGTTCTGTAATTACACGTATGTAGGAATAATTGACATGGGAAGGAGACCAGATAGCTGCTGCTCTTTTGTTGGAATGGACTGACCAGAGGGACGAAATTACTACTACGCAGTACTGCCAGTGGCTCGCTGAATATAGCATTCAAATAAGTTTTCCTTTGTTTTCAATCTCTCGCTCTCCCTAGCTCATTCTCTCTCTCTCTCTCTCTCTCTCTCTCTCTCTATCTCTTTCGCTCCTTCTTTCTTCACTATACCTGCTTCTAATTGCGCGCGCGTACAACAATGGAAGGTAGTGTTTGGATGCACGTATAGAATTGGTGCAATTTAGTGATTTGAAGAAAATAACTGAAAAATTTCGATATTTGCACCTCCAATTCCCCCAGAGTATTCCTTGGACTTTCCTCAGATGTTTAATTCTGCAGGACATATGCTTGGATGATACGGCTGGAAGTGTAATTCGTAAGTGTAGCTCAGTCTCATGCTTCATCCTTTTTGCACCGCTTCCACGCGGAGTCTCGTCATCGGCCACTATTGAATGTGTAGCCGTAAACTTTTCTCTCTCATTCAAGGCTCCCCTTACATCTACCGAGAGGAGAATAGATGCTCATCTATTATTTATTCTTGTAGTCTTTCGTGCTACTCGCGCATCCACGCACATTCTGCATTAAATCCATTGAACATGAGAGTGAATGTGGATCGGGGAGAGAGGGAGATGCCATGCTTGGGCAACACTAGCCATCTTCCAATACAAGTCATTCATTTATTGTGCAAGTGTGAGGAGAGAGAGAGAACGAGAGAGAGAGAGAGAGAGAGAACGAGAGAGAGAGAGAGAGAGAACGAGATAGAGAGAGAGAGAACGAGAGAGAGAGAGAGAGAGAGAGAACGAGAGAGAGAGAGGAGAGAACGAGAGAGAGAGAGAGAGAGAACGAGAGAGAGAGAGAGAACGAGAGAGAGAGAGAACGAGAGAGAGAGAACGAGAGAGAGAGAGAACGAGAGAGAGAGAGAGAACGAGAGAGAGAGAGAGAACGAGAGAGAGAGAGAGAGAACGAGAGAGAGAGAGAGAACGAGAGAGAGAACGAGAGAGAGAGAGAACGAGAGAGAGAGAGAGAACGAGAGAGAGAGAGAGAGAGAGAACGAGAGAGAGAGAGAGAGAGAGAGAGAGAGAGAGAACGAGAGAGAGAGAGAGAGAGAGAGAGAGAACGAGAGAGAGAGAGAGAGAGAACGAGAGAGAGAGAGAGAGAGAGAGAGAGAACGAGAGAGAGAGAGAGAGAACGAGAGAGAGAGAGAGAGAACGAGAGAGAGAGAGAGAACGAGAGAGAGAGAGAGAACGAGAGAGAGAGAGAGAACGAGAGAGAGAGAGAGAACGAGAGAGAGAGAGAGAGAGAGAACGAGAGAGAGAGAGAACGAGAGAGAGAGAGAGAGAGAACGAGAGAGAGAGACAGAGAGAGAGAACGAGAGAGAGAGAGAGAACGAGAGAGAGAGAGAGAACGAGAGAGAGAGAGAGAGAACGAGGAGAGAGAGAGAGAGAGAACGAGAGAGAGAGAACGAGAGAGAGAGAGAGAGAGAGAGAACGAGAGAGAGAGAGAGAGAGAGAACGAGAGAGAGAGAGAGAGAGAGAACGAGAGAGAGAGAGAACGAGAGAGAGAGAACGAGAGAGAGAGAGAGAGAGAGAGAGAGAGAGAGAGAGAGAGAGAGAAAGAACGAGAGAGAGAGAGAGAACGAGAGAGAGAGAGAGAGAGAACGAGAGAGAGAGAGAACGAGAGAGAGAGAGAGAACGAGAGAGAGAGAGAACGAGAGAGAGAGAGAGAACGAGAGAGAGAGAGAGAACGAGAGAGAGAGAACGAGAGAGAGAGAGAGATCCCTCTCCTCTTTTGTCTTCTCTTCTTTATCCAGAGTGCTGATCGTTCTGGCCATCTTTCTCATGCAGGCGATTCGCGCGTTGCCCGGAAGTGACGAAAAAGGATGGTTGTCATTGGGAGAGAGAGCCCATTCCATATGGCAGCAGATTAGTGAAGAGAGGGAGAGAGTGGTGTGGAAGAGGAGATCAAGAAAGAAGAAGAGAGGGAGAGAGAGTGTGGAACGAGGAGAGCTAGAAAGAAGAAGAGAGGGAGAGAGTGTGTGGAACGAGAAGAGCAAGAAAAAAGAAAAGAGGCAGAGAGTGTGGAAAGAGGAGATCAAGAAAGAAGAGGAGAGGGAGAGAGTGTGGAAAGAGGAGATCAGAAAGAAGAGGAGAGGGAGAGAGGTGGAAAGAGGAGATAAAGAAGAAGAATGGAAAGATGCGCAGTTCGTATCTTCTCCCTCCCGCTGCATATTAATGAGTGGTTAGAAGTCCCCCGGAGAAGTTATATTTATAGTGCGCCGCCATCCCATTCATATACATACATCAAAACAGCGCAGTATGGTTGATTTAGTATTTGTTAGCTTAAGCTCTAGGGACAGACATGTGGTTACTGTAGCATAGAAATAAGGATGATTTGTCACCTCTGGAATGACGAATTCTGTGGTGAATGCGATGCGCGGAGCGGCTTGCTTCCTGGGAAGGCCTCGGGCTCCTCGACGACGAACTCCAGCTCACTCGATACAGCGAGGAAGGAAAGTAGCAGGTGGAGAGTCGGAAGAGCAGTTGAGACCTGCAGGCAGTTCATAGATGGAGGAAGGGATACACGGAAGGGTTACCGAGAAGGAGTTTAGAATGAATGTTTGGATTGTGTGATTCCACCAATCACAAGCTGCCTATCAGATTACTGAAATGTTCTACTGCCTTCTCGGAATGTGCCTCCCGATCTTGTGACCTTATAATCCTCAGAATATAGAGATGCATTCTGTGCTGGAATTAGACATGCTTTCTATGCCATCAAAGATGAATGTTCTTTGTAGTTTGACTGTATGAATAAGACCCCACCTTTCTACTTCTTCCTCTGTACTGACTGTATGAATAAGACCCCACCTTTCTCCTTCTTCCTCTGTACTTCTCTTCACTACAGGAAGCTACTACGGTCCACTGCTTACGGAACCCCCTCAGGAGGAATTCGTCCTTTTGTCTTCCAGTTACAATCCCCTACTAAAATTGCTTTGGGTGACCAGCGAGGCGTGTGCAAGTTTTGACCTCCTCCCTTTGCACCCATGTTGACTGCTACATTTAGAATACACTCGCTATTTTACTATGGATGTAGAGAGAGAGAGAGAGAGAAATGACTGAAGAAAGAGAGCAGTTGCATGAAATTTGGGATTAGTACTGAGAACATTTTGCGAGAGCCATAACCTCATCTCCAATTCTGTAGAACAGTGGATGAGAGAGCAGAAGGCAAGGGAATGAGTGGGTTGCAGGGGGAAGTCAGCTGGTTGTCACTAAAAGAGACAGCCCCGCAATCGAAATAGCCTTGTTTGTCGCTCTTGGGTCGTTCACTGGGCTTCTGTCGCTGTGAAAGAATGAATGTTGTAAACAACAATACTCGAGCATGCTTTATCAGTTTCTATCTCTCGGTATTATGAATGCTACATGGTATCTCATGAAAAGAACAACGTATGCAGGTGGAATGAATGGAACTGGCAGGCTGGAAAGCAACATGTTGAAGCAGCTGGTTGTGTTGCAGATATTTTGGGGGCTTGAATGGCCAATTCATCTCCTGACACTGTCAATGCTCATTTGCACCCAACCGCAATGCATATCGGTGCCTTTCTGATTCATTGAACTCGGAAGAGGATGAGAATGAGACAGCGAGTGGTGACAAGTCAGAGTGAGGAGTGCAACAGATTAGAAGAGAGGAAGATGATGCGCAGATGAAAGAGAAGCGGCTCGAGACTGTGGTTGCCTTGAGTTATGACGGGCTGCCAGAGGATAGGGTGTAAGTTTTTTTTTTTTTGAGGGAGAGTTTGAAGCGGGGGAAACAATGCTTCCTTCTCTGTCATCCGTGTCTTGAGGGATTCTGAGGAACTGGCATGTGAGAGAAAGAATAGTAGTTAGGAATGAAGAAGAAGAATGAAAGCGACTCTCCGCGGAGAGAATCGGCCATCCCAGCGTCGTCATGCGTATAAGAACAGAATAACTCATGAGGACGCGTGCATTTCACAGTATATCCTCGCATTTTTAAAATGTAGTATGGTATCTTTTGTTTCTAACCTGATTGATATAATTGAGGTGAAATAGAGGGTATCGAGAGAGAGAGAGAGAGAGAGAGAGAGGAGAGAGGGGGAGAAAGCGAGCGGGATAGAGAGAGGAGAGGGGGAGAAAGCGAGCGGGAGAGAAGAGAGGGGGGGGGGAAGCGAGCGAGAGAGAGAGAGAGAGAGAGAGAGAGAGTTCATGGAGAGGAGGATCTAAAGCTATAGAATCACGGAACATCCTAACGTTCTGCATTAGATAGATTTCGAGTGTTCTTGTTCTTACGTACACCCTTTCACTCTATTCCTAAATAACATCCTTCAAATTCTTCCTTATGAACCAAGAATTAGGTTTGGCAAATGCCAAATTGAGCTAACATGCATGGGACGTTTTCTCTAAAAAAAAAAAGGAAGGAGACACATTAACGCGTTAAATTAGGACTGCATCATGCGAGATCTGGGACTTTATGCATTTAGGAATGAGAGCTATGCTCTTAGATGGCGGCTGTGCAGATCTAAAAAAGTGAGCTAGTGAATAAGAGCATCTAGGGGAGTGTGCTCCTACAATAAGTGAACTCGAATAGCGGCTGACAAGTCGGCGCCATATCTGCAGGACTGAGCTGCGAGCTGCATTGTTGTTGCGTTGGGGATTTGAGAGGGCTAACTGGGACAGCGAATGAGCTTGACAGAAGGAGAGGGGTGCTTGAAAGAAAAGACGAGTGCTAAGCTGTCAAAGGGGCGGGGCAAGCAGGCGAGATGTTGAAGACTTGCCGGAGAAGGAGGAAGAGAAGGGGTGGACAGCTTCAAGGCGTGTAGGCTGCTAAGTATCGTGGGTGAAATGAGGGGATGGAGAGAATGGAATAACTAGGGTGATTAGGACGAGAGGGGAGAGAGATTGTTGTCGTTTCTTGACGCACGTTTACAGGAGTGTGGGGAGTGGACGGAGGGGAAGAGGGCCCTCATTTGAGGTTGTTGAGGTATTTCAACCCGTCTCCTACGGCTTGGACTGGATAATGAGGAACAACATGTCATTGTAGAGACTACAGCGAATTCTGGGAGTTTGCCTGTGCACAAAATGAGCTGATTGCCCCTTGGGGAAATGTGGGAACTACTTTCGGTGAGAGGCAGTGAGAATTATATACACTGCCATCATTTGCAAGGCGCGTCCGGCCAGGCTTAATTAAGAGCGAGACTCTCCACACACCGACACTGACGCTCTTATTAAAGCATCGAGTCGTAGTGTCCTTGAATTTCCAAGGATTGTATTATAAGAAGCTGCACCATCACAGAAGAATAACGGAATTCGAGTTGTTCCAGGGCTTCCTTACAGTTACGGCTTCTTTACAGTCTCATTTTCACGCATATATTGCAAAAGGAGGGAAAGAGAGAGAACCCTCTTCCTTGCATGCTTAACCGTCTGCCAAAGTTTGCCCTGGGATTGTGCCCCAAGGCTGCTCCTTTTCTTTTATGAAGATGAATTCGCAGATGTGCTCCTCTTGGCTATTGGGGCTATTTTTAAGCTGGAATACCCCGAACGGAACTTGGCGTGCGAAATACTTGGAGGATGTGTTTGAAAGTTCTGGTGAAGTGTTTAAGGATACTCTTGGGTTAGTGCTCCCTCAGGGCCGCCACGAAAAGGAACTGGGCTTTCCTTCTCTAGCAGTTTTCACTATTCCAAGTGGATGAAAGTGACAAAGGGGGATGTTTTGCCTCAGGGGTTGAATATGTTTGTCTTTCAGGCTTTCGTGAAGGGCTACAAAAACCAATCAGTGGATGCCGTCCACGCAGATGCTATGGAGATATTTGGTTAGGCGACTTCTTTTCTATCCGAAAAGAAGAGCTTTCTACGAGGATGACTGTTTAGGATTGCAGCGAAGAGGCCCGACGATATCTAGTGCAAAACCAAAGGAAGGAAGAGGCAAGAAGCAAAAGGAAGAAGTCAAATTGAAGTATGCTTATTCCACTGCTTTGCTATTTTCATGTATCTTGAGCGAATTCCAAAGTTATTGCTCCAAGGCTGTTTCTCTTCTCATTGTCAGATTTCCTGCACGGCTTTTGTGGGAAAGCGTTATCAAAAGGGAGACGGATTCCTTCTGGAGAAACAGCCTCTCTTGCTCCGTCCGAGTCAAGTACATGGTTAGAAGAACACTTTAATCTTCATTTTCTCAAACTATATATATATATATATAATATTTGGAAGCTTATGTTGCCACCTTATATAGATTTCGGTCATCGTGTCCCGCCTTCTTTCACTCTGATGATTGCACTTCCTCTTGGATCTCAGCAGGTTTGATTTGCGTACCAATTGGTTGCCCGGATATGAATAGCTCCTCTTCTTCTACACTGATCTGCCTAGATGGCAGTGGTTTCCAGCGTGGAGAAAGAGCTTCTCGCCTACCATCTCCGTGCTCCTTCTTCCACTGGAAGTATCTTCGCGGCTGCTGGCGATGTCCAGCTCGTCGCATTTGTGGGAGTCGAGTCAGAGTCCTTTTTAACATTTCTTCCTTTTGCAGTTTTGTGGATCAGAGTTTCTAATATCGCCCTGAATCGGTCAAACTGGTGTTTTCAAGCATGGTGAAGACGCTTATGAGAGGCGGAGGTAACTAAGTTTCAGATGCGCATCTCTTTTGCTGGCAGCCACTTCGCCCTCTCTCTCCTTCCTCTCTCACTCCATTCGCAGACACTCTCTTCTCACTCAGCGACTCTTTCACGTTACGCCTATCACATCTGGAAGGAAATGTAGGCTAGCTGTCTCTGCCCCCGGCAGAGATCATTTTGTTTTCATAATAGATGCATGGTGCTTTTAGCTTTGCGATCTATGCCGACTGCAGTTCCAATGGATGAATTTGATCCTCCACTCCTC